>CM044442.1:121253462-121300993 GCA_024363595.1 Xenopus borealis | reverse complement strand
AAAACATGTTTTAAAAAAAAAAAAAAAATAGATAATAGATAAAATATAAAAAATAGATATTATATGGGTAACATCCATGAGTGACATAAAACAAATGTTAATTCACCTTTATAGAGAGATTATTCTCCTTTATATATATTCTCCTTTATATCACAGTCATACATGTGATTTCCAGTGTGCAGATCTCAAAGTAAACTTTCACAAATGTAGGAAATGATCTAACTGATGGAAAGAAAGAGATATAACCAGTGTGCAAGAGGGCCTGGGATATTCTTAGAAAGAAGTAAAGGGCTTTGATTTAGTTCAAGCCATTCTGTTGCTGGACATTTATTACACATAAACCCTAACTAACTGCACACTGTGCTTATCTAACCAAGATGGGAAGTGTGATTAGATATAAAAATACATGGAAAATGACTCAGAGCAGGAAGTTTTAAGAAACACAATAAAGCAGATGTAACAATATTATATACGTGTCAGTGATGTCATTCCTGGCTATAAAGTCTGATTAGATGCCAGTTGATTAGACCTTTGTCAGCTGTCTCTTTGTGATTGCTGTATCAGCACACAGTTGCCCAGTGATGTCAGTGCAAAGATAAAAATCCCATTTCTGGAAGAACAGGAAAAAAATTTCCAAAGTAGAGTGGTTGGAGATCAGAGCCTCTTGAGAACAAAGCCCCACTGAGCAGACAGACAGACAGACAGACAGTGAAGCTGAGGATCACAGTAAGGGGCCATGATGTAGCAGATAATGATATATGGGAACCTGGGTGAAGAAAGAAGGATGAAAAGTGGGATCAGAAGGACAGATGCCCCTTGTACGCTTACCCTATAGCAGGGATACCCAACCTTTTGAACCCGTGAGCAACATTCAGAAGTAAAAGGAGTTGGGGGAGCAACGCTAGCATGATAAATGTTCTTGGGGTGCCAAATAAGTGCTGTGATTGGCCATTTGGTAGCCCCTTTGTGGTTTGTCAACCTACATTGAGGCTCTGTTTGGCAGTGCACCTGTTTTTATGCAACAAAAACTTGCCTCCAAGCCAGGAACTGAAAAATAAGCTCCTGCTTAGAGGCCACTGGGAGCAACATGGAAGGGGTTGGAGAGCAACATGTTGCTCACGACCTACTGGTTGGGGATCACTGCCCTAGAGCAAGGGTCCCTTTTTTTTACCCTTGAGGTACATTCAAATGTACAAATAAGTTGGAAAGCAACATAAGCAAGCAAAAATTTTAAAAATTTGTGCTGGGCAACACTACATGATATTTTCATTACTTTCATTTTTTGGTGTTACTGTTCCTTTAAGATAAACAGGCCTCTTGGGAGAATTTAGAATCACAGCTTAAAGGGCAATTCACCTTCATTAGCAAAACTGTAATAACTGGGGGGAAAAAACGTTTTAAAACTTTCATAGCCTGCCAAATTTTGTAAAAGCAACATGGTAATAAGGGGGTGTGGACACAAAAATGAGGCGTGGTCAAAAATATTGACGAGCTACATGCATCAGCTCATTTTTTCCCTCTTTTTATTTCCAAAATGTTAGGAGGTATCCAGATATGTCCATCTGGCCATCATGAACTCATTGAGTAACAAAACCCAGGGATGTTCAGTCCAGTGGCGTAACTACCAGGGGTGCAGAGGGTGCAATTGTACCAGGGCCCCCACCCCCTTGGGGCCCATCGGAGCCACAAAAATGTTTATGGCAGGCGGTTATCTAGGGGGAGATTTTACAGCACACATGCCATCAACACTCCAGCATGTGATTTATAGAGGTAAGAGCCTGACAGGGGGGCCCAGGTGCCCATACTGTACCGGGGCCCACCACGGAGTAGTTACGCCACTGGTTCAGTCTTATGGGATATTGTTTTCTTCTCCACCCAAATGAATATAGACAAAGAGAAAACTGTATGGGGATGGAGGAAGCCAGTCTTGTTCCAAGCACAGAGGCAAGTCCAGACAAAGGCACCTTGTTATCAAACAACCCCCATTCAATGCAACTAGAACACTGTGCCGTGTATTTCCAGCTGGAACAGGCGATTCACAAGAGCAAAGTCCGATCAGACACGCACAGCAAAGTCCAGCAAGAAACAAAAATCAGCATCAACAAAAGGTCACTGGCTGAACTCCCGGTTGGGTTTTTCAAGGTACAGCAGAGTGTGTTTTCAGTCAGCTTCCAATCAGCTTCCAATCAGCTTAAAAAAAAAAAATTTTGTATTTATACCAGAGAACACCACAGCTTCATTGTAATCAGCTTGAAAAAGGAACTAAATGTTCTGAAAACTTGCTATGATTCTATTAGTTAGCCAATAAAGGTATCACCTTTATATCACTTTGTTATTTTTTATTACTAGCCCTACTGGCTAACATTGTACAGCAACTTTACCTGCTTAACCATGCCCAAATACATTTTAGGGCCAACCAGAAATTCCAGAAGGTGACATCTAGAAATATATATATATATATATATATATATATATCTACTCCTCCCAACTAGGGTTGCCACCTTTTAAATATATTTTTACCGGCAGTGGTGGGGGGTTGTGACGCACAGGGGGCATGTCCTGTCGCAAAGGGGTGTGTCTTGCCGTAAAGGGGCTGAGCTACATTTTTTTGTGGGTTGGGGCGGGCCAGGGGCCTTTAATTGGGGTATTACAGATTTACCGGCAGCTACATTGCCAGTAAATTTGTAATACCAGCCCAGGCTTTGTCCAGTGTTTTACCGGCTAGGCCGGTAAAATACCAGCTGAGTGGCAACCCTACTCCCAACCACTGGCATTTCTGGGGCTGCCCCTGCCTGAGGCAGCAGCCCCAATGCCGCCCCCCCCCCTTCCCGATCCGCGCTTAAAAATCAGCGTCGGAGCAGGTCAAAGGGGGGGCGGTTTCGAGTAGTGCATTGAGCGCAATTGCGCTCTTTGCACTAGTGTAGTTGAATTTCCAGTTTTTGCCGCCCCTTGTAACTGGCTGCTCCGTGCCGTCTGAGGCCTCATGGCAGGAGCAGCTCTGGCCCAACATTCATGTCCAGTTTGCCTTTTTTCACCAACAAATTCAGAAATTCCCCAAAAGATCAGGTAGAAATTTATCAAATGATAATTTACTTCTCCATGCAAATTTAGGTGCAGTTGTTTAATCTTTCCCCAAATTTCAGGTGGCTCCCAGAGTTAAAGTGCCTATTTTCCTTTGCCCTGGGTGGTACACCCTAGCAGGCAGTGTTGGGAATGGAGAAGAAATACAGTTGTTCATTGAGAAGATGGCAGTAACGGAACTAGGTGGGGGCGGGCCCTTGCGCGGGCCGTGAAACCGCCCCCCCCCTCATCCGTGACAAATTTCTGTGCCGTGCAGCTGATTCCAGCTGGCTGCAGTGGGCACAAGACTGCGGGGGGGGCCCTGCGGTGCTGTGGGCCCTGGCCCAGTTGCACCCTCTGCTCCATTGGTAGTTATGCCCCTGAGAGAGGGGCCAATGAAATGTCATGATATGTATTCAGCTGTAGCTGACCATGCACATGTGCCAAGACCATTTATACATACAAGCATAGTTCATTAAAGAAAATAGAAATCAATAAAAACATCAACCGATAAATAGTCCAGCACCCCTTCATCCAGCTTAACCTGATATTTAATTTAATAAATCTGAGATTTAAAGGGATACTATTATGGGAACTCCTGGTAACTAAGAGACGAATTTCCGGTTTTCAACCCGGAAATTCACTTTTGAGCGCCGTGGGGAAAGGGGGGAGGGGGTGGCAAGTTCAAGGGCACCTCAGGCCTGGGATCGCCCCCGGCTACTGTTTTAGGGCAAAGCACCTGGGCCACCAACATATGGCGGTGAGTGTGTTTGTACTTCACATATAAGCAAGACAGGTCAATTTCTATGTGGGTGAAATTATTTTTATAGATCAAAAATGGGCTGTTCAACTTTGTGTCCACTTTTAGTATGATGTAGAGCGAAATATTCTGAGACAATTTGCAAATGGTTTTCATTTTTTATTATTTGTGAGTTATGACTTCTTTAGCCTTTTATTTAGCAGTTCTTCAGCTTGCAATTTCAGCAATCTGGTTGCTAGGGTCCAAATTAGCATAGCCATGCAACCATGCATTTTTTGAACAAGAGACTGGAATATGAATAGGAGACGGCCTGAATAGAAATATGGCTAATAAAAAGTAGCAATAACAATAAATTTGTAGCCTTACAGAGCATTTGTATTTAGGTGGGGTCAGTGACCCCCATTTGAAAGCTGGACAGAATCAGAAGAGGAACGCAAATCATTTAAAAAAACTATATCAAATAAATAGTGAAGATCACTTGAACAGTTGCTTAAAATTAGCCATTCTATTACTTTAAGGTAAACCACCCTTTTAAAATGTCTTTTTATGTCTTTTTATGTCTTTCAGCATATGAGATAGTCTGGGGTTGAGACACCTGGGAAGTAACATAGGTTAGTTTAATGTTTTACTAGCAGGCTGAACAGTGCTGTCTTTCTGATCAGTATAAACAAAAACATGGAATTGTCATGTGATCTCTCTCTGAACCCATCACAAGGTAGAGTAGATAGAGTATAACGTGTTTTTTCAACAGTCAATTATCCAATAAGATTTTTTGTTTAAATGCACACAAACTGGATGATCCCAAAGTTCAGATGCTAGTTTTTCCTCTCTTTACAATGCCCAGGTGTCAGTTACTTCCCCCCAGTCTGCACCCGGTTGGACACCAGCTTTCCGTGCTAACCCCAAAATTCCGTTGTTGGTTTTCCTGCAATCCCGTAAAGCTCAGGTGACAGTTTTCTTGTCTCTCCTAAAGTTCATGGGTTAAATTCTGCTTCTCCCCCCCCTCCCAAAACACTTCAGGCGGCAGTTGTCCTGTTCCTCCTAAAATTCTGATACCCCCAAAGTTCAGGAGCTTCTTTTTCATTCTTCTTGGATTGGTGTCTCAAATAAAGGATCTCTGCGTTGAATTGCTGTGCAGGGGGTGAGTTTTTGCTGGTATTTTTTTTTCACTTTTTTGTTTTTCATTCTAACCACAAAGTTCAGGTGGCAGTTTTATTGTTTATTGTTCAGGTGCCAAATTAAACTCCTACTTCAAAATTTAAGTGGCAGTTATCTTGTTATTCCTAACGTTCAGATGCCAACTGCCCTGCTATCCTACCTACAGTTCAAGTGACAGTTTTTCTGAAATCCCTAAAGTGTGGGTGCAAGTTTTCCCTGCCAGCCCTAAAGTTCAAGTGCTAGTTTTATCCTTAACAGTGAGGAGTGATTCCTGTTGTTTTCATATATATCTAATTACGGGAGCATGAAGTTGCTGAGAAGTGCTCATTCAGTTATCATCATTAAAAAAGAGATGCTTCCTGAAAGCACCTTTCATTTGACAAGTCCTCATTCATCAGACACATATTCTTCAAATGGACCTGTCTGCTTTCCTGTTGCTGAATTCATTTTTCACAATTGAAGCATATCCCTTGGAGATATCATGCCAACATTCTCATGTATGTTCAGATGCAGACAAAAATACATGTACCCAAGAAACAGAATCAGAAGCAGATCTTGCCACCAAAAGCATAGCAAGGACCTTCATGGTTTTCTCTAAAGTCTATGCATTAACCCTTGATGTAAACATAGACTACGGTGGTTTATTTACTGTATATGAATATGATCTTCCATGCCAAGAAAATATAATTTTAAGTTGAATGTGATACATGGTGTTGGCATTGGTATCCAAACACAAAAAAGCATTGTCAGTGCAACCCACAAAACAAAGTTAAATAGAGTCTTCTTTGTTCATTGGTCTCAGCTAGACTTTACAGTGCAGGAAAGGAAATTCACAGTATGTATAATATATCTTAGTAAACTATTGCTTCGCCATTTATTAACCTCTATTCTAAATTTAGACATCAATATCAAGCATTAGTAAGCACAAAAGTTTAAGAAGTCACAGTGATGTTTTAACTCCTATTTCATTGTGGAACAGAGAATATCCATATGTGAGTTAGGAAATGGTCTTGTCTCTATTAAACTTTTTATCCATGTAAAGATATGAACTACATAGTTGATACGTGGCCTTCCAAGATTTGCCTAGATTAATTCTGTTATATTATTTTGAATATACACAGAGAGCTGTAGCTAGGATCAGTAGTCAAGAACCTAGACAAAAATTAGTCCAAACTATAGACAACTTTTCATGACAGAAGGATGAGCTGAAAGAAGCATTAGATCCTGGTTCTCTGGTTCAGGGCACCAAGAATGTCTAAAACTGGAGGAATACTTTGGCATCCAAGTAGTTTCCAGGCAAGTGTCATGATGACCAGGCAGCAGTTGTAATGCAAATGGCATTTGAAAATGATGCGATAAGGCAATGACTTATGGAAAAATGGATCTTCATAAAAAGGGGTGGTTCACCTTCAAGTTAACTTTTAGTGTATTGTAGAAAGGCCAATTCTAAGACACTTTTCAATTGGTCTTCATTATTTATTTTTCGTAGTTTTTTAATGATTTGCAATTTTCTTCTGTTTCTTTGCAGCTTTCAAATGGGGGTCACTGACACCATCTAAAAACAAATGCTCTGTAAGGCTACAAATGTATCGTTATTGCCACTTTTTATTACTTATTATTCTATTCAGTCCCTCTCCAATTCATATTCCAGTCTCTTATTCAAATCAATACAGGGTTGCTAGGGTAATTTGTACCCTAGAACCCAAATTGCTGACACTGCAAACTAGAGAGCTGCTGAATAAAAAGCTAAATAACTCAAAAACCACAAATAATAAAAAATTTAAACCAATTGCAAATTGTCTCAGAATGTCACTCTCTACATTATACTAAAAGGTAACTCAAAGGTGAACAACCCCTTTAATTTCTTATGTCAATGTTGTCATAAGAACATGAGCTTGACTACAAGAATAAAACTGGACTTGGACTAAGAGCAGATGTGAAGGGGTGTAACAAGTTCTATCTACATCTGGTGAGAGAGTCAATTAAATTCACATTAGGAACTGGTGGTGTATTCTTCAGTGAGCACTTGTTTATTGTTTTTAACAAGTCCAACAGAGAAGGGTGATAGGAAAACTTACATAACATACAGATACTGACTGTTACAAGAGGGCTCTGTACCTTACTATGTTAAAGAAGTATGGAATCATAAGGCCCTATACTACTAATATTACACAAACCTGGCTTCACTCCAATACTTGATGAAGTAAAAAAAAATCTCAAAATTGTAGCCTTGTGGGTACTTCATAGGCTAAAGATATTCTGAACACACAGTGATATTTATATGAAAACAAACCAATTATAATCAAGCTTAGGATAGCCAATCAGTTTTGGTGAGAAGTGCAATTTGTGCTAGCCCATTACTAAATAGAAGTATGCTATTGCCTCCCCAAACTGAAGGGCGGGGGCTTGAGCACCTGGACCCCCATCATTACTGGCAACTTAACCTTGTTATCTACTACAATCAACACTGGATGCCTGCTTGGAAATTTGTTTATTGTTCCTATACTAATAAGTTAGGAGGGCTCTCCCCCTAGGAGGCCTCAGTTATTAGCTCACTGGTTACCTCTGACCCCTGGGTAATGGGCCCTGTCAACAAATATGAAAAAAATGCCCCTGACACCACTTATCCACCCTAGCAACTCTCCAGTTATGCCCAACATATGCTCCCAAGCCACTGCCCTATTATATCTCCACCCATGATTTTTTCAATGCCAATTTTACCACAGGGCCTTTCCTGGTTTGTAACCTGTGAATGAAAGTTTTGGGGTCCTTGACTGCAGAATTCTTCTACTCCCTGATAGAGGCCCTGAGTATGCAATAAAAGGACCAAACATTTGCAATGAGTGTGCAATAAAATGACCAAACAACAACCAATCAGATTTCAAAACTCTATTGCAATTAAAACTATAAAATTAAATGACTTTTTTGTTTACAACTGTGGTGGGGCTGTACATATTAGAATACATATAGTTATCAGACACTCATCAAGGCTATCAAAAGAGCATTCCCATGCTCTCAACAATTACGTTTCTGAGACCAAAGATTCTTGCAATGTAATCTACTCCCCATGAAGTCCCTACTGTCCCATGATTACAGTACTACCTGCAGGACTATATTCATAGTAGTATGGTAGAGCAGTTAGTAAGGACGTGGCTTTATTGCACTGCACGCTACACCTCACACTGGATTTCTAATCTGAAGGGCATGATCTATATAGGCATCCACAGGCCTGTGCCTAGGGGAAACTCTGGGGGGATTGTATTTCACTATAGGGAAAAAAATCAATTCAAAGGTTCCCTCCACCAGCCTGCCACCAGATTTGTGTGTTGATGCGGTCCCGCCATCCAACCGCCCATATTGGATGCATTATGATCCGATCGTTGGGCCACAATTGGAACAGCCCAATATAGTCCACTTCAATGTGGACATATCGGGGAGAGATCAGCTTGTTTGGCAACATCTCCAAGCTAGCAGATCTCTACGTCTATGGTCAGCTTTACTCTTAAGCTGGCCATAGACGTAACAATTACGATCTTTCTCGGAAAAGATCTTTCCAAGAAAGATCGTTCGTTTCAACACACACGTGTAGAGCTGAATCGTCAGATAAACGGGTAGAAACAATAGAATTCTACTTGTATCTGACGATTCAGCACTAACAATGGCCGATATTCAGGGAGCTTTCAAAGGCATCCAATCAAAATTTTCCGTCCAGTCCGATCAAGCAGCCGACCGATATCTTAATCCACTGACGATGTCGGTCGGCTCATTTCCCACCATACACGCACCGAATATCGTACGAAAATTCGTTTCGTACGATATTATCTGTGCGTCTATGGCCACCTTTAGTGATATGTGCGGAGACTGTACTGTGCATGTTGGAGGTCCGGGTGCCTGGGCAGCAACAAACCCAATTACAGTAGTGACAAACGGCTGTGACTTTGTGCCCATTTGTGCTGTTGCACTTGAACCAGCAGCATAAGTAAATGACCCATAAAATCTAGTAAATAATGTTCTTTCTGCAGAATATCCCCATCCATGTGTTTAACTGGCACAGAGGAGAAGGAATATCGAGTATATAATATCAGCAGTATCCCAGCCACTTTCTCTACAAAGCTGCAGGAACATTGTACCTTTCCGACTGACTCATAGCAAAGGGAAAATTGCAGTGACGTTTGTTTTTATTTGACTATTTAGCATGCTTATTTATGCAGTTGCACTGAACCGCAAGCAAATGCCACGTTGACATACAACTTGCAGCATGGGGCAAGCCATGTGAGATAAGAATACGCTGCTTGAACTCTTGGCTCTTTTCCAGTTTAGAGATTCCAGCATCAGATTACATTTCTTGAGGAATGAAAATGACATTTTTACTGTTCATTCATTCCTTCTATGAGAAAGCTTGGGTTAACTTTTCACAACAGATGAAGTAACTCCTGCAGGCAGCAGTCAACCTCTGCAGTTAGACTAGTCAAAATAAATTGTAATTTGTTGCACAGTTTACTCATGTTATATATATACACCAGCTGCAAAGTTGAAGAATGATGATGATGAATATACAATTAAACGGTGGTGTCTATAAAGAACTTAACAGAAATACATCTTGCTAGTAAAGTATTGGCTGGAGGGTCACCAGTGGGCTCCGCCAACCCAGACCTGCTCCCTGGCCTCCCCACATGGCCCCGATTGCTGCCACAAAAAGAAAAAGGTATGTGGGCAAATTCCCTAAAGGGCTAATTATGGACTGCTATGGCTTCGCCACACTGTGCCACTTTGGAAGGTGCAAATTCGCTACCACTATGCTAATTCACTAATATGCGAAGTTGCGTCTCTGCAGCCGAACGCTGGTGAAGTTTTGCTAGCAAAAATGTTTAATAGTTAGAACTTTGGAAGGCAATCCTACTTTAAAATATGAAAAAACGCTGTTTTTTTTTAGAACTTGTATGACTTTTGGGCATACAGGATATGATGTCACAGACATAAGATTGAGGAGGATGAAGCTTCATCTTATCAGATCACCAGGTCTAAGGAAATTTGGCAAAAGAGGTAACGTTCTGTAAAATTCACACTTTAGTGAATTCGAAATTCGCCTGAGCAAAAATTCACCTGGCAATTCGCCTGTTAACTGGTGATGTCCCTGCGGATGAGATTTCTGTCAAATTTTTGCTAGCGATGGCCACTTCACCCTTTAGAAAATCTGCCCCGTGGGCAGAGAGGAGGGTGCAGCTGGGCTGGTGGGTTTGGGGGAAGTGTGTAAAGCTCATCATAGGCTTTAAGATTTTTCTCTCATTAACGACCAATTTTAGTACAATACGACAAATCCGTCAAATTATTGTGAGGTTAGTGGGCACCAAATGGTGATGTATCTAACGATTTCTCACCAGACATTGGTGAGAAATTAGATTAGGCAGGTTCAAGGATTTTCATTGTTCACAGTAAAATGTATCCATTGTCCAATTGTTTTCAGGGCCAAGCAGACCTTGAATTGGTTTCTTAGTTGATGGACAAATCATACATTTAAATGATCATTTCAAGATAAGCTTGGCCTTACAATAACCAAAAGATCTTTTAAACATATTAAAGGGATACTGTCATGGGAAAACGTGTTTTTTTCAAAATGCATCAGCTGCTCCAGTAGACTTCTGCACTGAAATCCATTTCTCAAAAGAGCAAACAGATTTTTTTATATATTCAGTTTTGATCTGACATGGGGCTAGACATTTTGTCAATTTCCCAGCTGCCACTGGTCATGTGAATTGTGCCAGCACATTAGGAGGGAGCTGCTTTCTGGCAGGCTGTTGTTTTTCCTGCTCAATGTAACTGAATAGAATGCAGTGGGACATGGGTTTTTACTACTGAGTGCTGACTATGAAGATTTTCATTCATCCAGGTTATGGTTTATCTGATCACATTCTCCTTTGCGAGTGTGGAGCTCCCCATTCGTCTAGACTACTCACGTGTCATCCAGTTCCACCTCCTGGCTTGAGAGACATTAACTATTTCACTCCATGGACTCTATTCAATGTATTTATGGTTTATCTGATATAAGTAATTCTAAAACAACTGGACTTGCTGAGTAATTATTGAAGACGTTTTACTACTCATCCGAGCAGCTTCTTCAGTTCAACTGACTGGTATGGGAAGTTCTCGGCATATAAACTCTTCCACTAATCCAATCACAATGGCACATTGTAACTCTTCAAAGAGGTGACATCTGAATTTGATTCTGTGTACTTACTGTGATGGGATTACCAATGTGTCATGCAACTCCTTAACACAGGGGTTACTTGTGTGAGTTTGCATGAATGGACACAATGTGGCATTGTGATTGGATTAGTGGAAGAGTTTATATGCTGAGAACTTCCCATACCAGTCAGTTGAACTGAAGAAGCTGCTCGGATGAGTAGTGAAACGTCTTCAATAATTAATCAGCAAGTCCAGTTGTTTTAGAATTACTCAGATACTATTGAGTGCTGTTCTTAAGGTGGCCATAGACGCACAGATAATATCGTACGAAACAAATTTTCGTACGATATTCGGTGCGTGTATGGTGGGAAATGAGCCGACCGATATCGTCAAAGGATTAAGATATCGGTCGGCTGGTTGATCGGACTGGACGGAAAATTTTGATCGGATGCCTTTGAAAGCTCCCTGAACATTGGCCATTGTTAGTGCTGAATCGTCAGGTACAAGTAGAATTCTATTGTTTCTACCTGTATATCTGACGATTCAGCTCTACACGTGTATGTTGAAACGAACGATCTTTCTTGGAAAGATCTTTTCCGAGAAAGATCGTAATTGTTACGTCTATGGCCAGCTTTAGATCTTCCAGGCAGTTGTTATATTGTGTTAGGGAGCTGTTAACTGGTTACCTTCCAATTGTTCTGTTGTTAGGCTGCTGGGGGGAAAAAAGGGAGGGGGTGATATCACTCCAACTTGCAGTACAGCAGTAAAGAGTGATTAAAATTTATCAGAGCACAAGTCACATGACTTGGGGCAGCTGGGAAATTGACAAAATGTCTAGCTCCATGTCAGATTTCAAAATTAAATATAAAAAATCTGTTTGCACTTTTGAGAAATGGATTTCAATGCAGAATTCTGCTGGAGCAGCACTATTAACTGATGCATTTTGAAAAAAACATGTTTTCCCATGACAGTATCCCTTTAATATGTTTAAAAGATCTTTTGGTTAGTAGACCTTTAACAGTAGCCCTTTAACACTTAAGGCCTCCTTAAAGGACCAGTATTTATTTTTTAATTTGTTTTAATTTGTTTGTATATAACTAAAAAAAACACCAAGACATATTTAACTTTAAAATCACAAAGTCTTTATTAAAGGTCACCTATAGGTTAAAAATGCTATCCCCAACCAAAGGTGCGATCCAGCTGGGGATAACAGTAGTTTTTTTTTAAAAATTCTCCCCCGCCAGTGCTATGCTATTCGCACAGGGAGGGAGCTCCTGTTGCGAACTGCCATGTCCGCTCACTCGCTTGCGCATAATGAAAAGCGCACACACGCGTAATGCACATGAGAGTGAGCGGACATGGCTGCTCGCATAGGGAGGGAGCTCCCGGTAGCATAGCGCTGGCGGGGGGCATTTTTTTAAAAAAAAGCCCGCACCTTTGGTTGGGGATAACATTTTAACCAATAGGTGCCCTTTAAGAAACAACTTACCGATACTCTGCTTGCGCTTCTCTTCATAAAAGTTGACAGGGCACCAATCCATTGTGCAGCGCTCAATTTCTCCTCCCTGGAAGGCAGGGAGGAGAAATCAAGTGCCACATGATGGATCGCCCAATCGCTTTTTCTGACGAGGAGCGCAATCGAAGCATCAGTAAGTAATTTCTTAATAAAGACATTGCGATTTTAAAGTTAAATATGTCTTGGTGTTTTTTTTTTCTTTTCGTTATATACAGAATAAAATCTTTGCTGTTCCTGTTACTTTAAGCCTCTGAGACAGTAACCCCAGTGGGCTCCAGAGCCCCCAGTCTGATGCTGACCATGGTATATTTCCATATGTGCTGATGCTTATGCCGGCTTTCAACACATGCACAGATAATATTATACAAAAAGAGGTGCATGTGGCCCAGGGTTCTATCAATACTTGTCCCTCAAAATTGACTTTTTATATACAGTAATATAGAAAGTGATTTTCTATGTTGTTAAACAAATTGCAACTGGACTTCTTCTATATGTGTGTGTTCTTTGAAATGTTTGGAGTTTCAGCATTTACCTGGTAGTTAGATCCCATTTAATCTTGCAACTGAATAGTGGTTTGACTGAGGAAAGAACATGAGCAACAGAAAGTAACAGTATCAATAAAACCGTAGCCTCATTTTGCAACAGTGTTTTGGCTGCTTTGTGTTGACTTGCTTTAGACAAACAGCAAGCTGGATAGAGGTAGAATTGGAGGGAAAATCTATTGTAACAAATGGAGACCAGTTAAAAGTTACACGATACAAAGGTTTAACTTACAGGGGAACTACCGCTTTAAAGAAGAAGATCATGCACAAAGTACATCTATAAAACACTTGCCTTTTGGGTTCAGAGTGCCTCTATCATTTCTTCTTCTGACAGGGACATAGAGGTCTGTGGAAGCCTCTTCCAAATCATTTGGCATTCACGCTTTACCCAATCCCTGGCAGTATTTCCCCAATCATTGCAAATTTCTTAATCGTCTTCTTCCCAGCCATATTCATCTTCCCCTGCAAATGGAATCTGTGGATTTTTTAGAGAAAGATTTTATTGGGGTCATAGGATGCCCTAATGACTCACAGCCCTGTGGGAAACATTGTCCCTGCATGTATGGAATTATAGGGTTTATATTAAAGGGATACTGACATGGGAAAACATGTTTTTTTTCAAAATACCTCAGTAAATAGTACAGCTCCAGTAGGCTTCTGCACTGAAATCCATTTCTCAAAAGAGCAAACAGATTTTTTTATATTCAGTTTTGAAATCTGACACGGGCCTAGACATTTTGTCAATTTCCCAGCTGCCCCTGGTCATGTGACTTGTGCCAGCACTTTAGCAGGGAATTGCTTTTTGGCAGGCTGTTGTTTTCCCTTCTCATTGTAACTGAATAGTACGCAGTGGGACATGGGTTTTTACTATTGAGTGTTGTCCTTAGATCTACCAGGCGAGGATCAGACAGCCCACATAGACCCCTCACAAGGCAAGACCCCCCCCCTTTCCTGATCTGGCTCTGAAAAAAAATTTGCAACGCAGCGCCCGCATGCGACGTATGGTTCAATTGCGCTCCATGTGCACATGTGTGCAGTGCCACTCTGTGTGCATCAGTGGTAAAATGGTAGGGGAGCCAAAGGGTCTGGATGGGGGGCCCTGGACAGCAGTCCCAGTGGGCCCCCCAGTCTGACCCTGTACCAGGCAGCTGTTATCTTGTGTTAGGGAGCTGTTATCTGGTTACCTTCCCGTTGTTCTGTTGTTAGGCTGCTGTACAGCAGTAAAGAGTGATTGAAGTTTATCAAAGCACAAGTCACATGACTTGGGGCAGTTGGAAAATTGACAAAATATCTAGCCCCATGTCAGATTTCAAAATTGAATATAAAAAAAAATCTGTGCTCTTTTAAGAAATGGATTTCAATGCAGAATTCTGCTGGAGCAGCACTTTTAACTGATGCATTTTGAAAATTTTTTTGACAGTATCCCTTCAAGTGCAAACAGCAAGATACATTTGCCTGAGCATATTCCAGTATCATTGCCAGAAGTTAAATGTGCCTGGTTCCAAGCTCACACTCAGAATTCATAGTGAACCAAAAAAATGCAGTGAAATAAAACTGCACTGTGTAAGGGATCAGCATGCAAGGGGTGCACTGTAATGTTTCAGGGTACACCATAGATCCCCTTTCCATCAGCTGAAATAGGAATAGTTTGTACCAGTTTCACGAAAAGGCTCCTGTGCCACGGCTTCTGTCTCAATTAGAAGCGAATGCAAATGCCAAGTATTTAGAATTGTGGACAAACAGAAACAAAAAAAACGCAGATGCTGTGCTGCAAGGTTTTTTATTTATCACACAATGGGGGTAATTTATCAACACTGGGCAAATCTGCCCATGGGCAGTAACCTATGGCAACCAATCAATTTGCTGCATTCATTGTTCTACTTGCAGCTGGCTTCAAAAAGCTAATCACTGATTGGTTGCTATAGGTAACTGCCCATGGGCAAATTTGCCCAGTGTTGATAAATGAGCCCCAATATGTTTCTAGCTCAAGTGGCTCTTTCTTTTTTCATCAGGCATCATAATAATCCAGTTGAATTTTAAAGTTCCATGATGGTTTCAAATAACTACTATATTTATTTCCAAAAGGGAAGCATTCATTTCCTAGCAGTCTGTGGCCCTTTATTGAATTGATCGTCAGTGTCCCATCATAGACCCACTGGGAGCTGTAGTCAGCAATAAACCAGTGGATGGAGATCCTTTCTCTATCCAATTACAGTCTTGACTGTTTCCTAAAAATATCTTTACTGAGCCACTCCCTGGCATACAGACTTAGGCTATAGCTTCCAAGTTGGATCAAGTGGTCATAATTTGTCAGGCTAGCGTTTCAGCAATGCCAAGCCACAGTCAGAAACCTTGGCTCAAGGAAAATGGCTTTGGGTGCAGGAAGCTGACTAATGAGAGACATTAGGAAGGCTAACTTATAGAAAGCAAACTCAAACACAGGACGTGAAGAAAGAAAGACATAACTAAGTAATAATAGTCATTATTATAACATTTCATCTGCTGTGCAATTTTTTAAAGAATCCTAAGAATGCCTATTAACTAGATATGCAGCCACAGTCCCTATTATAGAGGCTATAATGCCACTGTTACTATAGGCACCATCTCTCCCTACTATACCTGCTATCCCACAGTTACACTCCCTTCCCAGAGACTATTATCCACTGTTACTATAGACACCATCTCTCCCTACTATACCTGCTATCCCACAGCCACACTCCCTTCCCAGAGACTATTATCCACTGTTACTATAGACACCATCTCTCCCTACTATACCTGCTATCCCACAGTCACACCCCCTTCCCAGAGACTATTATCCACTGTTACTATAGGCACCATCTCTCTCTACTATACCTGCTATCCCACAGTCACACTCCCTTCCCAGAGACTATTATCCACTGTTACTATAGGCACCATCTCTCTCTACTATACCTGCTATCCCACAGCCACACTCCCTTCCCAGAGACTTTTATCCCACTGTTACTATAGGCACCATCTCTCCCTACTATACCTGCTATCCCACAGTCACACTCCCTTCCCAGAGACTATTATCCACTGTTACTATAGACACCATCTCTCCCTACTATACCTGCTATCCCACAGTCACACTCCCTTCCCAGAGACTATTATCCACTGTTACTATAGACACCATCTCTCCCTACTATACCTGCTATCCCACAGTCACACTCCCTTCCCAGAGACTATTATCCCACTGCTACTATAGGCACCATCTCTCCCTACTATACCTGCTATCCCACAGTCACACTCCCTTCCCAGAGACTATTATCCCACTGTTACTATTCTTGGAAATACTGTATAGCAATGTTACAACTATGTTGTTATATATATCTAATCTTTAGTCTGAGCCTATACAATTGTTAGACCACAGAAAAAGGCATGAAAAAAAAAAGTTTTAGGACCAATGCCCTACTCTACCTAATTTACCTTCATATTGATGAAAATGGGGTTCACTTAAGTTTGGCTATGTGGGTCCAATAAGCCAAAACATGAACGTTAATAAAAAACGTTAATAAAAAAGAACAGTCAAGCAAAACCTTTGATTTTCATTTTGACTCCATTAAAAAAAAGTGACACTAAAGAAGAAAAGAGTGAAACGCAGATGAAAGGTTCTATGCAATGTGACTCAAGCACAGATGGTCTCCAGTTCTTTGTCCTGTGACTGGTTGCTATTGTTACAAAAGCTTAAAGACCACACACAGTCTATTAAAATGTAAGTATTTATTTGTAATAAAGGGCCCATCTCCTGGCTGCATCTGAAGCTGGCACCTGATGTGTATTTCTAGTTTCCCTTAGTGAAACAATTAAAGTTACTCTCCACTCCCTCCCTGTACCTCCAGGTCAGAGCTTTCTTTTGTTACACCCCTGTTCCCCTTTGTTTGTTTCCTTGTTTAGGTAGGGGTTGAATTAAAACAGACTGGGGCCTTGTTGACAGCACAACAGACAATTTTTTTCATTTTTAGGGCCCTCTGAGTATCAGTAGGGAAGGAGACAGTGGGGCTCATTTATCAACACTGGGCAAATTTGCCCATGGTCAGTTTCCTATAGCAACCAATCAGTAATTAGCTTCTTGAAGCCAGCTGTAAGTAGAACAATGAATGCAGCAATCGGATTGGTTGCTATGGGCAATTGCCCATGGGCAAAGTTGCCCAGTGTTGATGTGTTTCATTTGATTTACAAAATTCGAATTCGATGGAAATATTTGATCGTAGGATCTATTCGATTGGTTGAACATGCAAATTAGGCATATTCGATCATCGAATAGTGAATGATCGAATAGATTCGAATGATCATTCAATCAGCGAAGTATTTTAAAATTATTCGATTGCCTACTTCGCCAGATTGGACCTAGCGAATTGTAACAGAAGCCTATGGGAGCCCTGATCGGGTCCTGATCTAATAGGATTCGTACGATCGAAGTCTTCGATCGGTCTTCGATCGTTCGAATCGTATGAATCATTCGAATGATCAAATAATTCATTTGAATGGTCGAATGATCATTATTCGATCATCGAATGATCGAAGATCGAATAAAAGGGTAGTCTAAAACCATTCGATTGGCATTCGAAAATCGAATGCTATTCGAATATCGAGGGAATTCTAATTTTTTTGGGGAATAATAGTAAGTGAAACAAAGTTGGAATCTAAACTTTACCACATATTTCAGAGATATTCGTCCTGAGACATTACCAGCTGTTGCTGAACTACAACTGCCACAGGCTGTTGTAGTTTAATGACACCTGGATAGCCACAGGTAGGCTATGCTATAATGAATATCAAGATCAAACAAGGTTTATGGCTTCCACCAAGGACACCAGCCAAAGTTGTTACCCCCTGAGTTTTAGAATCCAATGCAGTTGCTGCCCGTTCTGTCTCAAAAGAGACTCTGGTTTCATCTAGTTCCCTCCACCGACTTGGCAACTAATGGTTGGAAGTCCTAGTTAGGTTAATGTTTGTTGTTGTTATTTTTTTTACTCACCCTACCAGCAAATATTACAGTGAGCTGCATTAGGTCTAGGTCTGTGAAGACCATTATTTGGCCCAAAGGGAAACATCTGTTGGAGAGGAAAAACAGATGGTTGGTAGAAAGAAGCAATAACTATGACTGATGTTAAGCACAAGGCAGTAATTCACTTCTCTTAAATATTGTTGCTGATTCTAGAAGGTGATGTTGGGGATATAAAGTTCTTCTATTTGAGAATGATGTAACAGCATTAAAGGAGTGGTTCACCTTTAAGTTAACTTTTAATAGAATGGCCAATTTCAAGCAAATTTTCAATTGTTTTTCATTATTTTTTTTATAGTTTTTTATCTATTTGCTTTATTTGTTTCCAGCTTACATATAGGTAGGGGGTCACTGACCCCATCTAAAAACAAATGGCCTGTTATTGCTACTTTTTTTATTATTTTTCTTTCTATTCAGGTCTCTTGAATTCATATTCCAGTTTCTTATACAAATCAATTTGTGGTTGCTAGGTTAATTAGGACCCTAGCAACCAGCTTGCTGAAACTGCAGACTGGAGAGTTGCTGAATAAAAAGCTAAATAATAAAAAAAACACAAATTAAAAAAAATGAAAACCAAATGCAAATTGTCTTGGACTATCCCTTTCTACATTGTAATAAAAATTAACTAAAGGTGAACAATCTTTTTAATACAACACAGGCTGAGCCATTATAACTTGACCACACAACATCCTCCTAACATATGTTCAACCCAACCCCCAACCCATATGCTTTATATTGGCCCTACCACCCCCTCACCAACAGCACAATTATTTCAGTTGGACTGTCCCATTTTCAAAATAGGAGGCTGCTTAAAGACAAAAGTAAATATCTGGCCAACACTTAGGGCCAGATTTACTATTGGTCAAATTTCGAATGAAAAAAAATTCGAAATTCAACCATGGGAATAGTGGGTGAAGTAAAATCGAATATTGAATTTGAAGGATTTTACCGCAATTTGATTGATCAAACTATCGAATAGGAAAAATTTGAACGATTTTTTCGATGAATCAAATTTTTTTTATTCAATCAAAAATAAAGATACCCAATTCAGCAGCTTGGATCTGGCAAATTAGGCGGTTGAATAAAATTTTAAAGGGGAAGTACTCCGACCATCGAATAGTCGAATAAAATTTTATTTGAATATTCGATGGTCGCATTTGCCTAATTTGCATATTTGAAGATTCGAATTCAAATTTTTTAAAATTCGATCGAACTTCGAATTCTTCATGTGAATTTAGTAAATCTGCCCCTAAGGTTTGAATTGATTCAAAGTGAAAATTTGAATCAAATTTGAATTTAAAAAAATTTTAAATTTGAATTTATTTTGGGCTTATTCGACTTTCATATAGCCCAAAATTCGATTCCAATTGGGCAAATTCGAATTTGATTGTCGAAGTACTGGCCCTTTAAAAAACATTCAATATAACAATTATGCAGATTAAACCTACCGAATTGCTATATAACCCTATGGGAAGCTCCCATAGGATTTTTCCAATAAAAAAAAACTTGAAAGCTTAAAATCGTTCTAATCGATCCATCGATTTGAACGTTTTTATCGACAGATTTTTTATATTCAATCATTCGAAAAATCGAATTGCGTTAAAACCCCTCGAATTCGAGGGGTTTTAATTCTACCTTAATTCGAATTTGTTGGTGCTATAGAAATACTTGTTAATAATTAACCCTCGAAATTCGACCCTTAGTAAATGTGTCCCTTACAGTGTTGTTCCTGCAAGATCCATTACAATAAAATAAGAAACCATCATAGAACTAAAGATATAAATACATACATGTGCTGTGACCTTTTGATTTATAGGGGCTTATTTGTTACAAATGTAATTAAGTCCGTAGTGATCATGCATACAATTGTGCACAAGACATTGTAAGCACAAATAGACTCAATTAGTAGCTTCAAATAGTAGGGGCAGCACAGCAATATATGATAATTGTATGCAATCCAAGTGGAAAGGATGCAAGGTCAAAGTATGACTCCCTTGTATCCAAGTTTTCTGCATGGTGAGACTTTTTCCACATCAAACAGCAATGAAAAGTCCATACATGTGGGCTTCACACACCACTGCTCCCAAAGATTCCCTATCTTGGAACCAGAGAACTAGTGCCCAAAGGCAATTTTGCCCCGTGTTGATAAATGAGCCCCTTAAAGGAGAATGCAAGCTGTAAGGGGAACCCCCCCCCGTGTAGGCCAGGCCCCCCATCTCTCCCCGGCCTACCTGCCCCCCTGGGCAAATGCCCCTAACATGTTACTTACCCCTCCTTACAGGTCCGGTCCAGTGGTGTTCACAGGCGCCATCTTGTCTCTTTTGCTCTTCATCCTGTACTGAGCTGCGTTTTCAGGTGCATGCGCAGTACAAGGAACCTGCCAGTGCTAAGGCCCAGTACTGCGAATGCAGCAAAAGTAATGAAATATTTTTTTTCGGAAATGTTGTGACTTTCGTGCATGAGCGGTAGCTCCGCACCGGCAGGAGTTAGGGGCAATTTCCGGGGGGGGGGGGGGGGGGGGGGCAGGTAAGGTGGGGGGAAGAGGGAGGGGGGCCTACACAGGTCGAATTCTCCTTTAACTGTTATTTCAAACTTAATTAAATTACCAATGGTAATGAGGCATTTCTGCTTAGCAATCATGATGGGTAGAACCACATTATCATGAATAAAGTGGCTGATTGGATTTGGCTTTTTCTATCTTAAACTTCTGAAGTACACCCCTCCTCTTCTCCCAAAGATTCCCTGTCTTGGAAGCAAAGGTGCACACAGAACTAGTGTACAGAGAGAGAAGATGTTGGTATGGGTTGGGGGCAGGTCCAACAATGCCAACATTTTGCAGGTTAGGGTTGGATACAGGTTGAGTTTTTCCCTGGGCCACACATCTCTATTCCTCAGCGGAGACATCGTCTTCCACAGTCCACAGCTTTCACAGTCTGAGCCATCACAATAGAAAGGGACGCGCACTTCTTTTAATAGCAATACAAATACAAATAAATCTATATTGCAAAGTTGCTTATAATTGTTTTCTTTTATTAGGCAAAATTTTGTTTTGGGCTTTTTTCAAGGCACATTCTTTCCACTAGGGCCGTATTCACCACAAAGACGTCCTCCATGCCTAGAACAGCAGGCTTTGTGGAACTTCCCAGAAAGTACCTGTTTGGTAAATATCAAAAATATTCTGTCAGCCTTCCACTGGATATTTGCTGCTAAGTCCAGTGGTGGAGCTGGGGGTGTTGTGCCCCTGTTTCTATAGCCACACACGCAGGACAGTCAATCAAGTCATTCAAATACCAAACTGCTTACAAATCAAACTTATAGGGATGAAGTACAGCAACGTTGTTCCGGTAATGTGCCTTATTGACGTTTGATTGCAGAAATTGAAAGCACTAGCTTTCGGGGACCAGCCCCTGGGGATAGGGTTGGTTCTCAAAAGGTAGTGCTTTAAGAAAGGGGTTGGTAAATGAAAGCTAATGTTTTGAGGAAGGAGCTGGTCCCCAAAAGCTAGTACTTTGAGGAAAGGGTTGGTCCCCAAAAACTAATGCTTTGAGGAAGTGGTTGGTCCCCAAAAGCCAGTGCTTTGAGGAAGGGGTACGTCCCGTGGTTGGTCCCCAAAAGCTAGTGCTTTCAGGAAGCGGTTGGTCCCCAAAAGCTAGTGCTTTCAGGAAGCGGTTGGTCCCCAAAAGCTAGTGCTTTGAGGAAGGGTTGGTCCAGAAAAGCTAGTGCTTTGAGGAAAGGGTTGGTCCCCAAAAGCTAGTGCTTTAAGGAAGGGGTTGGTTCCCAAAAGCTAGTACTTTGAGGAAAGGGTTGGTCCCCAAAAGCTAGTGCTTTCAGGAAGCGGTTAGTCCCCAAAAGCTAGTGCTTTGAGGAAGGAGTTGGTCCCCAAAAGCTAGTGCTTTGAGGAAGGGGTTGGTCCCCAAAAGCTAGTGCTTTGAGGAAGGGGTTGGTGCCCAAAAGCTAGTGCTTTAAGGAAGGGGTTGGTTCCCAAAAGCTAGTACTTTGAGGAAGGGGTTGGTCCCCAAAAACCAGTGCTTTGAGGAAGTGGTTGGTCCCCAAAAGCTAGTGCTTTCAGGAAGCAGTTGGTGCCCAAAAGCTAGTGCACTAGGAAGGGTTGGTCCCCAAAAGCTAGTGCTTTGAGGAATGGGTTGGTCCCTAAAAGCTAGTGCTTTGAGGAAGCGTTTGGTCACCAAAAACAATTATAATTTCACACGGAGAATTCACAAAGACCTTTATTCATAAACGCTGACGAGCTCCGAGCTCGTATTTTAAAGACCAGACAAGAGAACAAATCCTCTGAGACACATGTATCAATTCCTCAATATAACCTCATTCCATTTGTAGCCGTGACTAGGCCTAGCTGCCAAATCTAAATATGGCGAACGCTACATATCCCTCATCAGGATTAAGTACGCACGTCACGCGTCTAACCTGCCCGATTTATTGGACTCTACCACGTTAACGACCCCTCACGTGACTACAGAGAAACCTTGCGCCCCCCCCTAAAGAAATGGCATTTTCGGCGATACCGCCCATTTTGCCGCATCACTAGCTCTATACCCCGCCTCCATCTCTGACTCTATATAAGTAAGCAGCTCTCAGCCGGCCTTGGCTGGCTTGATCCTGTCTGGTTTCCTCTACGCGAAGGCATACGGCGCGCTTTCCATTTACCGGAACGATAAGAAGGTTTTTCAACACGCGTTACCGATAAAAGGAGAGATCCCGCAGGTTACCGCCCGAGGCGCTCCAGAGCTTATGGCCAGAGAAGCCTCCCTCATTTCTACCTTGGGTCCCCACACAACTCTTTAAAAATTCCGCCAAAAAAGAGAAGACGATTCCCCAAGTCCTTTGGGCCGTTGCCTCACGTAAGTACCCGGGATAAGATATCGGTACTCGTGTTTGAATGGAAAACATGGCGACTCTGCTTTAATAAATGACACGGGGCGCACCTCAGCATGGCAGCCCCGCGAAGGGACCAGTGTCTATAACGCAAAATGCGGCCTTTTCTGGAGCAACTGAGGCACCACACGCAGGATTTTACTTGTGTTGGAGGCAGAACTGAGCCTCTGGCATTTCTTACAGCTCGAGGCGTTTGCCCCGGATGTCACGTGACGCCTCTTGCTTGCCATTGGTTAAAAGCCTCCTGGTCTGCCGTGACAGCGCGGGAGATTTAAACTTTTGAAGGAGGCTCTGCGTTGGGTCAGGTTTGCTCTTACCTGGTAACGCATAGCAACAGCTATTTGCAGTTAGACTTATAGGTCTTGAATTTGCAGTTGCACTTTAGCTGGCTTTCCAGAACTGCATCTGTAATGTGCCTTAGGTGTTATCACTACAGATGTCTTACAGTGGCATAAAGCTGTCAAAAGACAGTGTTTTTAAAGGGGAACTAATAAAAAAAAAAACCCTCCCTGTAGACCCACTCTCCCAGTGTACCTGCTACCCCTGGCAAATTGTAATCTTTGTCTTCTTTTGGCGATTCCTGTGAGTTTTTGCCAACTGCGCATGTGCAAAACGCTGTTCAATACATGAAGATTGCTGATATGAACTAAAATGCCTGAATCTGCTTAGAGGGTTCATTAAAACACTAGGGCCATTTGCCATTTAAAAAGAATAAGGGCCGCCCCCTGGGATTGTGATTCATGGTGCACACAAACCTACTATACAAACTATACTTGTTAGTTTATACTTGTTTTCTTTTGCTTCCACACTTCTTCCTGTTAGAGCTTCAGGATTTCTGGTCAGGTGATCTGTATGATTGTTTCCCTGCCAGCAGTTAGGGACTGTCTGACAATTCCTATCCACAGAAGTAAATGACGGGAGAATTTCACTGCATACAGTCAAGTTTCTTATAAAAATGGTACACCTTTTTTTTAAAGTATATTGGAGATTGGTTTCTTTTTCTTTAAAGAAAGTAAAATTGGGACTTTTATGATTTGCCTTTACATGCCTAAAATGTCATTCACTGGCTTATTTGGAACCATCAAGCAGACTAGGGGCTATAAAATTTCCTTTTGTGTCACTAATGGTCCATGTGCCTTTAGTTGGAAAGCCCTGCACTAGAATATTGTTATAAACACATTGGGGCGCATTTATCAACTGGGCAAATTAGCTTCTGGACAGTAACCCATAGCAACCAGTGGTTGTTTTTTTTTTCAGGCAGCTTCTGGAAGAATCATGAATGTAATATTTGCAGCAGTTTGATTGGTTGCCATGAGTTACTGCCGGCAGGGAAATGTGTGCAGTGTTGATAAATTACCCCATTATCTGATGTTTTGAAAATTGTGTACATGATCGTGTTGGTTGGATTTACCTTTTTTTATTGGCATCTTAAAGGGTTATTCATCTAACAAATGATTTTCATTTTATAGATTGTTCCCCAGAAATAGAATTTTTTCAATTCCATAATTTTTTTGCAAAAGTTTGGGGATGTTGCAGGTTGGACCTGTTTGGGCTTTTTTTTTTTTTTTTGGCTTGGTGAAATTACATTCAAGGCAATTGGGTCTCTTTTTAATTATCTACTGATTTGTAAGCCTGGGACACAATTTGTGGTTGTAGAATCCAACTTGTGTTCTGACACTGCCATAGAGACTTTATATCCTTTGCTGGAACATTCCAGTGCTGCAGTGATCACATTCCTATTCATAGTGACAGGTACCCACTCTACATAATTAATGGATGTAATTCAACCTTGATTATAAGGTTCATAAGTGTTTCATTGTAACGGGTTCTGTTAGCTCAAGCCATTTTCTACTAGTTTTATTTTTATGCAGTTCAATTGATTTTATTAGCAGTTTGCTTGAATGGGTGAAGGGACTGCAGTGTGTGTAAATGTGAGGATAGCAGGGTTCAGTGGTGTTCTGTAATGGATTTAACATCTGCAACAGCAAATTGGACCCTGTTTTTCTTATAATGGAAAACCTTTTATTGGCATATTTGCCCTCATCAGGGTAATTAGCAATGTGTTTTTGCCCTCTTGGCAGTTAAGACAGACCCTTATTTCACATTCATCCTCTTGGTTGCCTGTCCTGAATTAAACAAGTCTGCTTGTTTAATTCAGTACCAGTTACCTACACAATCAGACTTGAGTTCTACTAGATTTTCTATCGCCTCAAATTGCCATAGGGTTTTAAATGGTAAACGTGGGGGCAGTTTTAATTACCGATGTTCAGCAGATGTACCCAATTGTAGGCAGACTGTCTTTGCGAGGGCCTTCCTGGCCAATATCTTACTGAAAATAAGCTAGATCTGGGGCTGGTTGCAAAATCCTGTTAAGTGAGCACTTTATCATCATGATTATGCTATCTTATTCATAGATTTCCCTAAGTTCTATTTAATGGCCTGGGGACCAAGCAAGTGGCTAATACTGATTTGTCCCAGCCTGTTGATGGCTTGTTTCATGACCTAGCCAAGCACCCCCACAATGAATACATGATCAACAATTTATATCACAGTGGCATATTAAAGAATCTTATCAAACTGGTATGTATATTTAGTGATATTGTCATGGACAAACATGTTTTTCAAAACGCATCTGTTAGTAGTGCTGCTCCAGCAGAATTCAGCACTGAAATCCAATTCTCAAAAGCGCAAACAGCTTTTTTTTTTTATATTCAGTTTTGAAATCTGACATAGGGCTAGACATTTGATCAATTTCCCAGCTGCCCCTGGACATGTGACTTGTGCCAGCACTTTAGAAGGGAGCTGCTTAATCGGGAAGGCTGTTTTTACTTCTCAATGGGACATGGGTTTTTGCTATTGAGTACTGTTTTAGATCTACTAGGCAGCTGTTATCTTGTTTTAGGGTGCTGCTATCTGGCTACCTTCCCATCAAGTCACATGACTTGGGCAGCTGGGAAATTGACAATATATCTAGCCCCATGTCAGATTTCAAAATTAAATCTAAAAACAATTGTTTGCTCTTTTGAGAAATGGATTTCAGTGCAGAAGTCTGGTGGATGGTCTGAGTGCTGCTTCAGAGATCACCTGACCAGAAATACTGCAACTCTAACTGTAACAGGAAGAAGTGTGAAAGCAAAAGACAGAACTGTCTGTTAATTGGCTCATGTGACCTAACAAGTTTAGTTTATTTGGTATGTTTGTGTGCACTGTGAATTCTACGATCCCAGGGGGTGGCCCTTGTTTTTTAAAATGGCAATTTCTTTTTATTGATTAACCAATTGCACATACTACTTAAAAAGTATATTATGATAATGTTTTATTTACATGAAGCAGGGTTTTAAGCATTATCCTTTTATAGAGGCCTACATTGTTTGAGGGATATAGTTTTCCTTTAATGTATATGTAGCTTCTGAGAGGAGTTGGGCCAGACCATGGACATCACCACTGGATCCTTTTTTCTATGCAAAAATGAGCATTATTTTTCTTGGCAAGGTTTGAACGTCTTGCTTTAATAGTCCTCTATTGTGATATGATTATTGTAAACTGTGCTTGATTTGGCCTTGGGCTTACTTTTAGTTATGTCTATATATTTCTGATTAGCTTAACTTATTTTACTTAAAAGTAGTGTTGGCATAGTTTCTTAGAGGAAATAAAATTGAATTTGTTGAGGTACCTTAGGGACTTAAAATAGCCTGGACCTAGTGGTCTCTAAGACTCTTTAAGGGACAATGGGTTATTTGTCCTTCAAGCCACACAGGATGAGCCACCCGAGACATGCCCTGTCCTGGCGCCTGCTCCCTCTCTTACTGCTCCTATTCTTGTTGCCGCTTGGTGTTGCTGGTAACAGTGGGAGTGGTGGCAGGGGAGGGGTGAAGGTTACTTTCCGGTCTGGGCCAGCCTAATCTAGTTTTTTTTTTTCTTCTGTCATTGAATGAACAATGCACACTGCTCCTGTAGGGCTTCCCTCAGTCCCACGTTAAGATTAGGGAGAATGCTCAGTCTTCTCCTCCACACATTATGGACTGAGCTAGCCACTAACTGGCACTTTCCCTGCGACTGGGCCACCATGAATATACATCCTAAATGCCCCAGGTAACAAATTGCCTATTTTAATTGCTCTTATCAGAAAAGAATTCTCGTCTTGTGGTACATGAAGATGTTGCACCACCTGTTGCTGTATGTGGTCCTAGACCTATGGGGGTGGTTCAGCTTTTCTCCTGTAGATTTAATTTGGTTTACATTAAATACAGCTTAATTTTTTGGTAGAATGAAAACTATTTGGGGGTCCAGCTAGTTATCTGACTCTTGTGCCATTAAGGATGATGTGGGTCTGTCTTTTATGCTATGTCGGATAAGGATAATTCGTAGAGGTAAAGATAAGCCAAAGTCAGTTGTGTGTTGTGAAAGCCGTTTAATAACCATAATTGATGTGCTAGTTGTGAGCTTTGTTGTGCACCTGTGTAAAGTACATAAGATGAATTTGCTGTATGTCTAGGGTCATGTTGGTGAGAAATAACTGGGTATCTTGCTTAGAATGCCTTTTATTGGTCCAGTTTTTCTAGGGATAAATGTGTTCTGATTAACACCCTTGCATGGTGGTTTTGATAAGATAAAAAAAAATATTTGAACATTTATTTCAGTTCACAAATTAGGGATTTTTTTTTTAAATGACCAGTGCGTGCAATGCTGTTTTTAGCTCTGCACCTTGGCAGAGCTCATCAGCATGACTGCAGCTACTTGGTTAACTTCTATATATGTTTGAAATCTATATATAATAAAGCAAACTAATATCATTTGCTATTTAAATATGTTTTGCTTTAGAATTGCCTGTGAAGCTAAATGTCTATGCTAGTCCTCTTACCTTTCTCTGATGGGGAAGTTCCCTGGCTTTTGGTAGAAGACCTAGGATGGACTTCTTTGCCTTTGCATTTGATTCACCTGATTGGCTTACTAGTTGCAATCCTTTCATGTGCTTAAATGAATTCTATTGTGATTTTTATGATGTAGTTTTCATTTCCAAATTACACTATTTACACTGCCAATAATTCACTCTACAATATAAAATTTGATTTTTGAACCAGCAAGTGTGTTTTTTTAGTTGTACTATTGGTGTGTAGGCGTCACTTTGCCTGGTCATGTGCTTTCAGAAAGAGCCAGCACTTAAGGATGGAACTGCTTTCTGGCAGGTTGTTTTTTCTCCTCCTCAATGTAACTGAATGTGGACCTGGATTTTACTATTGAGTGCTGTTCTTAGATCTACCAGGCTGTTATCTTGTGTTAGGGAGCTGTTATCTGGTCACCTTCCAATTGTTCTGTTGTTAGGCTGCTGGGTAGGGGATAGGGAGGGGGTGATATGACTCTAACTTGCAGTACAGCAGTAAAGAGTGATTGAAGTTTATCAAAGCTCAAGTCACTTGACTTTGGGCAGCTGGGAAACTGACTATGTCTAGCCCCATGTCAGATTTCAAATTTAAATATAAAAAAGGTTTGTGATAAATGGATTTCAGTGCAGTCAGCTAGAGCATAGTGTGCCAAACTAAGGAAATATCTGGAGAACCCCATGTCCCAAGCGTTCTGTCATACCTGTTTAGAACAAACCTGC
Source organism: Xenopus borealis (assembly GCA_024363595.1). Classification (NCBI taxonomy): domain Eukaryota; kingdom Metazoa; phylum Chordata; class Amphibia; order Anura; family Pipidae; genus Xenopus; species Xenopus borealis. The sequence goes on along the minus strand of CM044442.1, from coordinate 121,272,256 downwards.
AACTGGTCCTCTTATACTATGTACCCAGTTTTACTTGGCTTTATGTTGCAAACAGACCAATATCTGCAAGTGTATATAGGGTCTTTAACTAAAAGGCAGAAGGATTCTAAAATGTTCTCAATTAACTTTTTTGCCGTGAGCAAGGATGCCTTTTGCCAGTCACCACTTGCAATTGATAGAATTTTTTTGAAATCCTTCAGATTCTCATACTTGTTTATTAACACAATTAGAAATTAATGCATTTTTAAAATGACTTGTTTCTAACTGCAATGATGCATCTGCAATAGATATAGTTGTATGCACAATCCTTTAACTTGTGTTTAGGATATTCTCCAAATACCTTTGTTCCTTAAAGGGCACCTTTGGCTTAAAAAAGTTACCCCAACCGAAGGTGTGGGCTGATAGAGCCCCCCCCCCACCAACGTGGTTTTGTTTGTCAGCACTCACCTACTTGTCCACCTCTTTAATTGCTCAGGCGGTGCACGTGTCCAGTGGCCCACTGTCCAAATGATTTCAAGCAAACTTCAATATGACACCGCTCCAATCCAGATATAAATTAAAAAGCCTTTATTTGGATATGGCTTTAAAGGTCTGTAACAACTATGACGTTTCAGACCTGCACTAAGCACTTTTTCCAATCAATCAATCAATGTGCAGTGCAGGCCTGAAACGTCATGGTTGTTACAGACCTTTAAAGCCATATCCAAATAAAGGCTTTTTAATTTATATCTGTATTGAAGCTGTGTCATATTGAAGTCTGATAGAGCCCCCAACAGCACAGGCAGTAGGCGTGCATGCACGTGTGATGTCGTGTGCATTAAGCAAAGCAGCCACTGTTGGGGCCGCTTTTCTTAATGCGTGTGACGTAACACGCGCATGCGCACCTATTGTCATGGCGGCTCGCACCGGGAACTTTTTTTTTAAAAAAAACTTTTTTTAAGCCATAAGTGCCCTTTAACAAGCAATTACAACAATGTTAACTTTTTCAATTTAATTTTTAGGGTGGATTTTCTCTAAAAGCATACAACTATCCAGAGGGACTAGGAAAGGCGCTCTATAGAGAGCAGTTCAACTTCAACGCGGAGCCGCCTTGGCAGCCTAGCTGATGATAGGAGGTTCCATCTCCTAACTCGTCCATGTAAGTAACAGCGCTGTTATTATTGTTGTTTAAACTATATTTTTAACATTTAAGTGTATATGTTCTGTTAAGCTGTCCATACACTGTAAGATCCGCTCTTTTGGCGACATCGCCAAACAAGCGTATCTTTCCCAATGTGCCCACTAACAGCAGGGCCATATCAGGTTATCGAACATTCAGCCCTATGGCCGAATGAATTGATTACAACGAGGAACAATGGGCTCTGGCTGGTAAGTCAGTATAAGCGTCCTCATACTGAAGTGTGAATCTTTCTAAGTACAATCGGTTCAAAATTCTGCATTGTTTCTAAAATAAAAAAAGTTTGTTCACTATTCCTCTCTCAGCATCCGTTTCTTTTCATTCTGTCTTCATGCAGCAGTTGGGTGTCAGATGAATGATCCAATATATTTTATGGGGGCGAGGGCTCCTTTTCCTAACAATATAGCAAAATAACTGTCTTGCACAAATCCTGCATGTAGAGATACAGGAATTCAGGTTGATTTTAATAGTGAGCTCTAAATCTTCTAGGCATAAGTAGCCTAGACTTGTCATCTGACACCCAACTCTTGAATGAGGAGAAACTGAGAGGGACAATGAATTATATATGATTATTTCAGAAACGGTACAGCATTTTTAATTGATTAGATTTATACATTTTCTTATTTCAGTATGCTGAAGTTTATATTGATTTTATTTTATTTTTACTTTAAGTATAATGCTTTTATTGCTATATTATAACACATATCACACACTGCAATTTTCCCATCTTCTAAAGGCCAAAGTTTTGTACTCTGCAGACACAACCGTATAGGCATTTTAATCTTAAAGATGTGATTGAAAATTGTCCAGAGTTTTTCAAGTGTAAAGCACATGCTAGAGTTTTCTCCCAGGTCTTTCTGTAATTTGAATGTCTATACTTAAATTATAATAAATATCCTTTTAAGAGCAGTTAAATGAAAATGTTGGTTTTTCTCTCAAATAAGAATATCTGGGATCAATTATAAGTTAAAAGTGAAAGATTATAAAAAAAAAATTAATTATTGCTTAAAATGGAATCTATGTGAAATGGCTTTCCCATAATTCAGAACTTTCTGGATAACAAATGGACTGTTGTGTGCAGTGAAAAGGGATGCCATTTGTCAGACACTAATTTCTTTGAAATCCGATAACTGATCCTATACAATAGAGAAACCTTTATTTAATAGGGAAGCACAGAATTCAGTTCAGTATTCAGCCTTTTTCAGAAGGATTCAACCTAATCCATGTGCCTGGCCAAACTCAATCTGAACCCTTAATCTTGTGATTTTGCCACACAAATAAGGAAGTAAACGTTTTTAGCTATCTGTGGTTTTTATGCCCTTCCTTCCACTAATTAGGGTTCAGTATTTTGCCAAATCTTTCTGAAAGAATCAGGATTTGGCTGAATCCCCAAATAGTGGATACAGGGCATCCCTATTTGTATACAACGTTAACAGTGCTTGGTTAGCTATGTATATTTTAGGGATGCACCAAATCCAATATTTTGGATTTAGCTGAATCCCAGATTCCTTTGAGATATATATGCCCGAATACGGAACTATAACAGAACCCTAATTTGCATATAGGAAAGGAAAACGTGGAAAGATTTTTTTTTTTTTATTATTTTGTGATGAAAAGTAGTGTGATTTTCCCCTTCTAGCCCCTAATTTGCATATGCAATGTAGCATTCCTGTCGGCCAGGCAGGTTTCAGCCGAATCCTGTTGAAAAAGGTCGAACCCTGTATTTGGTGCATCCCTAGTTATATATTGCTCTGCTTTTTACATTTGGGTCACCGTCACCTGTATTAATATTTGCATAATACTTCTCATTTGCCTTTTTTGATGTGTAAAGCAAGTAATTTTTTTCCCCTTCCAGTTTGTTGCATATTTAAAGGATCCAAAAATATATTGACCCCCTTATTTGGCGTTTATTGGTTTATGATTGTTGGCTTTGCGGAATACGGCTGAGATGAAAGGTTTTATTAATTATACAAATTACTCCATTGGCCTACTGGATGACACTGCAACTCCAAGAGATGTTGTCGATCATTATATTTATGAACACAACCTGGTAAGTAGCTCTTACATTTACATCTCTGACATGGGAAAGTGGCTCCTTCAAATGAAAGAAATATCTTCTGTTGTCTCTGACATTTTTACTAAAGAATACAAACCTTGCTATGGGCAGAGATTTTAAAGTCCTATGATAGGTCACCTAATATTTAAAAGTACCTTATTTTTCTCCCTCAGTGGAATGTGTGTGTGTGTGGGTGTATTGTAAAAATACAATGTGCCCCTGTTGCAGGAATTTAATTGTCCCTGCTTGGGATGACACGACATACCTCATCATGAGCATATTCAGCCAGCTGGGACACTAATTCATTATTATTATTAACATGTATTTCTATAGCGCCAACTTGTTGCGTAGCGCTGTAAATAGCATGCCCTCCTGCACAATGCGTGAGCTCCCATTGCAGGAGGACACAATACAAAAAAAATTGTGAACTGATGTAATGGTACTAACATAGATACTGTGAACCAGGCATCCCCAACCTTTTTTTACTTGTCCCCCTGAAAAATGTAAAATGGGGGTGCTACTATAGAATATTTTTATCGGTTCATTTTGTTACACTTGTACCTTAAAGGACAAGGAAAGTGTAAAATAGAATAAGGGTAGAAATGCTGTATTTTGTATACTAAACATAAACATGAACTTACTGCACCACAAGCCTAATCAAACAAATGATTTATGCTTTCAAAGTTGGCCACAGGGGGCTGTCATCTTGTAACTTTGTTATACATCTTTGTCTGACACTGGCACTGCACATGCTCAGTGTGGTCTGTGCTGCTTAGGGATCATCATAGATGATCAAAAAACAAAGCTGTTTGAGTTCTGCATGGCTGTAAGTAAGGCAGGGGCTCCCCCTGCTGTTCATAAGTATGAACAATTCCTATCCTCAGCAGTAAATGAAGGGAGAATTTCACTGCATACAGTCAGGTTTCTTATAAAAACAGTAGACTTTTTTACTTTAATGAAAGAAATATATCCCCAATATACTTTAAAGTAAAAATTTGATTTTATTTCTTTGCCTTTCCTTGCCCTTTAACACTGATCTTTATTGAAATATAAATATTAAAAAGCTATAGTTGGGTGATACAAAAAGCCAAGTCTGTCCTTTATAAACAGGTTTTATGTTCACGCTCTAGTAATGTTGAATAAAACAGTGGGACAGTGACCTCCAGTGCCTGCAGATTTAGGGAGTTATTTATTAGACTGAATGTCAAAAACTTGAAAAATTCAGGTTTTTTGAACATTTTTTATTTATGAAAACCAGAGGACAGAAAGTCAGAATCCAAAAATCCGCCGTCTCCGATCTGAGGTTGTATACTAGTCAATGGGAGAGGTCCCTAACTATTTGTAAATTTGTGGTCTGCGCTGGAATTAGCCTGAACATCTGACCATTTTGGTCTTTTAGGGCAAACATCTGAAAAATTCTGTCTAGATTTTAGTAGAATACTAGATTTTTATTTATTTTTTTATATATACTAGATGGGTAAAAATGCATTCTTTGTGGCTGACCTTGGGAAGATTGTGAAGAAACACTTCAAGTGGAAGAACATCATGGGGCACATAAACCCCTTTTATACCGTGAGATGCAACTCTTCTACTGCAGTACTGGAGATTTTAGCAGCTCTTGGCATGGGATTTGCGTGTGCTAATAAAGTGAGTAAATCTGATGGGGAATGTTGGTTCTTGTCTCCAGTTTTGCATTGTTACTGCACAATAAATATAACAGTGGCATTCACTTAATTACAAATGTTTTTTTTTATCTGTAAATGTTTTCGATCACTTTAAAAGGGTCTGGGGGGCACAAAGTACTGGTTTATCTGTTTTAAGGCATTAAAGGGAAACTTTTTTTTTTTTTTTTAATGCTTCAGTTAAAAGTGCTGCTCCAGTAGACTTCTGCACTGAAATCCATTTCTCAAGAGCAAACAGATTTTTTTTTATATTCAGTTTTGAATTCTGACATGGGGCTAGCCATTTTGTCAATTTCCCAGCTGCCCCAGTCATGTGACTTGTGCCAGCACTTTAGGAGGGAACTGCTTTCTGGCAGACTGTTGTTTTTCCTTCTCAATGTAACTGAATAGTACGCAGTGGGACATGGATTTTACTATTGAGTGCTGTTCTTAGATCTACCAGGCAGCTGTTATCTTGTGTTAGGGAGTTATCTTATTACCTTCCCATTGTTCTGTTGTTAGGCTGCTGGGTAGGGGAAAGGGAGCGGGTGATATCACTCAAACTTGCAGTACAGCAGTAAAGAGTGATTGAAGTTTATCAGAGCACAAGTCACATGACTTGGGGCAGCTGGGAAATTGACAATATGGCTAGCCCCATGTCAGATTTCAAAATTAAATATAAAAAAATCTGTTTGATCTTATGAGAAACGGATTTCAATGTAGAATTCTTCTGGAACAGCACTATTAACTGATGCATTTTGGAAAAAAAATGTTTTCCCGTGACAGGATCCCTTTAAAATAAAAAAAACATTTCTCACACCTTGGGGCTAGTCCTTCTAGGAGAGCTTGGACCTTCTGTGAGTTTGCCCATCAAAGGGCCAGTTAGTGAAATTAGGATATAGTATTCTTCTTGTCCCTCCTAGGAATTGACCTTGGTTGTTAGGATGTATTTTTGGGTAAGCACTAATTTTGCTGTTGCTTAAAATAAAATAGGTCATATTGCTGATTCATAGATCAATTCTTTGGTACATTTTATGTTTCTTTTATGAGCTAAGGAGGCCTAGATCAAACATTGAACCACAAAGGAGGTCTCGAATTGAAAATAAAACAATTTGTTTTGCAGAATGAAATGTCATTAGTGTATGACTTGGGTATCTCAATGGAGAATGTTGTATTTACGAATCCATGCAAGCAAGCTGCTCAAATCAAGCATGCAGCCAAGATTGGAGTAAATCTCATGACATGTGACAGTGAAACTGAACTGAAGAAAATTGCACGTAATCATCTTAATGCAAAGTAAGTTCTACTTGTTAATCAAACCTAAAGTGTTGAATACATGTAATTTACATTAATGTTTGTGCAGTGAAAAATTCATTTATGGACTTTCACATTGAAGTTGTTACTGTTGTAAAATCTCAGTTTTGTACCATTCACCTGCTATGATCAGAAATAGAGCAGACAGACGGCCTAGACATAAGTCAGTTTGCCAACTGCCCCCAGTCATGTGACTTGTGTTCTGATAAACTTCAGTCACACTTTACTGCTGTACTGCAGGTTGGAGTCATATCACCCCCCAGCAGCCTAACCGGACAATGGGAATGTAACCACATAGCAGCTCCCTAACACAAGATAACAGATGCCTGTTAGATCTAAGAACAGCACTCGACAATAAAAACCAGGTCCCACTGCAACACATTCAGTTACATTGAGTAGGAGAAATGGCTTGCCAGAAAGCAGTTCCATCCTAAAGTGCTGGCTCTTTCTGAAAGCACATGACCAGGCAAAACCTTAGATGCACCTACACACCAATATTACAACAAAAAAAATACACTTGCTGGTTCAGGAATTAAATTTAATTTTGTAGAGTTAATTATTTGCAGTGTAAACCGTTAAATTTAGAAATAAAAAATGACAATCCTTTTAAGGTTTGTAAGGTAATGGCTCATTCTTTACAGTCTTCATTATAAACTGGTTTCTTTAATAAAGAATATTTTGTTTTTCTTGATTGTCAAGTTTTCCCATATGAACAGTGTGAACCTGTGTAAGCCTCCATTTTGGAAAAGGACACTATCCCCCTAGGCGTATGATCTAAATAATATTCGCTTGCGTGTTGTCTGGGAGTATTAACACATCTGTGGGACTTAAAATGGGAATTCAACCCCCGGCACTAACCCCCTACCCCCAGTAGGCCCCTCTTCCCCTGGGCTATTGCCCCTAAGTCACTACTTACCCCTCTGTGTAGGTCCCCTCCAGCTAAGTTCACAGGGGCCATCTTCACTTAAACGGCTTCTTCCTGGATCCGGCTCAGTCGGCGGTGCATGTGCAGTACTAGCGTCCTACTGCGCATGGGCCGCCGAGCGCTGATGGATCCAGGAAGAAGCCGTTGGAAGAGAAAATGGCCCTTGTGAACTACACAGAGGTGTAGGTAGCTACTTAGGGGAGGGAGGGGGGCCTGTGGGGGACCATGGGGCTTAGTGCCAGGGGGTTGAATTCCCCTTTAAAATTCTGTATAATCTATTACAGCACCTGCCAATCTACTACTAAATCATATGTACACGGTTTGCTGTAATTCCATTTGTCCCACTCTCAGCTCCCAGTCCTGGGGCCTAATTGCTAGTTTTCTCTCTATACAGGAGTTTCTCACTAAGTTCTTGACTCTTCCAAGGATGGCGTTCAAGCTCTGGCACCCTAATCAACATACTTCTGCAAAAAACGTCATGTGCTGATGTAAACCAACTGTGCCCCAATCATCTTCCCCTTCTCTTAGGCTCTTGCTTCATATTGCCACAGAAGGCATGAGTGGTGAGGAAGAGATGAACATGACGTTTGGCACCACACTGAAGAACTGCAGGCATCTCTTGGAGTGTGCTAAGGAGCTCAGTGTTGAGGTGGTGGGTGTGAAGTAAGTACTGTTTTCTACCTATTTTGACTCCCTGACATGTATAGAAATTCTGTTTGTGATTTGTTTTGCCTATTAGTGCTTGCACTATATTAAAGGGATTGTTCGCCTTTAAATTAACTTTTAGTATGATGTATAAAGGGATATTCTGAGATTTTGAAATTGATTTTCATTTATTTGTGGCTTGAGTTATTTAGCTTTTTATTCAGAAGCTCACCCCTATTTTAGATGGGGTCAGTGAAGGCCATTTGAGGGCTGGAAAGAGTCAGAACAAGAAGGCACAAACAAAAAAAAAAGTCCAAAATGAAAAGTTGCTTAGAACTGGCCATTCTACAACATACATACAGAAGTTTGTGTTAAGGTGAACCGGCCCTTAAAATGACTAGAAAAACAATAGGTGCTGCTGATTAAGGATGGAGCTCCAATGATTTACCTCCACCGTGACACTCCTACTCCCTTTAGCTTCTGATTGGTGAAGGTATGTGGCATCCTATTGGCCTGGAAAATATTGAACACTGATGATTTTAACTAATGTCCTCCACCTCTGGCCATTCTATGTTGCCCTCCTCGTTACTGATCAGGCCAGAAGGTCCAACTTGGTTTAAATAAATAAAATTGCATGTTTTAGCACCCCTCCTGGCCTAATTCTGACATGCCCTGTGCACTATTCCACCCTAATGGCATCTCTAAGTAAATGGTAGTAGCAATAAATACTTTCAGGTGTTTAAATTAAATAAATCTTTTTTTTTTTTTTTAAACATTTAAATTTTTCCAGCAGTACAGAGGGGTAACCACCTTAGTTAAAAAAGGACAGGAAAGAAGTAAATGGAGAGAGAGAGAAAAGGAGGTGGGAGGTTACAGAGCTGAGAGTAGCATACCTTTAGTCTTACTGCATCTGCTAATTATTCCATACTAGCGTTTGGGGCTCTGTGCGCAAAAACGTATGCGACAGAAAACAAGGTTAGTAATAGAAAAGTCGGATGGTGTCGCAGGGTTGATCAGACGCAACACGACTGTCTGTTATGGAAATAACAATCCATACAAAAAACTATGCATAGCAAGGTGAGTTACCACTTTAACTTCACAGCCACAGTAATACATTGGGCTAAACAAATGCATTTTCCCCTTATCTTTTCCAGATTTCATGTTTCAAGCTCTTCTAATACACAAACATATAATCACGCATTATCAGATGCCCGCTGTGTATTCGACATGGCAGTAAGTATACTACTTTATTTGGTTTTTATAATCCTAAAAAGGTTTGGAGCGTATTTGGCAGTTGTTTCTGGCCTTAATGCTGCGTTTCCATCCAACGGTTTCCTAGCAAATGTGGAAATGCATCACTATCCCTTTAATAAACCATTGGCAGACTCTTCTGTGCCTTCAACACACGCGTCTGTCCGTCTCCATAGTTGTCTATGCATCTGGGACTGTCTAGGCTGAGGGCAAATGTTAATAGTGTCTCTGCCTATTGGGCTGTCCTCGGTCCTGATAATATTAGAGGTATCAAAGAAAGGAGTTACTGTATGGATCTGTGGTGGGGGTTGCATGGAGACTGGCTGGGGGGTTTTAGTCACTTATATAGCCTCAACTCTACATGTCTGTAAATGAATTATTTAACCATTTATCGGTTATTCTAGGAAGAGCTTGGCTTTAAGATGAACATTTTGGACATTGGAGGAATTTCAGAAAATGAAGCACAGTTGGAAGAAGTAAGTTTCAGCTACAAATGACTAATTTTTTTTTTATATTTAAAACGCTTTATTGGGTTTTCCAAAGTAAACCAGATTGATTTTACACAACACAAGTTGCATATGATTAAGCTAATTAACTTCGTACATACATAATGCTTTGTACAACACAAATGTGTAATAATTGTGAAAATGTAAAGAATATAAATGGTTATTAGTGTAATGAGTCTCTTGACTCGTACAATAAAGTGTCGTAACTAGATCTACTATATAGGCTAACAAACATTTTTTTTTTGTGACTTGAGATGTTTTCAGTTGTACTGAATCAATTGTATGACTGCTTGAATTCTTTTGGGCGATGTGTATATGTGTGTATATATAAATGATGTTGCTATGAAAATAGTTGTGATCAAAGCTTTGAGATTCTCTGCCATTGCTTTTGCTGCTTTGGCTCCCCTATGAAGCAATTATTGGTGGATTACAGATGTTTTTCCTACCAATTTTTTGTTTATAAACACAGCTTCCAGTGGGACATCCTCACTCCTGACATGTACTTGGGCTGATGTGACATAGCTAGTCTTCAGTTACTGAGCTGCAGCATTCTCTTCCCAATATAAAACTTAGTTTTTCTCTTTTTTTAAAGCTGTATCAGGTAGTCAGCCCTCTTCTGGATGTGTATTTCCCTGAAGGGTCTGGGACAAGAATCATTGCAGAACCTGGAAGTTTTTATGTCTCCTCTGCATTTACACTTGCAGTTAATGTTATTGCAAAGGAAACAATTGAACACGATCAACATCTTTCTTCTGCAGGTATTGTTATCCTTTAACTCTCTCCATGATTTGAGCATGTTTTGCTGTTAGTATTTTTCACGCACCAAGGTTTTTGTATGGTACGTTTATTTTCAAAGCACATTTCCCAATCAAATACAAGGAAAGTTATCATACCTACTCTCTAAAACAGATGTTTCCAGGCTATGGAGCTGCCCACAGTCTGGGTAGCCCAAGATGAAATCTGGATTGGTTTATTCATATGTATTTGACTATTGGATACCCTGTGAACCTAGAACAGTCCTGTTATCCCTTGTATCTGCAGTCTTATGTACAAGGAGACAGGTTCTATAAAAGGCAGAAAAAAACCCTTCCAACTAAGTTTCAAGTGTTACTGCTCATCCTATAGAAGTATGTGTGATGTGTCAAATAAGTGAAGCCTGTGTGCAGCAACATATAGCAATCAATCAGACTGATGAAAACTACTTGGACTTTTGGCTAAGATCAAGAACATTATAACATAGTAAGTAAGGTTGAAAAAAGACGCACGTTCATAAAGGTCAACCTTTTTAGTCTACATATAGCCTGCCTAGAGACAGAATTACCCATTTGAAGCCTCTACAATTTGCCATATTCCTTCCTGACTCCACGATGGCAATCAGACGAGTTCCTGGATCAACTTGTACTATGAGCTATCTTCCATAACCCTGTATTCCCTCACTTGCTAAACACCATCCAACCCCTTCTTAAAACTATCTAATGTATCAGCCTGTACCACTGATTCGGGGAGAGAATTCCACATCTTTACAACTCACTGTAAAAAAAATCCCTTCCCAATATTTAGATGGAATGTCTTTCTTGTAATTGGAATGGGTGCCCTTGCATCAGCTGGAAAGACCTACTGGTAATAAAGCATTAGAGAGATTATTATATGATCCCCTTATATATTTATACATAGTTATCGTATCGCCCCTTCAGGGCCTCTTCTCCAGCGTCAACATCCTCAATTTGGCCAGTCTTTCCTCATAGCTAAGATTTCCCATACCTTTTACCAGCTTAGTTGCCCTTCTCTGTACCCTCTCTAATTCAATAATGTCATGTCTGAGTGATGGAGACCAAAACTGTACTGCATAAGGATATGTAGATGTAACCTTGTTTAAATAAATGCTTAATCTTCTGACTAAAATGCTTCCTTTTAGGTAAACTGATCAGCAACAAACCAGCGTTTGTTTATTCCATGAATGAAGGTGTTTATGGATCTTTTGCGAGAAAATTGTCTGAGAAACTGAATACAGCCCCTGAAGTGCATAAGGTAAGTTGCAGAGATGTGTGTTGCTTTGGGGACCCAATGCCCTAAGGGCATGTCTGAAATGATTAAGTAACACCAAAAAAATGTATAGTTTTCCTTTAAATCATAATCACTACCCAAATGACCCTGATCAAAAGTTTACATACCCTGGTGATTTGGCCTGATAACATGCACACAACTTGACACAAAAGGGTTAGACTGGCTATTAAAGGTAACATCTTCACCTGTGATCTGTTTGCTTGTAATTAGTGGGTGTGTATAAAAGGTCAGTGACTTTCTGGACTCCTGACAGACCCTTGTATCTTTCATCCAGTGCTGCACTCATGTTTTTTGGATTCTTAGAGCTCTTACACATGAGCGTTTTTACCTGCGTTCCGTTTTGCTGCGTTCAGCCGCAGGGAAGCGCAGGTATAGACGCACTCAATGCTTTTCAATGATGCTGTACTCACACAAGCGCATGTAGGCGCCGAACGCAGGAAAAATGCAGCATGAACCTGCGTTCTGCGCCTACATGCGTTCATGTGAGTACAGCCTCATTGAAAAGCAATAAGTGCGTTTATACCTGCACTTCCCTGCGGCTGAACGCAGCAAAACGGAACGCAGGGGAGCGCAGGTAAAAACGCCCGTGTGTAAGGGCCCTAAGTCATGGCGAAAGCAAAAAAATTGTCAAAGGATCTGCGGGAAAAGGTAGTTGAACTCTATAAAACAGGAAAGGGATATAAGAAAATATCAATGGAACTGAGAATGTCAATCAGCAGTGTTCAAACTCTAATAAAGAAGTGGAAAATTAGGGGTTCTGTTGAAACTAAAATTTCAGCCACAACTGCCAGAAAAATTGTTCAGGATGAAAGGAAAGACCACAAATAACTTCAGGTGGAATACAATAAATATTGGAGGAAATTTTTCAGTCTTCAGCCTGGAAGTGCGACTTATTGGACATTCCAACATGACAATGATTCAAGGCCAAGTCAACCTGTCATTGGCCGCAGCAAAATGAAGTGATGTTTCTGGAGTAGCCATCTCAGTCTCCTGACCTCAATATCATTGAGCCACTCTGGGGAGACCTCAAACGTGCAGTTCATACAAGACAGACCAAGAATTTACCCAGGGAACTGGAGGCTTTTTGCCAGGAAGAATGGGCAGCTTTACATTTGTCTGAGAAGATAAAGAGCCTCATCCACAACTACCACAAAAGACTTCAAGCTGTCATTGATGTTAAAGGGGGCAACACACGGTATTAAGAACTGGGGAATGTAAACTTTTGATCAGGGTCATTTGGGAAGTTTGTGTAGTGATTATGATTTAAAAAGAGTAAACACAGTTGTCTGACAATAAATGGCTTCAGCCAACCACTAACCATGAGTGAAAATTTTGAATCCTTCATATTCTCTGAAAAATGGTTAGAAATTAAAAAATTTTGCATAACGAAATAACATTGGTTATATAAAGTGGCACACTTGTTGCCAAGAAAGCTTCTATGTAAGCATCGAACATATACAAACTTTAAGGGGCAGATTAATCAAGGGTAGAATTTCTTCATGTGTGTTTTTTGTTTTTTTTTTTATTTAAACTTCCATAAACTCTAAATTCGACCAAATGAAAAATTTATTATAAACATCAAATTTTTAAAACTCTAAATAGGAACGACCTGAAAACTTGAATCAAATTATTCTTTCTCTGAAAAAAACTTAATTTAAGGAAGGCTGCAAACATCACCAAATTAATCCCGGACCTCCCCCATTGACTTGTACAGCAATTTGTCAGGTTTTAGGTGACGAATAATTGAATTTGAATTCTTAAAGGGTCAGAATAGGATTAATCTCCAAAATCAAATTTGTTATAAAAAAAAAAGTTACAATATATGTTTTGATGATACAAAAAAACTCAAATTCAGATTTTTTAATTTGACCATTACTAAATCTGCCCCTAAATGTTTAAAAAAAACAACGTAATAAATAAGTTACAATACCAAAACGAACTAAAGAATATTTTCTATTCTAGAAATACAAAGACGATGAGCCGCTTTTTGCTAGCAGCCTTTTGGGTCCATCCTATGATGAGCTTGATGTAATTGTGGACCACTGTGTTCTGCCAGAGCTTGAAGTTGGAGACTGGATAGTGTTTGAGAACATGGGATGTGGCAGTCTGAATGAGAAGTCTCCATTCGCAGACTTTGAGAAACCGTCCTTGTACAACTTCATGTCATTCAACGACTGGTAAGCATTTTACATTTCCTGGCCACCCAGATACCATGTGCACTGAACGTAGAGGAACTATCTCGAAAATAAAAATGTAATATAAGCTTCAGCATGCCGAAATAAGTTTTATAAAAATATTTAATCACAAATTCTGTTTCTCTTGATTCTCTCTTTATACAGGGGCTGGATGTCTGATATTCATTGACAGATCAGATATAATTTATAGGGGGGCTTCTGTTCCTAGCAGATGACTTAGAGCTCACTCTAACTGATTCCAGTACAAACAATATCTTAACAATAACTGCTTTTTGCATACACCTTGCTTGTAGAGACATGATTTCTGGTGATTTTAATAGTGAGCTCTAATTCTAGGCAAAAGGAGCTCCCCTATAAGATATATTGGATCTAAATGTCAGTGAATATCTTACACCCAACTCCTACAGGAAGTTAGAGAATTAAAGAGAAGCAGATGCTGAGGAATAGTGAAGATAAACCTGATTATTTCAGAAATGGTACAGAATTTTTTTATTGATTATTCTTAAAAATGTTCTTCTTTCCGTATGCTGAAGCTTATATTTTACATTGTTTTGATATTTCCCTACAAGCAATCATTGGGTGAGCAGTTAGCACTGCTAAATGGAACAGTATGGCTACAAATTAAAGTGCAGCATTCTACCACAATATGGCATCTCTGCATAAGAATTATAAAGATTACATTTTCTAGTCTGTAAATATGTAGCTTTTCAGTCATTTGGCCCTTAGAAGTTATCAAGAATATCATTTTAATTGAACATGCATTGAGTTTTGATTGGTTGGAAAGAGGCAAGTCTTTTAAAGGGGATCTGTGGACAAAATCTATAATCTTTCCTAGGCTTTGGGGAATGATAAGGTTATTTGTATTTGCAATGCGTTTTTCTTCAATAGCCGTTGGCTTGCCTGTCCGTGCCCCCGGAATCCGCTCAGAACACTTGTAAAGAATTCCTCGTGGCCTGGAGCTGTCTCGTCTGCCCAACCCACCCCCCAATGAAAAAAATAGGCTGTTCTCGCTGCAATGCTAGGATGGGCACCACCAGAAAAAAGCAGGAAGCATTGCAGCAATTGGCACTGAACCGGCACAATCTCCTTGTGTACAGTCAGAAAAATCAGGGAGCATTACAGTGAGCGCAAGGAGATCACACTGATTTGGTTACAGTGCAGGGGGAATGCAAACGAGTAATGTGCTGTAATGTCAAGGTTCTTTCACGGCTTGTGCTGCAACTCCCCCCTCTCTCCCGAGTCTCCCCCTCAGCTGTGTGCACTTCTGAAAGTTCATCTATAAAAACCACCTACTGTTTTTCATTGGTGGGTGGGCGGGTTGAGAGATGAGATGGCTGCTGGCCATGAGGATTTCTTTACAAGTGTACTGAGCTGATTCTGGGGGGACAAGACAAGCTAACGGCTATTCTAGAATCAACTAAAAAAAAAATGCATTGCTATTACAAATAACCTTATAATAACTCCCCAAAGACTAGGAAAGATTATAGATTTCCACCATAGATTCCCTTTAATGCAAAGCCAAGATATTCACTTCACCCATGGCCTATAACTTTGACATGACCTTGGAATATATTTTCAGTCTTTCCACTTTTTTTTTACTCCAGTTGTGGGGGTGTGTGGAAAGGTGTATACTGGCCCTTTAAATGGCTGTGTTTAATTGTAGGTATGAGATTCAAGATACCGGGAATGTTTCAGAAAGCCTGATGAAGAGCCTGTGCGTGCCTTGTTTCCACTTGGGTGAAGACCAATTCTGCACAGATTAATTACATTACTTCTGCTCTAGACCTACAGGCGCAAGTACTTACCTTGCCTGGTCAACATTCCGAAGTTGAATCCAATATGGATCTGGAGTTTTAACTCCCTGTTAAAAACTTGAAATTCATGAAGGCAGATTGGGACCAGGCAAAAAGATTTAAAATTAATTTAGGGGCAAGAATTGACGACAACGTCCTGATTTAAACCTGCGCAGTTTAATAAAATATGCAACAAAATGGATGACTTAGTCGAGATGGAAACCATGACCTGGGCTCCTTGTTAAGTTTACATAAGTACAAACCGTTTTTATACTAAGGATTCCTGTTAGACAGTCGTGTAAATTTGTCTGTGAAAGATCAGTGTGTGATTTAGTGTTCTGAATTTGTACATTTGTGCTTCGAATGCTAGATTAATAAATGTAAATTGCATCGTAGTTTTGTTTTTACTTTTTTTTTTTCTTGAACTGGCAAAAAAGCTTGTATGATTGCAATAAACTTTTGTGTAGAAGCGACGGCCTAATTCTTTTAGATTCTTTGGTGAAGCCTGGATCTCTTGGGTGCAGTGCAAGTTACTGGCTGGTAAATGAACGTTTCAGTGGAACAAAATAGCAATGCAATAACTGGTTTTGATCCCAAGATGTCGCTGTTCTGTAGGCATAGATCTGCTTTTGTTTGTTCTTCGTTAAGGTCATTGAATGCCATATAAAAAACAAATGGTATGTAAGGCTATAAATGCAGTGGTATTTCTTAGGGATGCACCAAATCCACTATATCCACTAAATCATTTGTTTGATTAGACTTGTGGTGCAGCAAGTTCATGTTTATGTTTAGTATACAAAATACAGCATTTCTAGCCTTATTCTATTTTACACTTTCCTTGTCCTTTAATAGAGTGAGCTCTAATACATCTTCTAGGCAAAAGGAGCCCCCCTATAAAATATATTGGATCTAACGGTCTATGAATATCTGACACCCAACTCCTGTATGAAGAGAGAATCTGTTGTATTTAGAAAACTTCTTATTTCAGTATGCTGAAACTTATACTGTTCATTTTTGTGATAGTTCCCTGTTTAATATAGGGCATATACAGGTGGAAGAAATCAATAACCCCCTTACCCAACAGCCTCCAATGTGTTGGAACAAGGAATTGTGCTCCTTCTATTCATATCCACTGAATAAGCAGGAAGAACCTTAGCAGAAGGGAGAGAGGGGCTTAGACGGATAAAGGATTATTAGCAGAGAATAGAGGAAATCCTATGCCAAGTAATTGTTCCTGAAGGTCAAAAGGTAAGTCAGTGAAATTCCTAGTCCGAGCCACACGCTGCTCGTGTCCAAACCATTTTAGCAAAAAATAAAAACCCTGATCTCCAATTTTTTGTTTTCATGACCATGTGTCCTCTGCAGGTTAGCAGTTCTAGTGATGACTTACCTGATTTTCCTCAGTCTGACTGGTCTTGCTTTATCTTTTTCATCACTTGTGGGGGAAGGAATAAGGGAAATATTTAAAATTTCATGTTATTGCGATCTACCATCTCCACTTGGATTCTTGACCTGGGCGCCCATTGCATTGGTTTGGCATTTGTGTTTGAGGCCACGAGGTATTAAATCAAACATCACAAACGAAACACACAGTATCAAACAGTGCATAAGATGCACCACACAGAACGTAATATACTGTTTGGAATGTCCATGTGGCCTTCAGTACATTGGGAAAACTAACCGAAAACTAAGGGAAAGAATAAACGAACATGTTAGGAACATAGAGAAAGGTATCACAAATCATAGTGTATCCAAACATTTTAAAGGAAAAGTAAATGTTTTTCTTTCTGTAAATTTGCTCTAAACAGCCCCCCAGATTAATGTACCTTAGTCCCTGCTGCAAGTCTGCTCTGGTTTCTGTGTTATCAGCAGCTTGTTTCCCCTTCTTCCTGGTGCAGAGTGAAGCCCAGCCCCTTAGTTTACTGAGCAGTCCATTTGCTGCTGTTCCACAATAGAGAGGAAGAGGGAGCCAGTGTTTCATTAGTAAGCTAGTTTCCCCAAGCAAAAGGTGCTACACACACTGCTCTCTGCTATGTCATAGTATGCAAATGATATCCTGGACTAGTCCAAAAGATAAGGTCAGCTCAGTAAGCTAAGGGGCTGGGCTTCACTCTGCACCAGGAAGAAGGTGAAACAAGCTGCTGATAACACAGAAACCAGAGCAGACTTGCAGCAGGGACTAAGGTACATTAATCTGGGGGGCTGTTTAGAGCAAATTTACAGAAAGAAAAAAAAAACGTTTACTTGTTCTTTAAGGAGCATCATGAAAAGAAAGCAAAAGGTTTAAGATTTTGGGGGATAACAGAAGTGAAACGAGACTGGAGAGGGGGGGACCTAACAAGAAAAACCTTACAAGAGGAGAGCAGATGGATCCATAGGATGCAAACGTTCATCCCACACGGTTTAAACATAGACATAAATTTAAGAGCTTTTTTTATAAATGAAAAAAAAAGCTGTTAAAAATAAGGGGAGATAGGTTGAATACAGTAACAAGGTGTTTATTATAACAATATCACATAAGGAAATTGCACGGAATGCACTGGATAGTGGATTATGAGCAAAGTAAATAAATTAATTTTGAGAGCACTATAAATATATAATGTAATCCAATTAGCACTTACACAATGCAGATAAGGTGTGCATGGTTATTTCAATCATTTAATATAAATAACTATTTATTGGGGTGTACAACCTAAAAAAATTATTAAATTAATTAATAAAAGTAAAAATTCATTAATAAGCACATATTTAAAAAAAAAAAAAAAAAAAAATTGACTTGTATATATACACTACATTAAAGGGGTGGTTCACCTTCACACAAATTAAGTTATTTTAGCAGATTAGGTAATTTTAAGAAAATATGTAATGTATCTCTTTAAGAAAATGTAAGCCGTTTTGGAGAAATGTACCTCTGAAGATACGGTTTCTTTCCAGGGCAGGAGTTAGGGCAGGTGCCAGGAGAGGGGATCGCCGACTCCCTTTTGCACAAGCCAGTGTCAGCGTGTAGGAGCTCTGCGTAACATTAAGTACTGGCAGTAGCAGCTTCTAATGCTACTGCTTCCTATCTCCTTTTTTGGCATGCCTGTCCTCTGATTGGTTGCTTAAGTTATGAGGAAGTAACAGGCTCTTGCACGCTTTCTCAGTTTAACTTTATTGGGCAACCCTTTTGAAATAAAAAATAACAAAATGGTATAAAGGTGATACCTT
>CM044442.1:121216186-121244949 GCA_024363595.1 Xenopus borealis | reverse complement strand
GTTTTTTTTTCTTTTGATAAAGGGTTGAATTCTACTTTAAGGTGGCCAGACGCACTGATTTTATTCAAATATGGTTATTTCCAGCACATCCCTTTCCTTTGTAAATGTGAGCTCACCTTCAAAATTAGGTCACACCGTGAAGACCAAAAGTTTCAAACATTTGACTATGGTGAATATGGAATAAAAAGAGCACAGAACTGTGTCTGGCGCACAGATAATATTGTACCAAACACATTTTCGTACAATATTCGGTGCGTTTGGTGGTAAATGAGCCAACTGATATCTGCAGAAGACTTGGATACCAGTCAGCTCATTGATCAGGCTGAATGTAAAACAGGTAGAATCCTATTGTTTCTCCTGTATATTTGACAACTCAGCTTATTATTAATATTATTATTATTATTTGTAATTGTTATGTCTATGGCCGCCTTTAGCTGAGCCCGGTTCCACCAGAGAACCTGACGTTGAGACCTACTCAGAACAGTTGCAGTAATCCGTGTAAGATGTATCATATGGAGCTTCGGTGGAAAGGGCTGAAATTATTCGTGGTTGGCCAAAATGAGTTGCAGTTCCTCTTGACTTCCAGACTTGACTAAATGAACTGCAAAATGCCAAGATGGCCAAATGCATGTAGCCATTTCATATTAGCAATGCATATCAGCAAACGGAGAAACCACACCCAACCCCATCCCTCCTTACCTGGTAACTTTTAAACCTGTGATGTTGGACTTGGTATTGCAGACGCATCACTACAGGGGCATCGCTAAGGGCGCTTGTGCGAATCCGGTGCCGCTTTCCCCAATATGCCCACCTTGAAGTGGGCAATAGGCTGATCCGATAGTGGGCCATAGAGGCCAATGATCAGATCATGACGAAGTGTAAAGGGGCGGTCAGATCGCTGGACTGCATCATAAGACAGATGTGACCATGATCTGACGGAATGTTTAGTCCCGTCAGATCGACATCTGGTCAACCTCAGGCCAGTTATTGATCGAGGAAGCCCATTGGAGGGCCCCATACACGGGCCAATAAGCTTCCGACTGTCAGCAGCTTTTATCGCCCCGTGTATGGCCACCTTGCACCCAGCAACACTGTCTGTGTATAAATATAACCATTGCAATGTTTTAACCATACACACAGCAGCATTACATTACATTGTCAGACAACTGTTATCCTTTGCTTGGTCACCAGGTGAGGAGTGGCATAGCATTTGGGGATTTCATAGACTTACATCAGCTGAAGCATTGCATCTTGGTCCCAACACATTCTGGGAGTGCTGGAAATTACAGAAGAAAAAAAAACCAGGGCCTTGGCTTTAATCTAAAAACAGCACAATCCAGAGATTATTTATAGATAACCTTGGCACATTATAATACAACCCCTTATAGAATGCAAGTTGTCTAGTTACATAGTTAAATTGCGTTGAAAAAAGACAAAGTGCATCAAGTTCAACCCCTCCAAATGAAAACCCAGCATCCATACATACACACATACATACACACACCCCTCCACTCTTTCACACAAACCAGATATACCCATATCTATACTAAGGGGCTGATTTACTAAGGGTCAAAGTGAAAATTCAAATTTGAAAGTGATATTGGGCTACTTCGACTGTCAAATAGCCCAAAATTCGATTCGAATTTCGAAGTACTCACCCTTTAAAAACCCTTCGACTATTCGCCAGCTTAAAGCTGCCAAATCTCCATTTTAGACTATGGGGGACCTCACAGAACTTGTCCTGAAAATTTTTCTAAGTTCTGAGAAATGGAAGGATTTTGGTGAAAATTTATCGAATCGAATGATTCGAACGATTTTGATTCTATCAAATACGGACGTTTTTGGATTTAAAACACCCATATTCGATCGAAAATGACCCCACCCCAAAAAAATTTGATGGTCGAATATTGAAGTATTTTCCAATTCGAAATTCGACCCTTAGTAAATCAGCCCCTAACTAGAGTTTAGTATCACAATAGCCTTTGATATTGTCTGTAACATCTATATCCCTGTTTTAGGACTGCTTGCATCTGTCCTGCTATAGAAATCAATGAAATACAATACAAGGCCAAATCAAAGCCCAGGCTTTTGTTATTTTTATTTTAGCCAAGTGCAGTTCCTCTGTTCTAAAGTTAGAAGCAGCGACAGTTTTAGCCAACAATAGAGAGTTTGTTTATGCACGAGAAGCACTTCAACGAGCCCTTATCTCAGTCACGTAATGTATATTTATATATATTAATATAAAACTGGGTTATACATCATATACGGGGCAGGCAGGGCATGTTACAGATAACAGCACAGGGGGGGGAGCTTATGGCTTCTGTCATTTTTGCAGTTCGCAGTTCAAATTGGTTGGACTGGGCTGGTGGGACACTAAGAAAAAACCCAGTGGACCCCTCCGACCCAGACCTGCTCCGATTTGGCCACAGTTTTTAAAGGAACAGTTCAGGGTAAAAATAAAAACTGGGTAAATAGATAGGCTGTGCAAAATAAAAAATGGATCTAATATAGTTAGTTAGCCAAAAATGTAATGTATAAAGGCTGGAGCGACTGGATGTCTAACATAACAGAACACTACTTCCTGTTTTTCCTTCTCAATGCAACTGAAGGAGTCTCAGTGGGACCTGGATTTTACTATTGAGTGTTGTTCTTAGATCTACCAGGCAGCTGTTATCTTGTGTTAGGGAGCTGTTATCTGGTTACCTTCCCATTGTTCTGTTGTTAGGCTGCTGGGGGGGCAGGGCTGGATTTACGTAGCCGCCATCCCTAGGACCGCTGCCGTTCGTCACCCCCATACTCTGCCTTTTATTCACGAATTTTCATCATCAAGACCAGAGCAATGGGGATTGGCGCATTGGAAATGTACAAAACTATTGTATCTCCTGCATATCCCCAATGTTTCTGGACCAATGTGGGTGTGGCTGGGCAGCATGCCGCCCCTAAAATCCTGCCATCCTAGGCCCGGGCCTAGGTGGCCTTTCCACAAATCTGGAGATGTGGGGATATCACTCCAACTTGCAGTACACGAGTAAAGAGTAAGGTTGCCACCTTTTGCAAAAAAAGGTACCGGCCAGCGGGGGGGCGGGGTCTAAAATGGGCGGAGAGTGATGCAAAAATGGGCGGGTCGTGACATCACAGGGGCGGAGCCAGAGCTTGCGATCGGCTGAAGACGGCGAGAACGGTAAGTTTTAATTGAAATTAGGGCAGGGCAAGGGCCTTTAAGGGGTATTACAAATTTACCGGCAGCTACATTGCCTTGGCTGGGTGGCAACCCTAGTAAAGACAAATGCAAAAGGTCCTCTGCACTCAACCCATTATCAATATATTTGAGACATTTTGTGCATACAGCTACTAAAAAATGCCTTACCCTTTAAACAACAGGGATTGTTTGTCCATATATTGCAATATATTTAAGCTGGCCAACTACGTCACAGTCATCCCATATCTGGCCAGTCCTACGCTCAATTTTCATCTGATTCATTAAGAATTCTATTACTTCATTATACATTTTACAAAGGGACTAAGTTTTACCCGCAACTTACTTGCTGCTTTCAAAGTAAAACTCCCAATCATGGATGCCCTTTTATTAGACACCAGTGGGATCACCTGACTATAGCTGGGAAGGGTGGGGGCTACAACAGAGAGCTGGTCACTGCTCCAGTAAAGAGTCATTGAAGTTTATCAGAGCACAAGTCACATGACTTGGGGAAGCTGGGAAATTGACAATATGTCTAGCCCCATGTCAGATTCCAAAATGAAATATAAAAAAATCTGTTTCTTCTTTTGAGAAATTGATTTCAGTGCAGAATTCTGCTGGAGCAGAACTATTAAAGGAAAACTATACCCCCAAAATGAATACTTGAGCAACAGGTAGTTTATATCAAGTGGCATATTAATTATTGCCCTTTTACATCTCTTGCCTTGAGCCACCATTTGGTGATGGTCTGTGTGCTGCCTCAGAGATCACCTGACCAGAAATATTTCAACTGTAACTGTAACAGGAAGAAGTGTGGAAGCAAAAGACAAAACTCTGTCTGTTAATTGGCTCATGTGACCTACTGTTATAGTTTGTTTTGGTGTGTTTGTGTGCACCGTTGAATCATACGATCCCAGGAGACTGTCCTTATCTTTTAAAATGGCAATTTTCTACTTAGGATGACCCAATGCTACTAAAAACGTATATATTATGAAAATGGTTTATTTACATGAAGCAGGGTTTTACATATGAGTTGTTTTATGCAATATATTTTTTATAGAGACCTACATTGTCCGGGGGGTATAGTTTTCCTTTAACTGATGCATTTTGAAAAAAACATTTTTTTTCCCATGACAGTATCCCTTTAAGTAGTCTGTTAGTTGAGCCTCTTATTAAGCCAGACAGTCTGTTGTCTGTAAATGATACAAGTCCAAGAACTGACACTTGCCTGGGATTTCCCACAGATGATGTTATCCTATTGCCCGGGCAGGTCTCACTGGGGCAGCTGCTTTAGTCTTCATGATGGGACTCACCCAGGACTGGCCACACACAGGCCCAATGCCATGTTCCAGAATGCTCGGGACTTGGAGTCATCCGGATAATGGATCTTTCTGTAATTTTATCTCCATACCCCAAGTCTACTAGAAAATCATTTAAGCATTAATTAAACCCAATAGGATTGTTTTGCATCCAATAAGCATTACATATATGTTAGTTGGGATCAAGTACAAGCTCCTGTTTTATTATTACAGAGAAAAAGGAAATTATTTTGGAGTCTATGGGAGACGACCTTTCCATAATTCAGAGAATTCTGGATAATGGGTTTTCTAGGTAACGGATCCTATATCTGTACTAAAAAATTACAATTCGGTGCATTGGAACAATACTACATGGTGTAAGCACAGAGCAGTGGCCAATGGGGCATTTTGGAAATTGTACGTCTCGTATCACCTGTGTATTTGGATGTTGATTAGCCCAGTGTGCCACAGTGTGGTGCTTATAGTCTGGTTTATTCTGCTCCCTGACTGCAGTGTGGGATGTCAGGGACCCACCAGAAAACATTAGACCAGGGGCCCACCAGAAAACCTTAGACCAGGGGCCCAACTTTCCAAATTATTATTCCTTCTCTCCTCACTTTATTCTCCTATTATTTTAGATCTACTTACTATACTCTATTCTTCCATTATTAAAGGGGTGGTTCACCTTCAGGTTAACTTTTAGTATGTTATAGAATGGTCAATTCTAAGCAGCTTTTCAATTGGTCTTCATTATTTATTTTTTATAGTTTATGAATTATTTGCCTTCTTCTCCTATTTTTTTTCTAGCTTTTCACTGACACCCTCTAAAAACAAATCCTCTCTAAAGCGTCAAATTTATTATTATTGCTACTTTGTATCACTCATCTTTCTATTCCAACCCTCCCCTATTAATATTCCTCATTCTCATTCAAATCAGTGCATGGTTGCTAGGGTAATTTGGATCCCAGTAACCAGATTGCTCACGCTGCAAAATGGAGAGCTGCTGAATAAAAAGCTTAAAAAAACTCAAAAACCACAAATAATAAAAAATGAAAACCAATAGCAAATTGTCTCAGAATATTGCTCCCTATATCATTATAAAAGTTATCTCAACCCCTTTTAAGCTTCTTTTTCCACATAAAGAAATAGGGAATGAACATGAAATAGGCCAAATTGTTAGAAGCAAGAGGTCCCACTGACACCTGGGCCCACCGGGAGTTTTCCTGGTATCCCTGTGGGCCAGTCCCACACTGCCTTCCTCTGGAGGGGGGTCATTCTGATTGTGCTTCTGTTGTTGTTGTGTTTATTCCAGTTTGCATTTCTCTCATATTTCTGTGGATTCTATTTCCAGGAGGTTCTGTCTGGGCACAGTATCCTGTATGTCATGTCTAGACTCTAGAGTGGTGTTAGGTTCTCCCAGGCTGATTTATGTATGTATTTATGTATACAGACACATTACTGTGTGTTGGTTTAGATACAAAAGTACCATGTTGTCCTCCTCCAGAGGTTAAGTTTGCCCTATATATTTAGATTTTTTCCCTATTAATAACATTGGGTTCAAGCATCATTTTAAAACCCTACTAGAGGTGCAACTTAGGGGGTTGTGATTGTAACAGGGCTTGCACTCCTTTGGGGCCCACTGGACTCATGATAAAGACATATTTCTTCCCTAGTTCCTTCAGGATCACAGTTCTTGCCCCAACTCCCAGACACCACCAATACTTCTACCTGAGGAGCACTGAGAGACCCCTTGGGGTACGAGCATTTCTTAGTTCCACATCCTTCCACCCTAATCCCTCAACCAAGGCCCGGACTGGCAATCTGTGAGTTCTGGCAAATGCCAGAGGGGCTGCTATAAAGTGCCAAAGAAAGTCACTATTTAGTGGGCTGGTGGGGGCTGTTTGGGCCTCCTGATACTTCCATGGGACAATGGAGCCCAAAGAGCCAAACTGCGAGAGCAATCAGTTCTTCACTGAGTTGGACCTTCATTAGGAATCGGACCGACTACTTCTACTCACATGAGTCGTGAGTTGCACATTGTGGGGGCCCAGCTTAGTCTACGTATGCCACTGGACCCAAGCATCAGATGGGGCCCTTGGTCCGGAAAGGATTACAATTGCATGATTTGTGTATGTATAATTAAACATTATTTACTATTCCAGCAATCTACCTACAGCCTTCCATCTTGCAGGGATGCTGGGAGTTGTAGTGCAATAACAGCTTTAGCATTACTGAAGAAATCCAGCTTGCCCTCGTTGCCCGTTAGCCCCTTCTTCTCTAATGCCACTGGAACTGAACTTAGTTTTGAAGTTTGACAACTAGAGGGCAGTAGAGATTTTGCTCCATGCGAGCTCCACTCTGCTTACATAGACTGCTGTGCAATCCCTTGTGTCGTAAGGAATGTGGGTTCTTATTTTCCTGTGAAGCTGATTGTATAACATTAAAGCACTTAGGGGCGGTGGGGTGGGAGGTGGCAGGTTCTTGTTGAATATACGCTGCTGGTTGGGGCTCACATGGGTGGAGGGGTCACACATTTGGCACTTTTATATATTGCTAGCAGGGGAGTGGGAGTGCAGAAGCGGTGGTTTCATCTGGCTTTATTCATTACTTTCTTGCTGATACTCTGTGCCAATGAACAAATAAAGTATAACACTTCTTTTATTAATCCTTGGGCTAAATAGTCATGCCACTTTCATTGGCCCCAGAGAATTAGTTGCTGCTTTGGGCTATTAGTGCCCATAGTGAATATAGAGGAGCCAATCTGAACTGAGATTACATGTGGCTGGATGCAAGAAAGCAGGTCTGGCCTGAGAATCAAAATAGGCCCTGGCATTCAGGTACACAGAGGCCCAAACTGCCCCCACCAGCCCACTAAATTGTGACTTTCTATGGCATCTTACAGCAGCCCATCTGGCATTTGCCAGAACTAGGGATGCACCAAAGCCAGGATTCGGCCTTTTTCAGCAGGATTCGGATCCTTCTGCCTGGCCGAACCGAATCCTAATTTGCATATGCAGGGAGAGCACGTGACTTTTTGGCACAAAACATGGAAATAAAAAATATTTCCCCCTTCCCATCCATAATTTGCATATGCAAATTAGGGTTCGGTTCGGTATTCGGCAATCTGCCAATCAAGCCACAAGCCTTAGTGTATTAGATTTTACCATTTTTGTTATTCACTTTTGAGTAAACTTTTAGTATGATGTTGACAGTGATATTCTGAGAATTGGTTTTCATTTTTTATTATTTGTGGTTTTTAAATTATTTCGTTTTTTTTTTTTTTTTTAAGAGGCAATCTGGTTGCTAGGGGTCCAAATTATCCTAGCAACCATGCACTGATTTGAACGAGAGACAGGAATATGAATAGAAGAGGGACTGAAAAGATGAATAATAAAAAGTAACAATAACAACAAATGTGTAGCTTTACCCCCATGTGAAAGCTGGAAAGAGTCAGAAGTAAATGGCAAATAATTTTTAAAAAAATAATAATAATGAAAACCAATTAAAAAGTTGCTGAGAATTAGTCATTCTATAACACTAAAAGTTAACTTAAAGGCCAACCACTCCATTAATACAACAGTACCCAAGTTGCACACGTATAATTGTGGAGTATATTTAGAAAAAACACAATATTGGTTTCTCTCTACAACTAAAACCACAGAATACTATGGGAGGTCATTATGGAAAGAGCATAGAGTTTCATCTTGTTCCACATTTCCTCAAAATTCCTTTCAATTTCCTAGAAGTCGTAGGCAGAAAAAAAAGGTGATTGGAACAAGGCAGCCCTATGTCCGTAGGAAAAACAAGGAGGGAGTTGCTGTGAGATCATGTGGGTGTGTGAAATGCATTGGGCAGTGTGTAGGAGTGGGCAGTGTGTAGGAGTGGGCTGGGGGGGGGGGCTGCTCCAGTGAAAGTGGCATTTCAAAGCCCAAACAGGTGAAGAAATGGCCATGTTTTTCCAACCCTAGATATGTGGCCACCACTGACTGCTGCAACTTTGCTCTTTCAACCTGGATCTCCATGAAACAGGAATGTGATACAAGGAAGGTGGATCCCTTTACCCACAGTATGATCTATAAGTGTAAAAACTATAATGGTGAAGTCCTTCTACAATGGTGTTACTGTAGATTTATGGGCACCATAAATATATTCCAGTCTTTATATGCATTTGCAATGTATATCAAAATATATCTGACATATAGCAATGTGCCGCAGTCCTGTAGTAGGAAACATTAGCAAGTGAGGGAATACAGGGTTATGGAAGATAGCTCATTATACAAGTTGATCCAGGGACTGGTCCAATTGCCATTTTGGAGTCAAGAAGGAATTTTTTCCCCCTCTGAGGCAAATTGGAGAGGCTTCGGATGGGTTTTTCGCCTTCCTCTGGATCAACTAGCAGTTAGGCAGGTTAAAATAGAGTGAAAAGGTTGCACTTGATGGACGTGTGTCTTTTTTTCAACTTCACTTACTATGTTACTATGTTACTATGTAGTACAGAGGCAGCAGGACATTATCTGATCAGATGACAGTGGGGGTTCCATGTTCATATTATGGTTTGCGGGGGGTCAGCTTGCTTATGATATTAATTTATAGTTCTATAAGTAAAAGCCATTCATAGGAATGGAGCAGAACATTACCTAGGGGTATGTTTAGGCAGGATATTGGGGCTTCAGACTTTTGTTGTACTTTCAGGCAAAAAGGAGGACATCACAGGGTGTTGAGGGTCAGGTTAGGTGGGGAGGGTGAGCCTGTAGCAAAAGGCACACAGCCAGGAACTCCAGGCACAGGCAGCTTCATCCAACCACCCAATAGCCTTTCCTTAAATGGGTCAGTCTGTCAGTAGCAGCTACCTCTACATTTCATCAAATACTACAGGAACAAAGAATGGGACAGCCTGGCACCCCTGATGCCCAACTTTGCCTAACACTTCCAGTCTGACACTCACGGGCTCCATTAGAAATCACCGGCCCCGTACAAAAAACTTTTCGGGGCCTCCTGGTCCCCGCCCCCCAATTCCCACCCCAGATCCCACCCACACCACAGTTAAAAGACCCCACATTAGCCCTAAAAATTGTAACCATCCCCCCCATACACACAAGTTATAAAAAGCCGTTGACGGTCAGGGCCCCCTTATAACTTGAAAAAACTGTGGTGCCACAGCCCACCCCCCATAAAAGTTTTTTTTTCATTGGTGGTCAGGGCCCCCTATAAGTAAAAGGAGAAGGAAACCCTTTTAGTGCAAAATTTCAAAACTGAATATAAAAAAATCGGTTTGCTCTGCTTGAGCAACACTATTAACTGGTGCATTTTGAAAAAAACATGTTTTCCCATGACAGTTTCCCTTTAAGCAACATTCTGGTTATAGATCACTACTGGCCATTTGTTCCTGGCAGCTCCCTGCTATGCCTACGCCCAAAGTAGTACATTCTTATTTTAGTTATGTTTGTGCAGTTCTAAACGGTTTGTGAGCAGCTGGGGCGGCTGTCCCATTAGAGAGTGAATGTGGATGAATCTTAGCAACTTCTCCCTGTGGAATATCTCATTCCTTTGGCACTGGTTTGTAGAAAGAGGAAGGCGAGGGTTGCATGAAACAAGCCATTCAGGCTGCACCTCCTCAACACACCCCTCCGTACGCCCACCTTTTCCCACATGCATTCACTTACTTGTGAGCAGGAAACGTGACCCTCAGAAATAACTCACCCAAGGGGTTTATGAAAAGGTGTTGTGCAAAATCCATAAATATTTACTTGAAATGCCTCCAACTTATCTCATATTTATAATAATGCCAGTGTCCTGCTGCTCAGATACCCTGTTCTGTACCAGTGAGCCCAAACAAGGGGAAAACCTGTGCACAAATAGTCTGCTTAAAGGAAAACTATACCCCCAAAATGAATACTTGAGCAACTGATAGTTTATATTAAATTAAGTCATATTAAAGAAGCTTATCAAACTGGAATATATGTAACGCTAATTTGGGCAGTCTTGTCCACAATTAATAAAGTGTCCAGCTAGCGGTAATAAGCATGGTTACACTTCGACCTACACAGCAGGGCAGGGCTTTTGCCAAGTGGAAGCTTTCCCTTTTATACCCAGGCAAACTGTACATCACACAGAAAAATGGGCGCCAGGAGGTTCTTTGGTGCAAACAAGGAAAAAACTGCTTATTATGTCAGAGACAAATATTCTCAGGTTTACTCACACAGGAGTGGAGCCTATAGTAGGGGCACAGACGTCACACAGACACATGTACAGCACTTCAGAGCAAGTTGGAGGGATATCACCCCCTCCCTCCCCCCCCCAGTAGCCTAACAACAGAACACTGGAAAGGTAACCAGATAACAGCTCCCTAACATAAGATATCAGCTGCCTGGTAGATCTAAGAACAACACTCAATAGTAAAAACCCATGTCCCACTACGTTCCATTCAGTTACATTGAGAAGGAAAAACAACAGCCTGCCAGAAAGCAGTTCCCTCCTAAAGTGCTGGCACAAGTCACATGACATGGGGCAGCTGGGAAATTGACAAAATATCTATGTCAGAGACAAATATTCTCAGGTTTACTCACACAGGAGTGGAGCATATAGTAGGAGCACAGACGTCACACAGACACATGTACAGCACTTCAGAGTAGTTGTACCCTCCCGAAGCCCTTGACAGTCTTCCCTTTCCTCCATGGAGTTCCTGGACAGCAGCCTCTACCGTCACAATCCATCTTCTCTGAGGTCCCTGCACTCAGGTTTTTCAAAACCTGTGGAAACCTACTTCCTTCTGTCAGTCCTCGTTGGAGCTATAACTGCTCATGCTGCTACACCTTTCTGTCTCACTCTTCCTAGAGAGTCTATCACCAAACTCCCCTAGGTTAACTATAGCTCATTCACGGGCTTGCTTGGTACCCAACTAATTTCTTCAAAGCACATGGCCTTTCTGTACCCAGGTCCCCCCCCCGGGCACACCCTGCTGGATCACCCTCCAGAGGCCAAAGAGGAAGAGGCCACTCCCTGTGCAACACTATATTGCCGTGTGGCAGGAAGTGGTCATTACACCTTTAAATAAATATTGTCCTTTTACATCTCTTGCCTTGAACCACCATTTCTGCCTCAGAGATCACCTGACCAGAAATACTGCAGCTCTAACTGTAACAGGAAGAAGTGTGGAAGCAAAAGACACAACTCTGTCTGTTAATTGGCTCATGTGACCTAACTTTATAGTTGGTATGTTTGTGTGCACCGTTGAATCATACGATCCCAGGAGGCTGTCCTTATTTTTTAAAATGGCTATTTTCTATTTATGATTACCCAATGGCACATGCTACTAAAAAAGTACATTATTATGAAAATGGTTTATTTACATGAAGCAGGGTTTTACATATGAGTTATTTTATGCAATATCTGTTTATAGAGACCTACATAGTTCGGGGGGTATAGTTTTCTTCAACCCAAAATTTAAAAAAAACCATAACCCTCCCCCGAGCCTAAGTGTTACCCCAGGCAAATGCCCCTAACGTTTTATTTTCCCCTCAGTGCAGATTCAGGCACCTTCAGCCACTTCGGTAATCTTCAGAATGAGAGCAGTGTGGTGGCGCATGGGCAGTTGGAGCAATTTTCTGTTTCACAACAACTGCGCATGCACCGAAACTCACCAAAGTGCCGGAGATTACCGAAGCAGCTGAAGATAGTGCACGTGAAGTCCGATGCCAGAATCTGCACTGAGGGGTAAGTATGGACTTAGGGGCATTTGCCCTGGGAAACAATTAGGTTGGGGGGAGCAGGAAGGTGGTCTCGGTGGAGATGGGGGGTAGGGGTTTATTAAATTTTGGGTTGAATTCTCCTTTAAGGCATGGTGTTCCTAATTATAAAAAGATCCCTTATCTGAAAGACTCCTGGTCCTAAGTAACAGACTCCATACATGTATTACCAGGGCCGGATTTATTGAAACGGCACCCCGAGTCCAGCAGGGGGCGCTTCGTGCACATGCCCCCTCTCATGGCTGTGCGGTCCTAGCGCCGGCCCCTGTGCACATGTGAGTGCGCTCCTAATTACCGGAGGACCCAGTGCTCCTTTGGATGCGGCAGAGCAGAATGCCACCCCTAAAGTTTTGCCGCACTAGGCCCGGGGAGGCCTCGCCACAAATCCGGGTCTGCGTATTACATACAACATTTTTATTTTGCAGTGAAGAGTAATGTTGAAATGGGAGTACCAGCCAATATAAGAAGAGCTGTATATCTAATAATAACATATAGGCCCCTTGTGTTCCATCCACCTGAATAAAACCAGAATCACACATTCTATCCATGCCACCAACTTATTTATCTCTTATGTAACCAAATATGAGACTGGCTGCCAGTTACGGGAAGGAGAAGAGCCTTCCAGAACCCGAGTGCTGTGTTTACTCTCTTTCAGAACATTATGAAACAACTGGAATCACACCAAACAGTTAAGTTATTAAAGTGTTATTTGGCCGTAGGAAGCACAACAGAGGATTAAAGGGAAAGTGTTACCAAATCATGGGTTTTGTTGTTTATGAGATGACAGTTTGGTTGCTGCTAGGTTATTTGGGGATCATAGAACCAGGTTTGTGGGAACTTGTACGTTTCACTTAGGGTATGTGTTCAGCCGCAGGGGATCGCAGGAGCAGAAACTTTCAATTCTTTTCAACGGGGCTGTACTCACACAGGCGCATGTAGGCGCCGAACGCAGTTTTGAGACGCAACAGGCTGCGGAACACTGGGGAGCGCAGCTTCAGATACTCGTCTGTAAGAGCCCTTACCCCAAAAGTGTATATATATTTTTTTTTAAACAGACAGATGATTTGAATATAGAATATTGAGGGGGGGGGAAACAAAAAAAAAAGAAAAACAGAATTATTCTTATAAAGGTGAGTTTTACCTTCAGCTGTTCCATGATATCATGTGACATTTTCTAGCCAATATTTATGTCCTATGGATACTAATCAATTTGGGGGGGGGGGCATGTTGGAAAATCCTATAAGTCAATATAATTTGGCACATTGCTAGAACTTCCAGCAGTATTGCCTTAAAGGAGAATTAACTTAAAAATGAATAGGGCTTAAAATTCCATATTTTATATACTGAACTTATTGCACCAGCCTAAGGTTTCAGCTTGTCAATAGCAGCAATGATCCAGGACTTTAAACTTGTCACAGGGGGTCACCATCTTGGAAAGTGTCTGTGACACTCACATGCTCAGTGGGCTCTGAGCAGCTGTTGAGAAGCTAAGCTTAGGGGTCGTCACTAATTATCCAGCAGCAGAAAATGAGGTTGGTCTGTAATATAAGCTGATGCTACAGGGCTGATTATTAGATTCTGATGCTAATTGCACTGGTTTCTGTGCTGCCATGTAGTAATTTTCTGTATTAATGACTAATCAGCCTTATATTGTGACTATATTTCTATTACACTATGGGGCAGATTTACTAAATTCGTGTGAAGGATTTGAATTGAAAAAATTCGAATTTCAAATTTTTTTGGGCTACTTCGACCATCAAATTTGCAAAATTCGACTATCGAATAGCCAAAACTTTAATTCAATTTCGAATTTGAATTCGATAGTCAAAGTACTGGCCCTTAAAAAAAAAAAAAAATTTGATATAACAATTCGGCAAATTTAACCTACCGAATTGCTATATAACCCTGTGGGAAGCTCCCATAGGATTTTACCAAGTTTTTTTTATCGAATGAAAAAAAATTCGATCAAATGTTTAAAATCGTTCGAATCGAACGTTTTTATCGATCGATCGCATTTTTCTTATTCGATCGGTCGATAAATCGAACCCCTCAAATTCGACCCTTAGTAAATGTCCCCTATGTGTAGTGTATATTGTGAGTGGGTCCCTAAGCTCAGTAAGTGACAGCAGCACAGAGCATGTGAATCAGTGAATCAGTAGAAAAGAAGATGGGGAGCTACAGGGGCATCTACTGGGGAGACACAGATCTTTACTGCTAAAGGGCTGTGGTTGCCTTGGGCTGGTACACAAGCACAAAACATCATGTACAACATTTCTGGCTAATTCTTTATCTAAGCTTTAGTTCTCCTTTAAGTCCTCCTTTTGTCCAGCTGCTGGACAAACAGCCATGCAGCAAGCCATTTGTTTGGAGTAGGGCCAAACACCATTCCCTTAGTTAATGTGCAGCATTAGATTCAGAGCATTGTGTTAGAATGGCAGACACAATACACTTGTCCTTTTGTTTTACTTCTAAGAAATGTTTGCCGCAGGCTGTGAGCTGCAGGGACACTACTCTTGTTGGCTCTCCTACCTGGATACTACCACTCAT
The DNA here is from genome assembly GCA_024363595.1 of Xenopus borealis. Lineage (NCBI taxonomy): Eukaryota > Metazoa > Chordata > Amphibia > Anura > Pipidae > Xenopus > Xenopus borealis. Next base: position 121,230,163 of record CM044442.1, on the reverse strand, counting down.
TCACACTAGTGTTGCTACTTTATATCACTGAAATGCTTGTTTTTTTTTATACATATATGCACTGTAGAAGTCCCTTAGTTTGGTTTGCTCACTCTCAACCAAGCTGTCTTATCCCACTTTGCCTCATTCTTGCTAAGTCAACCTTAAAGGGGTTATTCGCCTTCAAACAACTAGTTGTTTTCAGATAGATCACCAGAAATAACGACAATTACTTTTAGTTATTTTAATATTGAAGTGTAAAGTGTCATTTTTAACCATCTAAAGCAGCTCGGAGGGGGGTCGCCGACCCCTTCAAAACTGTTCTAAATGGATACATTTAATGGATACATTTCTTATCTTTGTCCCTGCTGAGCAGAATCTCTGGGTTTCATTACAGGAGCTGTTAGAATTGATACAATAGTTGTTAATCCTCCAGAGATGCTGCTGAGAAATGGATCAACTAAATGTTGCAAAATTGTATCAGTTTAGAGTCTGCACCTGAATTACTGAGCTGCCAGACTCAAAAACCAGAGACACCAACATTCAACTAGATTTTGGAAAAACAGTAAAAAAAATGAATAATGGAAAGTAATTGAAAACAAAGTCTTTATTTCTGGGGAATAATCTGAAAACAACTGAAAAAAAGTGTTAGGAAAGTGAACAATCCCTTTAAAGGGATTCTGTCATGATTTTTTTTTATTTCTAAATTACACTGTTTACACTGCAAATAATTCACTCTACAATATAAAATTTAATTCCTGAACCAGCAAGTGTGTTTTTTTAGTTGTAATATTGGTGTGTAGGTGCATCTCAGGTCATTTTGCCTGGTCATGTGCTTTCAGAAAGAGCCAACACTTTAGGAGGAACTGCTTTCTGGCAGGCTGTTGTTTCTCCTACTCAATGTAACTGAAGGAGTCACAGTGGGACATGGATTTTACTACTGAGTGCTGTTCTGAGATCTACCAGGCAGCTGTTATCTTGTGTTAGGGAGCTGTTACACTGCGGTAAACATAATTACACAAATGCATAAACATGAGCAGATTCAAGCCGATTTTTGTGTTTTCTTTTAAAGGGATACTGTCATAGGAAAAAATGTTTTTTTTCAAAATCAGTTAATAGTGCTGCTCCAACAGAATTCTGCACTAAAATCCATTTCTCAAAAGAGCAAACAGATTAAATATTAGGTTTCGAAATCTGACATGGGGCTAGACATTTTGTCAATTTCCCAACTGCCCCTGGTCATGTGACTTGTTTAGTTGTTTTAGAAGCGGTTCGGGGGGTTTGGTCACCCCAAAGAAGAAGAGATTAGTCGCCTGATTCTGGGTAATCTCCCAGGTGTGCCCTTACCCTAAGGCTAGGTCTACACAAGGAGATTCGGGAGATTAGTCACCCCAGCTACAACTGCTCTTCTTTTGGGCGACTAATGTCCCCCGAACTGCTTACCCCTGTCTTGCACTGGCTAAGTTTCCACTTCGGGCGATTTCGGAAAACGAAGCACCGCGTGTGAATTGCCGCAGGCGAATTTAATTTTAGCCAGTGCAAGACAGGTAAGCGGTTCAGGGAGATTAGTCGCCCAAAAGACAGGCGATTTGTTGCTGGGACAACTTATTTCCCTGGATCTCTTTGTGTAGACCTAGCCATAAGGTGGCCAAACGAGCAGATCTCTCTCCGATATGCCCACCTTGAGGTTGGATCAGAATGATGCTGATACTGGCTGGCGGATCTCTGGACCGCATCAACGAACAGATGCGGCCACGATCCGACTAGATTTTTAATCCTGCCCGATCGACATCTGGTCGATTTTCGGCCAGATATCGATCGAGGAAGCCCGTCGGAGGGCCCCACTCACGGGCCAATAAACTGCAGACTCTGTCTGTCTGTCTGCAGATTTTATCGGCCCGTGTATGGCCACCTTTAGATCTACCAGGCAGCTGTTATCTTGTGTTAGGGAGCTGTTATCTGGTTACCTTCCCATTGTTGTGTTGTTAGGCTGCTGGGGGGAAAAGGCAGGGTGTGATATCACTCCAACTTGCAGTACAGCAGTAAAGAGTGACTGAAGTTTATCAGAGCACAAGTCACATGGCTTGGGGCAGCTGGGAAATTGACAATATGTCTAGCCCCGTGTCAGATTTCAAAATGGACTGAGAAATGGATTTCAGTGCAGAACTATTAACTGATGCATTTTGGAAAAAAACTAAAAAAATTTCCCAAAACAGTATCCCTTAAAAATATTAGCTGTAAGCTAATAAACTGTACTGTCAGTGTAAACAAACAATTTAGATAAAATTGATCCAATCGTGTGTCTTTTGAGGCTATTGAATAGACCCTGAGACAATACCAAGAATAATAATAAGATTGTGCATAAGTAAGACATGTGCACATGCACGCTCATAAAAACAAGATCCGGAAATGAATTCTTTTTGGCGCTTGTATTACTGGTGCCAAATTGTCCTTTGGTGTTTTTGGTACTTCATTCCCTTGAGACTTGTACTATTGCCCAACCTCAATTCATACCTCAATGGTTTGGTCCCACTCCAATAGTTTCACAATGTTCTGAAAATGGGAACACAATGAGCATGATTTCTGGATGTCTCTCCCCAGCAGCTCCTTGGTGTGATTAGTATCCAGCCTTACGGCTTTCTTTAGGGAATTTTATGGGGTTGTTCACCTTTGAGTTTTAGTCTAATGCAGAGAGTGAAAGTCTGAGACAATTTGCAATTGGTTTTCATTTTTTTATTGTGTGAGTTATTTAGCTTTTTATTCAGCAGCTCTCCAGTTTGCAATTTTAGCAATGTGGTTGCTAGGGTTCAAATTACCCTAGCAACCATGCACTGATTTGAATAAGAGACTGGAACATGGTGAGTAACAAAAAGTTGCAATAACAATATATTTGTTGCCTTAAAGGGATACTCTCATGGGAAAACATTTTTTTTTAAAAAACACAGTTAACAGATAATAATTTCTCAAAAGAGCAAACAGATTGTTTTATATTCAGTTTTGAAATCTGACATGGGGCTAGCCATTTTGTCAGTTTCCCAGCTGCCCCATGTCATGTGACTTGTGCCAGCACTTTAGGAGGGAACTGCTTTCTGGCAGGCTGTTGTTTTTCCTTCTCAATGTAACTGAATGGAACACAGTGGGACATGAGTTTTTACTATTGAGTGTTGTTCTTAGATCTCCCAGGCAGCTGTTATCTTGTGTTAGGGAGCTGTTATCTGGTTACCTTCTCATTGTTCTGTTGTTAGGCTGCTGGGTGGGGGAAAGGGAGGGGGTGATGTCACTCCAACTTGCAGTACAGCAGTAAAGAGTGATTGAAGTTTATCAGAGCACAAGTCACATGACTTGGGGCAGCTGTGAAATTGACAATATGTCTAGCCCCATGTCAGATTTCAAAATGAAATATAAAAATTATGTTTGCTCTTTTGAGAAATGGATTTCAGTGCAGAATTCTGCTGGAACAGCACTATTTACTGATGAATTTTGGAAAAAAACAAAATTTCCCATTACAGCAGTGGTCCTCAAACTTGGCCCTCCAGCTGTTAAGGAACTACAAGTCCCACAATGCAATGATGGAGTCTGACAGCCACAGTCAGGCAAATGCATTGTGGGACTTGTAGTTCCTTAACAGCTGGAGGGCCAAGTTTGAGGACCACTGCATTACAGGATCCCTTTAAAGTGATACTGACACTAAAAAATGTTCTTTTCAAAAATCCACCAAACGACTCCAAATTGATTGTAGAAGGTCCTCCATATATAGGCGAAAAACACCAATTTGGAAGGTTTTAGATGGCGAATAGGCAAGTTTGAATTCTTAAAAGGTAAGTAAAGGATGGTTTGAATCAAATTTAGACTATTCCCTAGTTGAATTACACTAAAATACACTTTAAATTCTAATTTGTATTCAGCCCTTGAGAAATCTGCCCCTTAAAGTCACCTATAAGTCATGTTGATCGTTTTTCACTGATAGTTCTGCTTTTGTAAGTAATTATTACTTGAAGTTCCTAAACCTGAATGTTTTGCCAGCCTGTCCCTTGTTAACCTGTCAGTTTCTAATGCCAACGGACTCCTGCAGAACAAATATGGCCGAACATGGGGGGGGGGTAAGAAAGGTAATGTATAACCATCTTTTATGGCAAAATTATAAATAATATGCAATAGTATGATAGATATAAAAAAAGGATATTTTCTGCTGTCAGTATCTATTTAAGGAGCATTTTTTAGATGGGCTACAATCCGACTGGATTTTTAATCCTGCCCGATCAACATCCCTCTTGAAATAGTCAGAAGAAAAAGGCAAATAATTAAAAATAAAGTATAACAAATGAATAATAAAGACCAACTGAAAAGTGGATTGGAATTTACCATTCTAATTCTAAAATAATAAAGTTAACTGAAAGTTGAACTACCCCATTAAAAAAACAGCGTCTACTGTCTAAATCAACAGCTTATTGGTTCATTTTAGGGGCCAACATGAAAGCCACTCTGGGTATGGTATGATACAGAACTGGCTGCTTCCCAAGCTGGGCTCTTAGGCCCTGTATGCCCCATACAGCGGAGTACAGGCCAGGACTGGCAATATGTGGGTTCTGGCAAATGCCTGATGGGCTGCTATAAGGTGCCATAGAAAGTCAGTATATAATGGGCTGGTGGAGGCTGTTTGGGCCTCTGTGTACCTGAAATGCCAAGGTCTATTTTGATTCTCAGTCCAGGCCTGGCTGAGTAGACAAACCAATGGCAAACATTGCTCAAATCTCCATAAATAATTCTACTTTGCTTTTGGATTTTCCGTACCATTCTAGGAGAACTACAAAGGTCAAAATGAATCTGAGATTAGCGTGTTTACTACATGTCCGCTAGGAAGATTGGTCATTTGAGTGCCTGCTCTATAATTATACAGTTGTAGCCGTTCCCTTAGCCAGTGTCGGACTGGCACATGAGGGGCCCACCCAAAAACCTTACACTAGGGGCCCACCAAAACATTTAAGACCAGGGGCCCACTCTCAGTACTATTATTCTTCCTCTACTCATTCAACCTCTATTCTCCTAGTGTATTTTCTTGACATATTATAATCTATTATTACATCTATTTAGCCTCTAGAAATAGGGAATGGCCATGAACTTGACCAAATTAGCAGTATGAGGGCCCACTGACACCTGGGCCCACCGGGACTTTTCCTGGTATCCTGGTGGGCCAGTCCAACACTGCCCTTAGCTGAAGGCTCAGGGCGGTAAACCTGGACCCCTTCTCCCCCCTAGCCAAGTTATTTGATTTACTTCTGGATCCAGTTCTGTATACTCTTCTATAAGTCTTTTTAAAGTGCCATGAAACATTCCCCCCTAGCTGGATGCTTGGAACATACTGTCCGTACCCCAATCACTTGACTTCTTCATGGAACCTGGATGTGGAACCATAAAACATAAGCAGTGGGCAGAGACAAAGAGGTAAACAAATACATTTGAGTAGAGGCTATATATTTAGATTATTAGCGCTGCTGTTTATCTTGATCAAACACAAACATCGGTCACAAAAGAACATGGCAATAACTGCAATCCCCAGTTACTTCATTATCCAAATGAACTGATGACTGCACACAACTTACTCTGTAAACAGAAAATGATTTTGCAATCCAGCAAAACTAAAAAAAAAACAATCTTCAAGAGAACCATCCCATATGTAGTATCTAGTAGAATTAAGTCTAAAGCAACTGGACTTTGTCTTTTCTGAGTGGCAGGGAATTCCCCGGTTTTAAATAGGGTTGCCACCTTTTCTGGAAAAAAAATACTGTATTTATCTTTTTTCCTTGTTAATAACATTTGAGATCAACCATCATTTTTACCAGCCAGATCGGTAAAATACCTGCCAGGTGGCAAACCTACTTTTAGACCTTTAGTCTACACACCTCCATCTCCCCGAACTGCCTTCTCCCTGCCCTCCGCCCGCTAAACTGAAAATTGCTTGCGGCAATTCACACATGGGCGTTCATTTTCCGAAGTCGCCCAAAGTTTCGTTGTGAGGCAACTTCAGAAAACGAAGCGCTGCGTGTGAATTGACGCAGGCGATTTTCAATTTACCGGGCGGAGGGCAGGGAGAAGGCAGTTCAGGGAGATTGTCGCCCCGAAGAAGAGGCGATTTGTCACTGGGGCGACTAATCACCCCAAATCTGCTCGTGGACTGACCCTTAAAGTGTACCTGTCACCCAGACATAGACTGGGACATATAAAAAACTGTATAATAAAAGTCCCTTTCAGATTAAGCATGAAATCAAAATTACATTTTTTATTAAAGCATTCATAGATGTTGTAAACATCTCAGCTGTCAATCAAATATTGACTGCCCCTCCTCTATCCCTTAGGTGTAGAGGTGGGGCAGGCAATTATTTTTGCACTTGCTAGATGTCACTGCACTACCCACACTCCCCCATTTCTCTTCACTGTTTAAAGGAGAAGGAAAGTCAAAATTTGATTCCTACCTCATTGTGTTCCCCACCAGCCCCCCTCCTGAAATGCTGTATTACAAACTGTCATATGACTACTGCAGCTGTGCAGTTACATTCCGAAGTTACGGTGACTGTAATGGTTTGGCGCCGCCATTTTTAAATAGGCGCACATCCACTCAGAGCTCAGCCGCAGTGCACGTGACTCCTTGGTGACCCCATGATGTAGTCACACACACATTCTGCATCTGAATGCGAGTAAGGAGGCATAACTGTGCTTACCACAGTAAGAAAAGATTGTTACTGATAGATTTATTAGTTTAAAATGATTTACAAAAACAAAAAGTTTAAAGATTTATTTACAGACCTCAGACAGGCAATCCCCTTATCAGCTCGCTCGCTGACAAACTGTGAATCAAATCCAGCGCAGGAGCTTCAAAGCTTCCCTCCGTTGCTTTGCAACTAGAAGCACACTCGTGATTAGTAGCAGAATTAATGGGGCAGGAGCACAGAGGTCAACAATGACGAGATCATAAGTCACGTGACCGCAACATCAGAAGTCAGCACGGCACTCAGAGGATTCAGTGCAGGGCACTGCTGTAACCTACTGCGCATGCGTATGCCCTATTGAAAGCATTTTCTTGACAGGAGACAGGGTAGGAGTTTCTATACATGTTCATAATAATTTTAAAATTGATTGGACCAAAAACACAACTGAAAAAAGTACTGAATGAATGATTAATGTCACAGATAACAACATTTCCTTGGCAATAGTTATAGCTTAATTTAATTTTTGACTTTCCTTCTCCTTTAAAGAGGTGTCACACATGGGGATGGACATCAGTTCCCCCATTGTGGTGCACAATCTAGATTCTGAGTGTCCAAAAAATGGCTACTGCCTACTTGCTTTAATTAAGAATACTCAGACTGAAGGAAACAAGATTCAAATTATGTTTACAGTCTAATTAAAGTTCACTTTGCTTGACTAATGTGATAAAAAAAGAATTTGGAATAATAAAAGTTGGGTGGCAAAAAAAAAACCCTACCCGAACCTTACATAGACCCCCCTCCCTCCCAGCCTACCTGCTACCCCGTAAGTCTTTACTTAACCCTCCATGCAGATTCTGTCCATCGGAGTTCACGGCAGCCATCTTCGGCACATGTGCAGTTGGAGCAAATTTACGGTCCCAAACAAGCGGAGACCTCCACTACCAAAACTGCCGGAAATTTCTGAAATACAGTGACCAACATCCAATCACAATGGTTCAATTGAACCAGTTTAGTTAAGTGTTAGCTAAAAGTAGGGTTGCCCCCTGGTCTAGGCTCACACTTCTTTTATAATCATGGTCTTTCGCTTTGGGAGGAGACCTCCACTACCCAGATCCTGCAGGCCTTAATGTGAGAGAAAGTTCTGGCCAGACAAGGATAGCGTAACTTATAACTGGTAGGACAGGAAACAGGAAGTGTAGTCGAGGGACACGCCAAGGTCCATATCAAACAGGAAGTGCGGTACAGAATCAGGAAACAGAGGTGTAGTCGAGGTCACAGGCCAAGGTCAAAACCAATCAGTATCGCAGTACGAAGTCAGATCCAAAGAAAAGTCAATAACAGGCAAAGGTCAGTACAGGCAGAGAATTAGCAGAAGTCAGGGACAGGCAAGGGTCAAAGAACAGATAATCAGACAAGAAGCGCACATGGGAACTATCAGGAAACAGACCTACATTGAGCAGGGTTACATGCGGTGCAGAGTATAAATAGATATGCACAGCAGCCGTCTCCGCCACCTCCCAGCTAATATTACAGATTTGGCGGAATACAAAACCGAATCTGAATCCAAAGGAAAAAAAAGAGAAAACGGTTGCGTGAGTTTGAAGCATGAAGATTTGGCCAAATCCAAATCCCGCTGAAAAAGGCCAAATCCTGGCCAAACACCAAACAGAATTCCAGATTTGATGCATCTCTAGCTGAAAGTCACAAAGTGTGTGATTCAGTCACAATGGAACCAAGATTCACATTTAGTAGCGTCAGCTCAGCAGAGCTCATGGGCGCCATCCAGGGCTGGGACTAGGGGTAGACAGAAGAGGCACGTGACTAGGGCGCAAAGGTGGAGGGGCACCAGGCACATACCTCTTCCTCTAGCTCAGACCCTTCCATCCTTGATATCTGACAGCTTCTCCTCTTCGGCACATACCTGCGCACTTCCGTGCACACGCGTCTGTGTCTCCATAGCCGGCAGCAACCCAAGCTTCGTCTGTGTGAATGTGCGTGCTTCTGCGCATGCTGCCTCACAAGACAACATAGCCGGCTGGGTTTCCTATGGCGCCCTGCTGGCTCGGCCCAGCACTGGCACCATCTTTAGTTCTTCAGTCTTTTTTCGAGAAGTAAGCGCCGTATCGGCACAAGTGCAGTTGGAGCAGTCTTCCGGATTTGAACAACTGCGCATGCGCTGAAAGTGACGGAAATTGACGAATGGAAGGAAGAAGACCCAAAGAGCCGGAAGAAGGCGATTACCAGAGTTCACACCTAGGGTGGGGGGAGCAGGGGGGGGGCTGTGTAGGGTAGGGTTTTTTATGAATAAGGGGTTTGGTTCTCCTTTAAGGCAGGGCTGTCCAACTGATGGTCGAGGGGTAGGTAGAGAGTTTGGGGTATTTACCAAGGGTAGTAGCTAGATTGAGGGGGAGCAGGGAGGGGTCTATGTAGGGTAGGGGATTTTAATATAAAGGGTTTGGTTCTCCTTTAAGGTATCTGGAAAACCCCAGGTCCTGAGCATTCTGGTTAACAGGTCCCATACCTGTACTATCATCTAATCTTGTCAAATATATATATATATATAGAGCTTATATTGGCCAGCCAACTGCACTACTGCTGCAGAGCCACACTTGGGGGTGGGGGTGCTGGTATGGGGAGTACTGTTTATACAGTTACATCCAGTTAAAAAAAACATGAATCTGGGCTCTTATACTAGCACCTCTGCTTTTCATTATCAGATGGGTACCTGGGTACAACCCTGAAGACGTCTGTTAGCAGATCTACAGTGCTACCTGAAAAGTTTTTCTTTTGTTGCATAATAAAAATGTAAAATGTAACTGCAAGCAAATTTACAGCAACATTTTCGGAGTTTTGGGGTAGAGCTTCCTTCCTCGTGTCCTTCGTACACTTCTTCTGCGTCTGGTGTTTTAGTGGAACAAAGTTTGCCTGATGCTTCCTCTGTGTTCCCTCACATTCTTCCAAACATTTTATCTATCACTCCTATAATGAATATATAATTCCTAATATAATATTCAGTGTTTAGCTTGCCTTAAAGGAACAGTAACATAAAAAAAAATAACTGATGTAGTGTTGCCCTAAACTTGTAAAACTGGGGTGTTTGCTTCAGAATTACTATTCTAGTTTATATAAACAAGCTGCTGTATAGCCATGGGGCCAGACATTCACGCACAAGACAAACAGCAGAGCTTATCGGTTATCTGCTATGTATCCTGTGCCTTCTCTCCTTTTTCAGCTTTGAATGGCTGCCCCATGGCTACACAGCAGCTTGTTTATATAAACTATAGTAGTACTTATCTGTTATCTACTGTGTATCCTGTGCTTGAATGGCTGCCCCCATGGCTACACAGCAGCTTGTTTATATAAACTATAGTAGAGTTACTGTGCAAACACACCAGTTTTACTCAGCAACAGTACATTATTTATTAATTAATTGAATTCATTTGTTGGTGTTACTGTGACTGGATGGCTAACATAATAGCCAGAACACTGATTGGTTACCAGTCAGTAACCAATCAGTGACTTCAGGGGGGGGGCACATGAGCCACAACTGTTGCTTTTGAATCTGAGCTGAATGCTGAGGATCAATTGCAAACTCACAGTTAACTGAACAGTTATGTCCAGGGTCGCCATTAGAAATCACGGGCCCCGTACAACAAAATTTTCGGGGGCCATCCCAGCCCTCACTCCAGATCTCACCCATACCACACCACAGTTAAAAGACCACACAGACATCAGTGCTCCCCAGACACATTATAAAAAGCCATTGATGGTCAGGGCCCCCATAAAGTTTTATTTTGTTTAAATTAAATTAGTGGTCAGGGCCCCCCTACAAGTTAAAAAACAAATTGGTGACCAGGGCCCCCCTATATGTTAAAAAAAACCCATTGGTGTCAAAGCCCCCCATAACAGTTTTTTAAAGATCATTGGTGGTCAGAGCCCCCCATAAATTAAAAAAAATGTTGGTGCCAGGGCCCCCATAAAAGTTTAAAAAAAAACAAAAACATTGGCACCAGGGCCCCCCCATACAAGTTAAAAAAACATTGGGTCCCAGAGAATATTTAAAAAAAAAAAAACATTGGTGGCAGAGGCCATAAGAGTATTAAAATAATACATTGGTGGCCAGGGATTTAAAAAAAATAAACATTGGTGTTCAGTAGAACTGAATTTGTGGCTTCAGGATTATAACTTTGGCTCCTTTCATGACCCGTGGTCTTTTTGAGGCTTTGGGACTTCAGCTTTGTCTCCTTTCATGGCTTTGGGTCTTTTTGCAGCTTCCGGACTTGGGTGGTTCAGTAATTCGGAAGAGGCAGCATGGCTGTGGCACTGTCAAGGAGGCCCCGGTAATTTCAAAAAGAGAAGCACAGCCGGACCCCCCTATAGGCTCAGGCACAGCAGTACCTCCTGTGCTGCCCTGGTTATGTCCCATGTGGCCCCCCTTATAGTCACTGACTAACTCAGTGTTAGAGAGCTGCAAAACAGGAAGTAGTGTTTTGTTTATGTTCTACATTCACTCACTCCAGTCTTTATACATTACATTTTTGGCTAACTATTCCTTTGCACAGCTTATCTATCTAACCATTTTTACACAGAACTGTTCCTTTAATGCACTAGATATAGCCTAGGAGTCCAGCGTCATCAGGGGCCCATCTAGCCTTTTTTCACTTATTATTTATATTTTCTTGCCTTTTAAGATTTCCTTTTATTTGCGCTGCTGGGTCCATTTGGGTGCACCTGCTGGGAGAAGACAGGAAAGGTGGGTGTTCAGCCAGATGAGTCTCACTGGCCCATGCAAAGTCAACCTGGTGCAGAGAGCTGAGGTGCTTGGATCTGTATGCATTTCAGCACAGTTAGGGTTGCCACCTGGCCGGTATTTTACTGGCCTGGCTGGTAAAATTGTTGCTTGATACCAATGTTATGTATAGGGACAAACCATAAAAATATAGGAAGGCCGGTATTTTTTTACCAGAAAAGGTGGCAACCCTAGGCACAGCCCTCCCAGCAGATTTAGAGTTTATTTAAAGGGGCACTGCTGTCCTGCACTTCCTGGATTAGCTGGGCCCCCTTCAGTGAACGCAGTACATTGCCAAAGCCTCAGAAGAAGCCGCCATAGCCGAGATCGAAGAAGATTGCCCACAGAACTTTAAAGTTTTTTAAATTAAACTCATGGCCACCAAGGTTGTATTACTCTTCTATGAAGCCCCTGACCCCAAAGGATTTTTTTTTTTAATTGTAGGGGTGCCTTGGTCGCCACTGTTTATTTTTTAATTTTACGAGGGCCCTGACCCCCAATTGTTTTTTTTTTTTTTACCTTGTAGGGGGTTCCCTGACCGCCATTTTTTTTAACTTGTAAGGGAGGGGGGACCCTGGCCATCAATGGGTTTTAACGGTCATATCTGTGCCTTTTTTTTTTTTACTGTGGTAGGGTGCGTGGGTTTTAGGATGAGGCACAGAAAGTGTTTCCATACAGGGCCTGTTGGAACCCTTGCCTAGGGTGCACAACTACCTTTGCCCAGCCGTGTTGAACCCAGCAGTAGCCTAGAAGTGGCAGGGCCGCCATCAGGGGGGGACAAGTGTCCCAGGCCCGGGACTGAAGGGGGGCCCGGCCGTGCTGCAGTTTTCGAAGAGCCGGGCCCCCCTTACCAGTGCTGGTTATTGCGGAAGTGCCGAAGTCCTGAATCGGCGAAAAGACCCGAAGTCACGAAAGAGCCGACACGAAGGAGCCGACACGAAGGAGCCGACACGAAGTCACGAATGGAGCAGAAGCTGAAGTCCTGAAGCGGCGAAAATACCCAATGTCATTAAAACAGCTATAACTGAAGTCCTGAAGCCACAACTTCAATTCTACTGACACCAATGTGGGTTTTTTGTTTTTTTTTAATCCCCTGGCCCCCAATGTTTTATTTTAATGCTCTATAGACCCCTGCCACCAATTTTTTTTAAAATATTTTTGGGGCCCCAATTTTTTTTTAACTTGTAAGGGGGGCCCTGCCACCAATGATTATTTAAAAAAATATTTTCTGGGACCCTAATTTTTTTTAACTTGTAAGGGTGTGTGTGGGAGGTTACCTTTTTTAGCGCTGATGTCTGTGTGGTGTTTTAACTGTAGTGTGGAGTGGGCGGGATATGGGGCGTGGCTTGGGGGCCGGGATTGGCAGGGCCCAGGGGCCCCGAAAATGTTGTTGTACGGGGCCCCGTGATTTCTAATGGCAACTCTGAGAAGTGGCCTCTGTGGACAGTAGGGTTGCCACCTGGCTGGTAAAAATAATGGTTTATCCCAATGTTATTAATAGGGAAAAAAGATAAACATATAGGAAAGCCAGTATTTTTTCCAGGGAAAGTGGCAACCCTAGTGGACTGTGGATGTAGCCTTAGTGGCCTCACAACTCACTGATCCTCCACTTAGGGTTGCCACCTGACCGCTATTTTATGGGCCTGGCCGATATTTCTGATGGTTGATCCGAATGTTACTAAAAGGAGAGAGAGAGGTGCCAAAACACGGCAATTAGGGAACTATTTCCCCACTGGAGCTGGTGAGGCTGAGCGAGGCGGCGGAACACGCGGGGCTCATAGTGTGGGAGCGGCGCTTACACTGCACTTTGTGATGCGCCGCATGGGGGAAATAGAAGTGAGACGTGACAGTGAGTCACGCTTAATGGCGCTCCTGTTGCTGAGGATGCCGGTGATGCTGCATCACCCTGGGACTTCCCGACCAGCCTGCTCCCCCCTCTCACTGTCTCCCGGCCTTTGTGTACCACGCAGCGCCTGCAACCCATCCACGCCGCTCAGCAGCAGCTGATCACGCGCTGCCCGCCTCCTCATTGGCTCACCATCAACACACCTTTGTCGCTGATTGGTCGCTTGCGGAGGCCGCCCATTGATTACGTTGTGAGAGTGCTGGAGTAACTGAATGGAGCGGCTGGAGCAAGTGAATAGACAAATAGAACAAGTAGCAGGAGACACAAGCTGTATCCAAGCGCGCTGCAACCTACACTGTATCCTAAATTGCCCCGCTGCAACCTACTATGCTCAGCAGCATCTCCTCCTCTCAGCTCTTCTCCAGCACGGTGAGTGGCCCCCGCGGCACGTGGGACTGTGGACTCAGGGGCCAGTCGCACATTATTGGGGTGCATGGTATGGATCTAGTGGTGGAGCAGCTGTCATTACATGGGCTCAATAGGCACTGCCACTAATGTGGTGGGGGCAGTATAATGCTTCTATGTTTGGGGCTGTAGGCTGGAATGTGCCAATATATTGGGGGGGTAGGATGGAAGGTGCCAATATATTGGGGGGGTTT
>CM044442.1:121182109-121214512 GCA_024363595.1 Xenopus borealis | reverse complement strand
AGTTAAATTGCTTCTATTTTTGGGGCTGTAGGATGGTAGGTGCCAATATTTGGGGGGGTTAATGTATAGAAGTGGTTACTTGCTAACTGCTGTAGAATTGTGTGGGGGAACAAGGTGAACAGGTGGCTATTCCACTGCATTTTCGAGTTGGCACAAGATGATGAGTCTGGGGGGTGGGTGAATAGTTTGGGGCCCAACATCTCTCCTGGGTAATATACTGCTTGTAGAGGGGCCCAGCAGTGCTTACTGGGGAGGGTGCAGTATAGAATGGAGGCTGTAGCACTGACTAGTACTGGGCACAATTGTATGGTTGGTGCAAGAATGTCTTGTAGGCAACTGGCTGTGGGGGTTGTAGCACATTGTATGGAGGTGGGAGTGCAGTGTATAATGATGGGCACAGCCCTTGTTTGCGGGGTGTATATAGGAGCAGTAGAATGTATAGGAGCCCAGTAGTACACTATATGTTTATGGGAAAGGGAATGATTTGGGCATGTGTGTTACTGTTCAGTAACTGAGACGTGCAGTGTTTCATGACTTGATACTGTAGCAGCAGGAATGCCGGGAGTTGTAGTCCTCCAGCAACAGGAGGCTTGGGAGTTGATATCCTGCCAAGATTACATTGCCCCTGTTGCCTCTTATATAATCTATATATGATAACTATCCCCCACATGCAGCAGCTGAAGGGCTACTTTGTTGAGTGCCCGGGCTGCGGGAAGAGACCTCGGTGCCCTCACTCGCCGCTCTCCTTTACCCGGCCGCACGTACGCTCCTCTCACAGATGGGAAAACCCTCGTTCCTGTCCTCCTAGTCAAAGCGCGGGAGCGCGCCTCCGCTTATACAGTAGAAAAGTAGGTGAGAGGTCGCCCGGGCGCGCAGGTCTCTGGGTTCACGTTCTCCGAGGGACAGGAGGCAGCAGCTGATCACGCTTCCTTCACGTGCCCGCCCCTGGGCTCGTCGTCCAATCAGTACGAGAGCATGCTTGACCTTGGGAGCCAATGGGCGGCGCGGCTTGCGCCGATTGGTTTTGGCGCGCGTTGAACTGTTGTTGTATCTGAGTCTTGGGAAAGGGGAGGAGCCGGTTTGATAGCTGAGGGAATGTAGGAAACCATAATGAGTGCGGTTATGTCACTGGCGGTGCTTGGCCTCTCCCCCACACACAGGCATGTGACCAGTGCAAGCCAAAGGAACTGGGACTCAGCCTGTGTTTAAAAATATACAACTCTCGGCTTAACTGAGGAGAAACCTTCTTATATTTCCAGCTTTACATATTTTAATTTATTTCCCTTTGGAAAACAGGGTATTATTAATTGGAGTTCAGACATGAAACGGTGGAGACATAAAGGAGTCTATTCCCATAGGAACAATCTGCTTCTTAAAAGAACAGTTCACTGTAAAAATAAAAACTGGGTAAATAGAAACATTTTTTATTTTGCACAGATATAGTGATATAGTTATATAGTTACTTATTCAAAAATTTTATGTATAAAGGCTATGGTTGCCACCTTTTCCTGAAAAAAATACCGGCCTTCCTATATATTTATCTTTTTTTCCTATTAATAACATTGGTATCAAACATCAAAAATACCAGCCAGGCCGGTAAAATACCGGCTGGGTGGCAACCCTAATAAAGGCTGGAGTGACTGGATGTCTAACAATAGCCAGCTCTCTTGGCTTCCACTGATTGGTTACCAGGCAACAGCCAATCAGTGACTTGGGGGGACACATGAATTATAACTGTTGCTTTTGAATCTGAGCTGAATGCTGAGGATCAATTGCAAACTTACTGAACAGTTATGTCCCATGTGGCCCCCCTTATAGTCACTGACTAACTCAGAGTTAGAGAGCTGAAAAGCAGGAAGTAGTGTTCTGGCTATTATGTTAGACATCCAGTCTCTCCAGACTTTATACATTACATTTTTGACTAACTAACTATATTAGATACATTTTTTATTTTGCACAGCCTATCTATTTACCCAGTTTTTACTTTTATACGGAATTGTCCCTTTAAATGAGAATTCAACCCCCTTGGGGCGTAACTCCAACCCCCCCCCCCCCCCCCCCCCCGAGTAGGCTCCACCAGGGCCAATGTCCCTAGCTTGTTACTTACCCCTTCTTCTAGGTCCTCTCCAGTGGAGTTCACAGGCGCTATCTTCCCCCGAGTGGTCTTCTTCCTGTATCCATCAGCATCTTCTGGTGCATGCACAGCAGGAGGCATTTGCCAGTGCGGATCTACTGCACATGCGCAGTATGTCACAAAGTTTTCCGATTTCGTTTTTTGGAAACTTCGTGCCTTTCGACACATGCAGTAGATCCGCACTACTCCACATGCGCCAGAAGACGTAGATGGATACAGGAAGAAGACTGCTCAGGGGAAGATGGCGCCTGTGAACTCCGCTGGAGAGGACCTAGAACAAGGGGTAAGTAACAAGTTAGGGGCATTAGCCCTGGGGGGGGAGGTATGCTGAGGGGGGGGGTTGAATTCCCCTTTAAACAAAGCCATGTAGCACCATTGTTTACTTTAATGGTATCACAGGGATCCTTCTTTATTCATGTTCCTGCACCATCTGAGCTGACCGTTTCCAGTCCCTATACTGGTCATGCAACACGCTAGGGTCAATTAGGATTATATCTGAGTAGATCAAATAAATTGTTTTACTAAAAGATTTACAAACTCTATTGCTGCTGAATCACAGTATAAAAGACCAGCATCAATAAAAGAGACATTGGGTATTTGTCTGGGCAGCTTCTGCCATGAGGCGAGGTGAGAACAAAAAAAACTGCCTCTTGTAACATTAAGAGTCAAACTTCTGGGTTTTAACCAGTAAAATCTGCTCTGCTAGTGCAGAGAGTGCTTTTACATTCAATGCACTAGTGATGCTGCCCCCCCCCCTTTGACCTGCTTCAGTGTGGAGAGGGGGGCGGCATTTGAGCTGCTGTCTTAAGGTGGCCATACATGGGTCGATAAAAGACCAAGTCGGCAGCTTATTGGCAAGAGTATGGGGCCCTCCGACGGGCTTCACCGATCGATATCTGGCCAAAAAGTCGTCCAGATGTTGATCGGGTGGGACTAAAAATCCCGTCGGATTGCGCACGCATATGTTCGTTGATGCGTTCCCGTGATCCGACCGCCCATATGGCCTCCATTATGATCCAATCTTTGGGCCCTAGGGCCCACGATTGGATCAGCCCGATATCGCCCACCTCAAGGTGGGCATATCTGGGAGAGATACACTCGTTTGGCGCCATCGAGCGGATCTCTACATGTATGGCCACCTATAGACAGAAGCAGCCCCAGAATCACCGCTGGTATTTGTCCAGTCCTACATTTTAGTATTATGTGTTCACTTGCAGACATCCCTTCTCTGACATAGATTGGATATTTTCTCTTTGCAGATAGACAACATGGCAATGGCTGAAAGGCAATACAATGTTGTATCCCAGTGGAACACCAGCACCGCTGAGAAAAAGGACTTTGAAGCAGTGGAGGCCCTCATGTTCATGAGCAGGAACCACGAACCCATGCATTACACTGATCTGAGACCCATGACTCCAGCCTCCGACCTGTCAGAGAGTGAGGACAGCATACTACCGAGCTCACACGATTTCACCACCATCCCAGCCTTTGTAAGTCTACCCAAAAGTTCCATTAAAATAAGTCAAGACTGGAAATTCTAGGCATTTTTATATATTTTAGCTTCTATAAACATACCACTTTACATTATTCGTATCTGACTTGAAATCAAATTAAAGTGACAGGCTGTGGAACTGAAGGGGACCACAGGAACACAGTTTGGCCAGTCCGCTCTTAATTTTCTGACCATTGTGCTATGTGAATGGGCACTTTAAAGGAGAACTAAAACTTAATGAAATAAGTAGGCCAGAAATGTTGTACATGATGTTTTGTGCTTGTGTACCAGCCCAAGGCAACCACAGCCCTTTAGCAGTAAAGATCTGTGTCTCCCCAGTAGATGCCCCAGTAGCTCCTCATCTTCTTTTCTACTGATTCACTGATGCACATGCTCTGTGCTGCTGTCACTTACTGAGCTTAGGGACCCACTCACAATATACACTACACATAGAATAGAAATGTCACAATATAAGGCTGATTATTAATTATTACAGATAACTACATGGCAGCACAGAAAAACCAGTGCAATTAGCATCCAAATTTAATAATCAGCCCTGTAGATCATCTTATATTACAGGCCAATCTTGTTTTCTGCTTAATAATTTGCAACAACCCCTGAGCTTAGCTTCTCAACAGCTGCTCAGAGCCCACTGAGCATGTGAGTGTCACAGACACTTTCCAAGATGGTGACCCCCTGTGACAAGTTTAAAGTCCTGGATCATTGCTGCTATTGACAAGCTGACACTTTAGACTGGTGCAATAAGTCCAGTATATAAAATATTGCATTTTAGACCTATTTTTAGGGTTTAGTTCTCCTTTAAGGGGTGCTTTTGACAAGTCATACTGCAAACCCAGATCTGAAGAACTAATGATCTGATCTGCCAGTTCCTTCCAGCAGTCTGTGTGGGAGGTTATTGGTCAGTCTGGACTTTTACTTGTAGTCTGTTGGGCTGTGGGCAGACTAGAACAATTGGTCAGCACTCACCCAGACCACAATTTCTCTGGGCTGTGGGCAGAGCCTAACCAATTGCTAGACAGTTCGCTCATGTGGCCAACTTTTGTTGCATTTTGTTTTAGAATTCACCGGTATACCCTTTTCTATATTTATAAAATTAATATCCAGAATAATTTTACAGTACTTAATGTTTTCCCCCCAAATAAAATATTGTGTATTTTCATCTAGTGCCTGACACCACCGTACAGCCCTTCAGAGTGCGACGTGGCCCACTCTCCTGGCTTGCATCGTTCATCTCCAGCACCAGTGCCTCTTGTTTCTCCACAAAGCAGTGCTGTACTGAAGTCCAGGGATGATAAAGCCCCTGAAATGCAACAGAAAAGTCAGGTGACCAGTGTGATTCGTCATACAGCCGATGCATTGCACTTTAAGCAACATCCAGCTTTGCCAAATACATGCAGTGATGATCATGTGGACACATTTGTTCAGCACAGAGAAGAGTCCTGGAAGAAAAATGTTCCTAGTGCAGTGGTGCAGCCCATGTTTGTTTCAAGCACAGAACAAATCAAAACTGAAACACAAAGGGTGCATTCATTCCAACTACCCCTAAGCACTGGCTATACAACAGCAATTACTTGCAATTCCCAAACATCATCTCCAGATATCTGTCCACCAGTACAAGTGCAGAATCCTCCACTGCTAGTATCTACACCAGTAGCAGCAAATTGTTTATCACAGATGCCAGTCTTGTGCCAAATGGTGCCTTTATCTTCAAGCAAACCCGTAGTGACAACCATGATTGCAAATACTCCACCTGCCCAGTCCCCTGCAGTAATGCAACCTCTGTTTTATATGGGAGGTCAAGTTCCCAAAGGAACCGTAATGTTTGTAATGCCACAGCCTGTTTTCCCAAACGCAAAGACTCTTCTTCCCAATGGCACCAAACTCTCACTGATTGCACCTGCCCCTGGAATTCCATTTTCTGAAACAAAGGCCCCCTTGCATACTGACACTTCCCGAATCAGAAGTCATGTCTGCCCTCAGGCTGGGTGCGGGAAGACCTACTTCAAGAGTTCCCACTTGAAGGCACATATGCGAACTCACACAGGTACGATTACACCTTGTCTCTTTATGCTCGTCTCACTGCAGATATGCTTCTCTTATTTTGAGTGTTTGTCTCCAGGCTGGCCCATGTATGAGTGCAGAGCCATAGTTGCTGCCTTTTCAAACTGGTGCATGTGATTTAGTTTGAAGTCAACATTGTAATGTAATAAATCTGTTCTTTTTGCAGGTGAAAAACCCTTCAGCTGTAGTTGGGAAGGCTGTGAAAGGAAATTTGCTCGTTCTGATGAACTCTCTCGTCATCGCAGAACGCACACTGGAGAAAAAAAATTTGCCTGCCCTAAGTGTGACAGGCGTTTCATGCGCAGTGACCATCTGACCAAGCATGCACGGCGCCACCTCTCAACCAAAAAGCTCCCCACTTGGCAGATGGAAGTAAGCAGGCTGAGTGATATGGCTATTCCACAGGCCTCGACTCCTGTCCAGTGAAACCAAATGTAAAGCAAATGGCAATTTTATTTGCATATATAGGTGGTCAGAACCTTGGTGTTCTGTCACTAATACTCTACAGTGGCTGGGAGTGTAGTTATAACTGAATGCCCCACAAGGGAATGCAGGCAGTGATGAAAATGGCAGCAGGCCCATTCTATGTTTAGCATGGACTTGTTTGCTTGAATGTGCATTGCACTGAAACAATGAGACGATTGCAGGGTTTATGTGACACAGTTGGATAAACAGTGCAATAAGATGGTTCTGATGTGTATTGCGGCAAAATGTCTCGGTGGCTTAGATGCTGAGTCTAAATAATGGGTGAGAATGAAACCTTCAGTTCTCTGCCAATGGACAAAGGTTAGTGTGATATGCTAGGAAAAGGAAATGGGGTATGTGCATCCTGTTCTGAAAAGCAATATAAACAGATAACCTTACATTTTATAGTAATAACTATATCCTTAATGTGCATACAACTCTCTTTACTTAGCTCATTTTGTTGATGTACCTTTTAGTGTTCTAAATAATAACAATGCTACCTGCCTTTATTTGTTAGATCGGTAATTCCTCAGCACTAAACAGGGGCTGGAAAGAGAAAAAATTAACCAATATCATTCTTCATTAAAAAAAAAAAAGTTATCTGCATTACAGGGTTTTCAGGATCTATCTCAGGACTTGACACAGATCACTTTTGAAACTAATGTATGTATAGTAAATATATTAATTAAAAAGAATACATTTGCTTATGTAAGGGGTTTGTCACATGGGGAGAACGACAAGACTTTTCCAAAGTGGAAGATTTTATCAAAAAACAAGACGTCCATAGGTGACATAAGCCAAAACGTGTTTGCACGGCTTTAAAGTGTCAGGTAGTGCAAGAGATGGGTTTTCCTTTGTGAAGTTACCTATAGTGCCGATTCACACTAGCAAATACTATTGCAAACAGGGTGTTCCTGTAAATGGCCGGAATTCTGTTCAGACGTAGTTTTGATTTCCTGGTAGCTCATTCCATCAGTCATGTAGGTGTGGACGGGAATTTGAAGCATTTCTTAGCACATCCTGCAGAGTAGGTCACTTGACAAGCAGACATTGTTGCCCTAAAGGTGTCATCAGGCTTTGGCCTTGCATTGTGCTAATGAACATGTTCCTTGTGGATTCCTATGCTGCCTGATAAAATAGACTGCCTAAATGACAGGAAAACTGCAGCTGACTGTTCCACGTGATCCTGATTGCTAGTGTGACTGAGTGCTACGTTTACTGGAGAAAACCCGGTATATTAATAACACAAGCAATAACATTTATATAGTCATTCCATGCATGAGCCTGATATAATTTGTTATGCACTTTTATATGCCTAAATTAGCAATCTGTAATTTAAAGAGAAACAAACGTGGCTGTCTGGGCAGCCCAGTGGTTTCTTCTGTTCTGTTCTTGGCCTGATTGAGGCTGGGTTCTGTTTATTTAGAAGCATGAAACAATTGCAGCACTTGTGCCCATGGTATGATAATCTGTGCCAGGCATCCTTGTCATGGAACATTGGGTTTGTGCGATCACAGATGTTCACTAAAGTTCAGTATTGCTGTCTTGGTACTGAGGCACATCGGATGTTAACTGATCTTGATTTATTTTGTGTAAAATACAAAAACAAAACAATTATTGGGGAGGTTCTGCCTGCACAATAGGCACAGGCTGGAGTTATATGGGGCAAATTATATATAAAATCTTCGGATCTCAGCAGCACTTTAAGCGAGGGCTGCGCGATGCTGTGTAGCCTTTGTTGATCGTACTATATCCTTTCTTATTCTGGATTCCAAGCCCCATAACTGTCACCGAAAGAGGATGTTTTACTTTAACAAACTTAATCATTATTTCCCATGTTTTGCACATACTTATTAGAGTTGCAGGTTTTTCTTTTGCAATCATAAAGGACAATGTTTTCCTTACTGTTTCAAGCATATTGAACTTTGGATCGCACAAACGTCTCTCGTTGAACGAAACCATTTAATTTAGAGCACATTGGTTATTGCGTCGGCTTTAATTGCATTCGTCGTTGTGATGAATGTGAGCACAGTGGCTATGTTTAATGTTGACCATTAATGTACAGAACATGGAGAGGCATTTGTTTTTTTGTGACTACTTTGTATATGTATTTGCACAGTATTTCTTTTGTTGTACTTTATATCTGTTCAGAAATAAAAAAAAAATTTTGTATCACTTTAGATCTTGTTGTTTGTGTCAATTTATCTTATCGAGAAGTAGGAATTCCTGTCTGAGATGAGGCCAGTAAGTAAGCGGCTTTGCAGCCATGGGGAGCAAATCTAGGCCGGCTGTTTTTTCCTGGTGTCCCGCCAGCCCATTCCAACTTTGATCAACCTCTCTCTTTTAACAGAAAAATCATCCAGCAAACCATAACGGAAATATATTACGGTTTCCTAATTTTCTTTAGCTTGATCTGGGAAGCCAGAAGAGAAAATAGGAACCTATAAATATTTTAGGATGAATTCTAGAAGAGTAAAAGGGGGTTCCAGTGACCATAACCAAAGACAACCCAGTGCTATCTTGTGATAAATGTTTTGACCAATGGAAGATATAAGGAACGTACAAAGCGAGAAATGTGTGTCTGGAGGGCGCGTTTGAGTGATAGAAGAGACAGAGGCCCAGAGTGAAGAGTGACCAGGCTTTCAAGTAATTAAAAACAAGACTGAGAAGAGTGACAGCCATAGGAGTTGTAAATGATTTCACGTGTGAGTTACCTTTTTATGACGGTGTGTGGACAAGTTCATTGTTTAACAATGAAATGCTTTGTGCTTGTGTACCAGCCCAAGGCAACCACAGCCCTTTAGCAGTAAAGATCTGTGTCTCCCCAGTAGATGCCCCAGTAGCTCCCCATCTTCTTTTCTGATTCTGATTCACTGATTCACATGCTCTGTGCTGCTGTCACTTACTGAGCTTAGGGACCCACTCACAATATACACTACACATAGGGCAAATTTAATAAGGGTAGAATTTGAGGTTTAAAAAACCCTCGAATTCGACCATCAAATTTTTATCGAATTTTAACCCTTCGAATTCGATATTCAAATTAGAAGGGTTTTAACGATATTCGATTAATCGAGCGATCGAATTAAAAAAAACGATCGAACGATTTTAACCATTCGATCGAATTTTTTTTATTCAATCAAAAAAACTTGCCACAATCCTATGGGAGCTTCCTATAGGGATTTATAGCAGTTCGGAAGGTTTAATCTGGCAAAGTAGGCAATTGAATGACCATCGAATGATCGAAGAGATTTTTTAGAATTCGACGGTCCAAGTGGCCAAAATAACTATTCAAGAATTTGAATTTTTTAAAAAATTGATCGAATTTCAAATCATTCACACGAACTTAGTAAATCTGCCCTAGAGTGTACTAGAAATATAGTCACAATATAAGGCTGATTAGTCATTAATACAGATAATTACTACATGGCAGCACAGACACCAGTGCAATTAGCATCAGCATTTAATAATCAGCCCTGTAGCATCAGCTTATATTACAGACCAACCTCATTTTCTGCTGGATAATTGGTGACGACCCCTAAGCTTAGCTTCTCAACAGCTGCTCAGAGCCCACTGAGCATGTGAGTGTCACTTTCCAAGATGGTGACCCCCTGTGACTAGGGTTGCCACCTGGCCAGTATTTTACCGGCCTAGCCGGTATTTTTGATGGTTCAACCCAATGTTACTAATAGGAAAAAAAGATAAATATATTGGAAGGCTGGTATTTTTTTCAAGAAAAGGTGGCAACCCTACCTGTGACAAGTTTGAAGTCCTGGATCATTGCTGCTATTGACAAGCTGAAACTTCTAAGCTGGTGCAGTAAGTTCAGGATGTGAAATATGTCATTTTAGCCATGTATTTTTAGGGTTTATTTCTCCTTTAAAAAGAAAAAATATTTTCCACTTTGGCTTCCCACTGATACTATATAGCCAAGAGCATTGCTCTGCTTATACAGGCCAATCGTGCAAACAAACAAATCGGAGATGAAGTGAGGAGGAGCTTCAGTAGGAAGTCACAGTTCCTCTCACTTCCTTATTTACCATTGCAGCATCCGCCTCCTGATGGACAGACAGTATGGCCAAAGTGAAGTTAAACTGCCCAAGCAAATCTGGACATATATGGCTAAAATAAGGTTCTACTTTTCTGTCACAGCTCAAGGGCTTGAGAGCACATAATACTGAGGCTATGGTTGTCACCTGACCGGTACCATAAAGTGATACTGGAGTCTAATGATACTAATAAGGAGGAGAGATAACAGAGATATTAAGGTTGTTTTTCTCGGAAAAGGTGGCAGCCCTTCCAGTCCTATACACACCCAGGACAGCACTTATCTGGCACAAAACTCAGAATCACGAGTCGTAGAACTGAGGTTAATTTGTGCGATAGGCCTATCAAATATCACCATTTCTCAGTAAGGGCGAATCCCAGGCTGGGCCTTGGCATCACATATCCACATTTCCTTTAGATTCATTGCCAGTTCAGCGTGCTTAACAATCCATTGAATCCAGATCTGAATGATTTAAAGGGGTTGTTCACCTTTGAGTTAATTTTTAGTATAATGTAGAGAGGGATATTCTGAGACAATTTGCAATTGGTTTTCATTTTTTATTGTTTGTGGTTTTATAGTTATTTAGCTTTTTATTCAGCAGATCTCTAGTTTGCAGTGTCAGCAATTTGGTTTCCAGGGTACAAATTACCCTAGCAACCCTGCATTGATTTGAATAAGAGACTGGAATATAAATAGGAGATGGACTGAATAGAATGATAAGTAATAAAAAGTGGCAATAACAATACATTTGTAGCCTTACAGAGCATTTGTTTTTAGATGGTGTCAGTGACCCCCATTTGAAAGCTGCAAAGAAACAGAAGAAAACTGCAAATCATTAAAAAACTATGAAAAATAATGAAGACCAATTGAAAAGTTTCTTAGAATTGGCCCTTCTACAATATACTAAAAGTTAACTTGAAGGTGAACCACCCCTTTAAAGGGATTCTGTTGTGATTTTTATGATATAGTTTTTATTTCTAAATTATACTGTTTACATCACAAATAATTCACTTGACCTTGTAAAATTAAATTCCCGAACCAGCAAGTGTATTTATTTAGTTGTAATATTGGTGTGTAGGTGCATCTCAGGTCATTTTGCCTGGTCATGTGCTTTGAGAAAGCGCCAACACTTTAGGATGGAACTACTTTCTGGCAGGCTGTTGTTTCTCCTACTCAATGTAACTGAATGTGTCTCAGTGGGACCTGGATTTTACTATTGAGTTCTGTGTTACGGATACAGTACTTCCAGCCACACTTGACTTTAGGTGTGGCTTTCAGGGGTCACTTGGTCAGTCTCTCGCCCACCTTGCACACAGGTTAGAATAGCACAACAGCATACCAAACATTAATCAACACACACAAACTTGCTGCCACCACGCTCAACTCCACACTGGTGTTGAGAGAAACCAGGTACTCTAATAGTGAAAGGATAAATGTAATTGAAAAACACACTTCCTATCAGCATTCAAATGGTTAACTAGCATACAGACAGACTAGTGTTTCCATTCATCAGGAAGGGGATATCACTCCAACTTGCAGTACAGTAGTAAAGAGTGGCTGAGGTTTATCAGAGCACAAGTCACATGACTGGGGGCAGCTGGGAAACTGAAATTATATCTAACCCCATGACAGTATCCCCTTAAATATACCACCCCCTCCCTCAGGTGGGTTATCCATTTATATCTCTATCAAAAGGAAATCACTACTTATAAGGTACGAGTTTGCAATGATTTGGTGTAAACAAAACTGTTGCTCAATATCCAGAATACAGGCCAATATTTTCCTTCCTGTCGTCTAGCACAGAACAGAAAGATTTAAAGAGGACAAGACATGAATTACCATTTATACAGAAAAACAAATGTTCTGGGGTATCCTGGGAGGAAGTAGGTCATCCTTCTCTGGCATATATCCAAATACTGAATGTTACTACTGAGAGGAGCAATCTGAAAGGGCATGGTTGTTAATCTAACATTACCAGCTACCGTCTACATGCCATACATGCATACCTCAAAGAAACCAATGAGTTACTTGCCATTGGGCAATGCAAGGACTGGATGATTGACACTTTTATCAGGAGTAAGGTGCACAGAATATTCCTTCAGTGCATTGGGCATTGACGGTCTTTACAGACTACATAGCAGCAGCACCTCCAGTGGTCACAAACTGATGGTGTTATTGTTATCTATGTCAGGATATGTTTGTTAAAGGGATGCTGTCATGGGAAAAAAATGCTCCAGCAGAATTCTGCACTGAAATCCATTTCTCAAAAGAGCAAACAGATTTTTTGATATTTCATTCTGAAATCTGACATGGGGCTGGACAAACTGTCAATTTCCCAGCTTCCCCAAGTCATGTGACTTGTGCTGTGATAAACTTCAGTCACTCTTTACTGCTGTACTGCAAGTTGGAGTGATATCACCCCCCAGCAGCCTAACAACAGAACAATGGTAAGGTAACCAGATAGCAGCTCCCTAACTCAAGGTCTGGTAGATCTAAGAACAGCACTCAATAGTAAAAACCCATGTCCCACTGTGACTCCTTCAGTTACATTGAGAAGGAAAAACAACAGCCTGCCAGAAAGCAGTTGCCTCCTAAAGTGCTGGCACAAGTCACATGACCAGGGGCAGCTGGGAAATTGACAAAATGTCTAGCCCCATGTCAGATTTCAAAATTGAATATAAAAAAATTAGTTTGCTCTTTTGAGAAACGATTTTCAATGCAGAAGTCTATTGGAGCAGCACTATTAACTGACCACTCTTGACAAATGTACTTGGCTAAGTTGGCTGGGAAATGTTGCACCGTCTTTCTCCATTACCAGCTCTTCCTTGTGCAAATCTGGCAGGGGTGCCTGTGCACAGGGCCGGATTTCCCTCCTCGCTGCCCTGAGTACTCCAGGTCCTAGCACTGCTGGCTGCGTGTCAATCCGCCCCCCCCCCCAGCACACGCACAGCCATGAGCGCATGCACACGCTTTAGCGCAAGGGAACTTGGAGTTCTCTATGGAGCCTACTTTGCGGCGTAAAATTTTGACGCCCTAGGCCCAGGCCTATGTGGCCTCACCCCAAATCCAGGCTTGCCTGTGCAGTAGACTAGATCTATGAGAAATTTGGGATTTTGAATACATTTGATCAACTAGTTTCTTTGTTTGGCATATTTCAGCAGAGCAGTAAGTGATAGAACTGCACTCATAATGCCCTGAAGAATTGGAATATGTATATCTTATAGACTTCTTGTCTGTGCTGTAGTTTAGCAATAACACAAAGTTCCTTGCTGGATTTCAATCAGGCCCGGACTGGCCATTCGTGGGTTAGGGCAAATGCCAGATGGGCTGCTATAAGGTGCCATAGAAAGTCAGTATTTAGTGGGCTGGTGGGGGCTGTTTGGGCCTCTATGTGGGCTGATTGGGCCTCTGTGTACCTGAAATGCCAGGGCTTATTTTGATTCTCAGTCAAGTCCTGATTTCAATTATCATTTGATGATGGATAAGTACTATGAAGCATGGTGAGGACAAAGTTCAGCATTTACAGTCCACTAAAGCCAACTTTAGACTGTAGTAGAGGCATAATAGAGATGGAGGAGGCATCAGGCAGAGAGAAGGGGAGCCAAACTGAACAGAGTAAGAGCCGAAGAACCTAAAAAGACTGGCCATGTTTTCCGCCATGATGCCTATAGCAAGAGCATGACAGCAGATGGATATCCAGTCCGAGGCAATATGGCAAAAGGGGGCCCCTGAGAGATGCAAACCAGATGGGGACTGCAGGGAAGTGTGGAGTTTTGGAGGACTGTTTTGTGCAAAATCATGGTGCATGGCCAATATATTACCTGTACTTGTTTTCAATGCGGCCCAAGATATTTATTATCTGTAGCTTCCAGCCTCCTCCATGGGCTCAACCGTAGACTTTTATCTCGGCAGCAGATGGAAAACTAAAGGTTGGCTCTAGTGAAGATGATCAGTCCCTGAAGCAGTGAAGATGGTAACTGAATATTAATGGCTGTGAGCAAGCTGACTCCACTCACTTTAGTAAGGCAGGCTATATTCCAATATTAAATTATCATGCAACGAAGAAGCCCAAACACCATGTTCTAATGTTGTAAACAAGCAGAATTGATCAGCCGCCAGCTTCTCAGGGGGAAAAAAGTAATTTTTTTCTTGCATGTGAGCCTGCCAAACTCAAAGTGTGAGTTCCAGCTGGGTGAAAAGTCACATAGCACTTGTATGGTGCTTCCTTGTTGTGATCCTGCCTCCGAATACACGCAGCCCTGACGGGCCAGCAGCGATTGAACTAGGCACAACACTTACCCATTCCAAAACAATGGCAAGCCACCAGTCTCATTAAAAACAATAACAGAAGTCTCATGCCAGAGCTTGAACATTAACTTACATGGAACCCGACACCGCTGAAAATAAACATATTAGCTACTGGCAGCAAGGAACAGCCTACCCCAGTGACCCCCAGCCTGAAAGATTCTTATTGAGGATATTTGGCTGGCAGTAATTTCTCCTTTCTATAGCACCCATATGTACGCAATAAATCAGAGTAAGCTGGAGGGGAGCTTTGGTGCACCCCTCTATTTGCTATCAACATTTGTAAATTTGCTCTCAATGATGCATCCAAACAAGCCCATTGCACATGGGGGTACTTTCATAAACAAGATCTATTCTGATAGTATAACCAGGAGAAGGCACCCCAGCACATACCTAGTAATTGCATTATATTATCTGCAGTGAGTATATATTGTTGAACCCCAATTTTACTGTTGGAAGCTGCTGTAGACCTGCACTTGATGTTGGGCCTGTACAGGCTGCCCTGGACTTTTAGATGTTACTTAACTACAGCTAACAGCAGCTCACTGGCACCCCTCTACTAAGCCAGTTGAAACAATACCCACTATAATTATAGAATACTTCTATATTAAACATATATTGTATGGGATGTATGGCGTCACCTTTCTTGTTGGGAATAATAAGAATTTGTGCCTATGAAATTCTCTTTTCGGGCCACTGTTGTTGTATAGAGTGTATCTACAACAGGGCAGTCTGGAGGTGTAGCCCTTCAGGAGATTTTTATTGCCCCCTTGCCTGCCTAATGGCTCCAATGAATTCTTTGTACTGTATATCACCAAGGATTTTGCCCCTTGCAAGGTGGCATTGAAAGACTTTATTTTAGTGATCCCCAACCAGTAGCTCATGAGCAACAAGTTGCTCTTTGACCCCTTGGGTGTTGTTCCCAGTGGCTTCAAACTCAGGTGCTTATTTTTGAATTCCAGGCTTGGAAGCAAATTTTAGTTGCATAAAAACCATGTGTACTGCCAAACAGAGTCTCCTGAAGGCTGCAAGTCCTCATAGTTGCTACCAATAGCCAACCATAACCCATATTTGGCATCCCAAGGAACTTTTTGCATGTTTGTGTTGCTCTCCAACTGTAAGGAACTTACCCTGGTGGTCTAGTGGGGGGACGGCAGGGACGCCTGCCGCCCCCTCGGCATTGACGCCCGCCGCATCTTTCTTCAGCGCCGGCATCCTCTTAGGTGCGCGCGGTACACTTCCGGGTTCTCTTAAAGGCGCAGGTGCGCTGACGTAATGACATCTGAGTAGCTGAGGGCTCCTCCCGAGGCCAAAGGCAGTCACACTACTGGTGAAGCATGAGCCGAGACCAGGGTGCTTGGCATCTGTTCTGGTTTGGGTGCCACCCGTGACACCAACTTATTTCTACATTTGAATGTGGGTCTTGGGTTGTACTACAAAGGTTGTTTTGGAGAAATACCCTTCAAGATTTACACAGAGGTAACAGTTGGACCTCAGTGCCCAAATCTGTAGCTTCATCCTCAACATTATGTTAGTGACATCATATCCGGAATTCAGAAATAATCATGAGAAAAGACAAAACAATGGCATTTTATATGTTTATAAAGTTGTAACTTAAAAATATTTTATTTACAATTTTTTTTTAACATTTGAAGCTCATGCCACATTTGTTTTACGATGGGCTCATTCTCTATATCTCTATTCTCTTGATTTTGCTTCCTTGGACATTTTAATAAAAAGTGGCCACTTCCAGCAATTTCACCAACATCACTAATAAATACATACATATGACCTTAATATACCCACTGAATTTAAATTGACATAAGTGTAAGTAAGTTAACAAGTTTCTATATGAAGAAAGTAACACAAGAGAAAAATCCCTAAGAAATCTTCTGTCTAACAAATCTTCTCTGAAGAAAAAAGTGCCAGCATTCGTTTCATACCCAATATAGTGGCCTACACACAGCCCGATCCTTGTTCACTTACCTAATCACTTCTGCCAAAGTCACTAACGTCACTGGAGCTATTCCTCAAGGTTTTGCCTCAGTATTCCTCTTTTTCTTATGGTGGATACAAGAGCCGATGCCAATGCACTTGATGCAATCCCAGAGGGGTCTCATTGTACTTAGTTTGGGTTACTTAAAGCGTCAAAGTGGGAGGCCAAGGGCTCACCAGAAAACTTTAAGCCCAATATTTTTCCTCCTGTCTTTACCCAGCCCCTTTATTGTCCTGGTCTTTTCTCTTTACATGCTATACCAGGTTTTCATCTACAGTATTTATTCCTTTTGTTCCCATACAGAATGAGAAGCACCATGAACTAGCATACGTTTGGAAGCAGAAAGGGCCCACTCTGAGTTTTCCTGGTATCCCGGTGAGCCAGTCCGACACTGATTATTTAGGTCATAGTAATAGCTCTTAAAAGTAAGAAGGCTGTAAACAGCCCAGTGGATTCAGCAGTTAAATTCTGCAAATTCAGCAACTAACTCACACTGAGAGCAGCATGGGAACATCGCCAGCAGGTTTCAGCTAAGGCCAAGGCCTAAAGCAACAGGCAGCTGGGATTTATGGATAAGCTGTCAGGCCTCTGATTAGAATCAGCTATGAGAAGAGAAGGAAGACAAGTTCAATGTCACGTACAAAGCAGGAATCTGATAAGGCTCTTGTTGAACATAGTGGCGTAAATGTGACAACAGTTTTTTCACTGATTAAGGGTGGAGACACATAGGCAGATTTGGGGAGATTTAGTCGCCTGTAGTGATGGTCAAATTCGTGAAATGCTGGTGACTGCGGCATTTCGCAAAATTTTCCCCATTTTGACCATCACTAGTCGCCTGCGACTAATTGCTGGGTCTTCTGAGCGACAATCTCCCTGAACTGCCTTCGCTTGTCTTCCCTTCCTCTGTAATGAAAAGTAGCCTATACTTTTCATTACAGAGGAAGGGAAGACAAGCGAAGGCAGTTCAGGGAGATTGTCGCCCAGAAGAACTGCAGATTAGTTGACAGGCCTCCCTGAATCTGCCCGTGTGTCTTCACCCTAGAAGCACAGAAAACAGAGCAATTTTCATCTACTCGGTATACTACTGTATATTGCAGTGATGTACATAATGTGTCCTTTTAGATGTTGCTTAAAGGGCAAGGAAAGGCAAAGAAATAAAATCACATTTTTACTTTCTTTAATGAAAAAGATATCCATCTCCAATATACTTTAATTAAAAAATGTGCACCATTTTTATAAGAAACCTGACTGTATGCAGTGAAATTCTCCCTTCATTTACTGCTGAGGATAGGAATTGTAAGGAGCCCCTGCCTTACTTACAGCCATGCAGAACAGCTTTGATTTTTTATCATTTATGACGATCCCTAAGCAGCACAGACCACACTGAGCATGTGCAGTGCCAGTGTCAGACAAAGATGTATAACAAAGTTACAAGATGACAGCCCCCTGTGGCCAACTTTGAAAGCATAAATCATTTGTTTGATTAGGCTTGTGATGCAGTAAGTTCATGTTTATGTTTCGTATACAAAATACACCATTTCTACCCTTATTCTATTTTACACTTTCCTTGCCCTTTAACTACAGCTACCAGCAGCTCACAGGCACCCCTTTACTAAGCCTGTCAAAACAACACCTACAATACCCAAACAATACCCACTGTACTGAATAATTCTAGATTAAAAATATTTTGTATGAAATGTATGCTGTCTCTGACCTTTCTTGCTGGCAATAATAATAATTTGTCTGTGCCTATGAAATTCTCTGTTCAGGCCACTGTTATTGAATAATTCGACATTAGCTGCCTGAGTGTATCTACAACAGGGCTGTCTACTCGGAGTTGTAGCCCTTAGGGAGATCTTTATTTCCCCCTTGCCTGCCTAATGGCTCCAATTACTTAGTTGTATATGATTTTGGAGAATCTCCCTTTTGGATGCACATAGCAGTAACAGGTGGATCTCTCACTAGGTGTGCCTGCCTCTCTGTTTTAATAATGGATGAGGGCACCATTAAATTGAGTAGGGTGTGGAGCAGTTCATGTACACAGCACTGATTAAGGAATATACCATCAGCAAGCTTGCAGCTCCTATTGGCAGATACAAGAACCTCTGTGCCATGCCAATGTGTAGGCACAACAGACCTGCATTCTGTTTTCTAGGAAGAGTCTCAGGCAAAGGTTCCTTCTGGGAATCTCTTCATATTCATAACATGAAACTGAAGCAAGGGAAAATGAAGAGAGATTAAGCAGGGAATCTACCCTAGCTATTTATATAGCGTATCGGATATCTCAGCTCACCCCAGGGAAAGCACGTACATATGCAGACTCTGTCTCACTCCGATATACACATCTTCATCATTACTACTGATGATTCGGTATTGCTGACCTGATTTTAACTGACACTATAGTCAGTTTATTAAAATATAAAACTGACTCTAAGTAAAGGGAATCTTCTGTGTGTAGCCCCTTAAATGGACAGAAGTTCCCCTTGGATGAAGGATTAGTCAAGCAGACAGACAAAAATAGAAGCATTCGTATTGGCTGTAAATTGTACCCTTTACATGTAAGACAGCAAATAATCTACAATAAATCTACAGAGCTCACCAGCACCAATGTGCCAACTCTGTCAACTTTTTTGGCTTCACTTTTGTGTTATCTAGCAACATGAGTTGGAAAAGATGAAATGGCCCCCTGGGAAGCAAACAGTTACATGAATGTTACATGTACTTCCCCATAATAATTAAACAATGTTACAGAACACTCTTCATTGCTCTGTGTAATTCTTTTTAACAGTACACATGAGTGGGAGCTGCCCTGTTACTTGCATCTGACTTAGGGGAGGGTATTGTAAGTAATGTATCAGTCTTTGTAGATGACACAAAACTATCCAGCCCAATGAATTCCATCCAGGATGTGGCACTTGCAACAGGATCTTGACAAACTGACAATCTGGGCAGATAAGTGGCAAATGAGATTCAATATTGATAAATGTAAAGTCATGCACCTGGGATGTAAGAATATTCACTTATACCCTTAATGGGACTGCACTAGGCAAATCCATTATGGAAAAGGACCTTGGAGTCCTTGTAGATGATAAACTTGGCTGTAGCAAGCAATGCCAGTCAGCAGCATCAAGGGCCAATAAGGTCTTGAGCTGTAATAAAAGGGGGTAATAAAAGCTGTAATAAAAGGGGCACTTGTAAGGCCACATTTAGAATATGCCGTACAGTTTTGGTCTCCCTCACTCAAACAGGACATTATTGTATTAGAGAGGGTACAGAGAAGGGCAACTAAGCTGGTAAAAGGTATGGAAAATCTTAGCTATGAGGAAAGACTGGCCAAATTGGGGATGTTCACGCTGGAGAAGAGGCGCTTAAGGGGTGATATGATAACTATGTATAAATATATAAGGGGATCATATAATAATCTCTCTAATGCTTTATTCACCAGTAGGTCTTTCCAGATGACACGAGGTCAGCCATTCCGTTTAGAAGAAAAGAGGTTCCGCCTAAATATTCAGAAGGGTTTTTTTCTACAGTGAGAGCTGTGAAGATGTGGAATTCTCTCACTGAATCAGTGGTACAGGCTGATACATTAGATAGCTTTAAGAAGGAGTTGGATGGTGTTTAACAAGTGAGGGAATACAGGGTTATGGAAGTCATTATACAAGTTGATCCAGGGACTAGTCCGATTGCCTTTTTGGAGTCAGGAAGGAATTTTTTCCCCCTCTGAGGCAAATTGGAGAGGCTTAGGATGGGTTTTTTTTGCCTTCCTCTGGATCAACTAGCAGTTAGGCAGTTAAAATTAAAAAAAAAAAAAGTTGAAAAGGTTGAACTTGATGGACGAGAGTCTTTTTTCAGCCTAACTTACTATGTTACTAGGCATCTGCAGGAGTAAATGTAAGTATTTTCCATCAACAGAAAGTGCAACAGTGCTTCACGATAAGTCACATCTTCCCTTTAAACAATATTCAATAGGGTTAATTTACGAATGCAGGCTAAACTGTTCAATTTATTGACACAGATTATTAAAGTTACTGGTGTCCAAACATATTCCCTACAATTTGTTTTCAATACTAGCATTCCTGCTCACTGCACCCTATCTGCCCCTAGTTCAGGCCCTGCATAAATTACAATTAAAGGGCAAGGAAAGTCTAAAATAGAATAGTTACATAGTTAAATTGGGTTGAAAAAAGACAAAGCCCAACCCCTCCAAATGAAAAACCCAGCATACATACACACACACATCTCCACTATTTCACACAAACCATATATGCCCATAGCTATACTAACTGTAGAGTTTAGTATCAAAATAGCCTTTGATATTATGTCTGTCCAAAAAATCATCCAAACCCCTCTTAAAAGCATCAACAGAATGAGCATCACAACATCACCCGGCAGTGCATTCCACAACCTCACTGTCCTCACTGTGAAGAACCACCTACGCTGCTTCAAATGAAAGTCCTTTTCTTCTAGTCTGAAGGGGAGGCCTCTGGTGATCCTCTTTATGGGTAAAAAGGTCCCCTGATATTTGTCTATAATGTCCTCTAATGTATTTGTAAAGTGTAATCATGTCCCCTCGCAAGTGCCTTTTTTCCAGAGAAAACAACCCCAACCTGGACAGTCTCCCAATCTCATAATTTAAGTCTCCCAGTCTCATCCCTCTAACCAGTTTAGTTGCACTTAGTCTCTGCACTCTCTCCAGCTCATTTACATCCCTCCTAAGGAGTGGAGTCCAAAACTGCACTGCATACTCCAGATGAGGCCTTACTAGGGATCTATAAAGAGGTATAATTATGTTTTCATCCCTTGAGTTTATGCCCCTTTTTTATGCAGGACAGAACTTTATTTGCTTTTGTAGCTACAGAATGACACTGCCCAGAATAAGGCTAGAAATGCTGCACCACAAGCCTAATCAAACAAATTATTTATGCTTTCAAAGTTGGCCACAGGGGTCTGTCATCTTGTAACTTTGTTATACATCTTTGCAAGACTAGACTACATGCACATGCTCAGTGTGGTCTGGGCTTCTTAGGGATCGTCATAAATGATAAAAAAAACAAAGCTGCTTGAGTTCTGCAGGGCTGGTAAGTAAGGCAGGGGCTCCCCCTGCTGTTCATAAGTATGATTGTTTCCCTGCCAGAAGTTAGGGACCGTCTGACAATTCCTATCCACAGCACTAAATGAAGGGAGAATTTCACTGCATACAGTCAGGTTTTTTACAAAAAAACAGAACACATTTTTTAATTAAAGTATATTGGAGATAGATTTCTTTTTCATTAAAGAAAGTAAAAATGGGATTTTATTTCTATGCCTATCCTTGCCCTTTAAAGGAGGACAACCACTTAACAAAGTAGGCTAGAAATGTTGCACATCATATATTGGGGTTCTGTACAAGAACAAGGCAACCACAGCCCTTTAGCCATGAAGATCTCTGCCTCCGAGGATTATATATGCGGTGTCACTCAGCTCCTGTGCACAACAAAGCCCGGATCATTACTGTTATAGAGATGAGGAATCATTAGGGCATTTCTAACCACATTTCTTTTACAGTAAGGGTTTTGTTCTTCTTTAAATCTTCCACGTATAAAATTCATAAAAAGGATCCAGTAAGGGGGAACCAATCTGCATTGATGCAATTGTCATTTGTACTGTATTCATCTACTGTAGGAGGTATCAAGCCAAAAAGAATTTGGAAAATCCCAAAATATGAATTAATTATAAATCCATTAGAAAGCCCCCTAATGCTAACTTTAAATCCCTTTGGGAAGCCCCTTCTCTGCCATCTGGACCTTTCTCCTTTAACATTTGCCAGACCCTCGCAGCCAAATACAACCTTCCTCAAGAGGCCTATAAAAAAAAGTCACTATATTTAAAGGGGTCTGCACCCAAATACTGTATTTTGCCTAATGAAAGCCAAAATTATTATAAGACACTTTCCAATATACATTCATTTCAATGGGTTTAAAGTGATGTGTGGAATTGCAACTGAATGCAGTATCTGTTTAACCCTTTCTGTTCACTGTCCTCAGCTGGCTTCTGCTACAAGTTCTGCTTTCAAAAGTCAGAACCAGTCATACAAAATGCCAGACAAATATGGCATTCAGTAACAATTACAAATAGCATTAAAAGTATTTGTGTGTATATATATATATATATATGTATATATACGCTAAAAAATAATGTTTAAAAATGTTTATTATACTGAACTTGCACCAGCCTAAAGTTTCAGCTTGTCAATAGCAGCAATGA
Organism: Xenopus borealis; assembly: GCA_024363595.1. Lineage (NCBI taxonomy): Eukaryota > Metazoa > Chordata > Amphibia > Anura > Pipidae > Xenopus > Xenopus borealis. Next base: position 121,191,744 of record CM044442.1, on the reverse strand, counting down.
TCCAGGACTTGTCACAGGGGGTCACCATCTTGGAAAGTGTCTGTGACACTCACATGCTCAGTGGGCTCTGAGCAGCTGTTGAGAAGCTAAGCTTAGGGGTCGTCACTAATTATCCAGCAGAAAATGAGGTTGGTCTGTAATATAAGCTGATGCTATGAGGCGGAATATTAAATGTTGATACTAGTTGCACTGGTTTCTGTGCTGCCATGTAGTAATTATCTGTATTAATGACTAATCAGCCTTATATTGTGACTATATTTCTATTACACTATGGGGCAGATTTACTATTGGTCGAATTTCGAATAAAAAAAAAAAATTCAAATTCGACCATGGGAATAGTGGGGAAGTAAAATCCTTCGAATTCGAAAGATTTTACAGCAATCCGATCAATCGAATAAAAACATTTTGATTGATCGATTCCAACAATTTGATTGATCAAATTTTTTTTATTCGATCAAAAATTATGTTTCCCAATTCGGTAGCTTGGTTCTGGCGAACTAGTTGGTCGAATAAAATTTTAAAGGGGAAGTTATTCGACCATCGAATAGTCGAATATTCTGATAAAATTTTATTGGAATCAAATTAGCCTAATTTGCATATTCAGTGATTCAGCAGAAAAAAAGATGGGGAGCTACTGGGGCATCTACTGGGGAGACACAGATCTTTACTGCTAAAGGGCTGTGGTTGCCTTGGGCTGATACACAAGCACAAAACATCATGTACAATATTTTTACCTACTTTAGTTAATCTTTAGTTCTCCTAAGGTAAAAGATACAGTAAGCAGAATGCTGGATATCTCCATGCTAGAATGTAGCAAGGATTAAAACACCCATATCCTGTCAGGCAGTAGGTTTTCTGGTGTCTGCTGCTCATAATAATAATAATAATAATAATAATGTGTAGTATAAAGGAAAGCATGAAGGGAAGCCTCGCCGGGTCAGGGGAACCAGAGACTGAAGGTACCTTACTGCAAGCAGCTGCTGGGACATCATGTCCTATTTCTGGGCACTGGGTTACCAAACAGGAATATGATATCACAGAGGATATTATCAGTGACATATCTCTGCCCCAGGGGCATATAACTACAATTCATATGTATGGTAAGTGAGACAATATTACCTAATGCCTGTAAGCATGGGGGGGGGGGGTCAGGTTGAGGGGCCTAACATATAAAGTACTAGGTACATGCTTTCCCCTGTGCCATAGCGTGAGGATAAGTTGAACTGTGCATAGAGAATGAGCAACCACAGATGTACCCTTTCAAGATAGTGGGCAAGATTATTGGTATATAAACGAGTAACCACAGATGTACCCTTCCCACATAAAGGGCAAGATGATTGGTAGATACAGAATGAGCAACCACAGATGTACCCTTCACACATAGAGGGCAAGATGATTGGAATATATATAGAATGAGCAACTACAGGTGTCCCCTTCCCACATAGAGGACAAGATTATTGGTATATACACGAGCAACCATAGATGTCCCCTTCCCACATAGAGGACAAGATAATTGGTAGATACAGAATGAGCAATCACAAATGTACCCTTCACACATAGAGGGCAAGATGATTGGAAGATATAGAATGAGCAACCATAGATGTCCCCTTCCCACATAGAGGACAAGATGATTGGTATATATAAGAGCAACCATAGATGTCCCCTTCCCACATAGAGGACAAGATTATTGGAAGATATAGAATGAGCAACCACAGGTGTCCCCTTCCCACATAGACAGCAAGATGATTGGTATATACAAGAGCAACCGTAGATGTCCCCTTCCCACATAGAGGACAAGATGATTGGTATATACAAGAGCAACCGTAGATGTCCCCTTCCCACATAGAGGACAAGATGATTGGTATATACAAGAGCAACCGTAGATGTCCCCTTCCCACATAGAGGGCAAGATGATTGGTAGATAGAGAATGAGCAACCACAGATGTACCCTTCCCACATAGAGGGCAATATGATTGGTAGATAGAGAATGAGCAACCACGGCTGTACCCTTCCCAGAAAAAGGCCACAGTGAGTGAGACATACACAGGGGGTCAGGACAGAGGGCCAAAATCTTAAGATTTTTTTGTGGGGTGAGGCCAGTGGATACTTGTTTTACCACTGAAGCTAAATAGAGAGTAGGTAACAACACATGTCCTTCATGTTAGGGGTGGGGTTTGCTGTCTAGGTTGCATAGAAGAAGGGGTCCAGTTCATATCTCTCATGACATTACATGGTAATCATTTTCTAACTGACCACATAAAGGGGCACATTTACTAGAGTTTTCTCTTCACCTAACTTCACCAAGGTCCACCTCACTCCACCAGGTGAATTTTCACAACACATCTCCACGTTTACTTAAAATTGTAAGTTCACTTTTTCAAGAAAAATGTGGTGAATCTTCTCCTGGAGTCAATGCTCTGTGAAGATTCACATTTCTCCATATAATAGTAGTTGGGAAAATTCTCTAGTGAATTGTCTCCAGAGAATTTCCTCAAGAGAATTTTCCACCATGGAGAAAATTAGCATGGAAAGGGCAATGTTGATTGTTATAAAAAAAAAGGGGCTGCTCTTTTCTTTTTAATGGAAGTTCGCCAGCCTGAACCTGGAAATATAGACTTCAGGCAAAACGTGTCATACATTATTTACTGAATATCTCTTAAAAGCCCTACATGTCATTGTTTGTTAAAATACAGCAGAAAATGTAGTGTATCTGAATATCTGTCCTTATAATGAAAGAATATTATTCTTTGGAATGGACTATATTTCTGGAATAAATGTATGATCTTTCCAGATCTGCTGTCCAGTCAATGCTTTTATGTTTCACTGCTGATTTCCTGCACCGTGTGCCACTCAGATATGCACTGTGTAAATGGGTATTTTACAAAATAAGATAATGTTCCTGGAACACATACTACAAAAAAACTGGGATCAATCAAACAATATTATTATTATTGTACAAGGCCATAAACCTGCAAATATTTATATTATGTCTGGACAGATAAGAGCAGCTTCTGTTCCCTCTCATAAGCCAGTCACATTATATGACAGACACATCAGTAGCTCTCTTTTTCTTTGCCAACCGCCCTCTCTGTAATCCAGTGGTTGGCAGACCTTTTCAGTTTAAGCCCGCTGTGGGGTCCAGACTTCAGGGCCCCCCCTTAAGGTGGCCATTGACTTTGTTTCTTAAGATATTCGGTTCATGTGTACCACTAATTTGGCTAGGCAGACCAAAAAAGGGGTTAATGTCCAGATAGTGAAAGGAGCATGGGTTACATGTGACTCTTCAGGCTAAGGCATTCGCTAAGTGGAAGATTTCAGGAATGGTGTAGTGTAACTAATGCTTCTGATGAAGTGACGTATAGTCATGAAACGCGTCAAGCTGTGTCTCCCTGCCCGCATGTTTCCATGATTTTAATATGGATTAATAAAGCAACTTTCGATTTTACACGTTTTGGTTCCACTGCTGTTACTGTTCCGGTTTACCGTCTCTCGCACCATGTACTTAAGCTGATTGTTCATCGCCGTGGCCAGAACGGCATTGTGGGATTCACCGGTGAGCAGACTTTCCAAGCTCTTTCCTCCCTAGCTGGTGGTTCCCTATCACTTTCTGTAGTGTAACTACAGCTCTTAGGCTACTGTGCAGTAAATTATAAAAGAATAGATGCCAGGAGGTTATTATGGTGAAACAAAGGAGTAACAAGACAAATGACCACAGGTTTACTTATAGTCAGAGGTATATGCAAGTGGTATTAGCAGGCTGAAACAGACTCCCATAAGAGACTGCAGTCAAGCAGTACATCAATTTCTTCAGGCAGATATACCTCGGAGTGGTCAGGGACAAGCCTGACACCCTATCCACTGTAGTCCCTTCGCTAAAGGCACTGTAGGAACCTTAGGAAGCTACTCCCTACTACAGATCCTTTATAGAGCACAAAGCTGCTTTTGATATATGTTCTCTCTATCTCAATCTCCTAGAGAGTCTACAACAGTTATAACCTGTCTCTAACCTTGTTAACGTGGTTCCCTGGTCCCCAACACTAAAGGTACTGGTCCTTTTAGGGCAATGGGCCTTGGTGTAGGAGACAAGCCAACCAATATAGGCAGAAGACGTGGATGTCTGCTTTTCGATCCGGCTGGCCCAGATTTATGTACATTACAGGCTGGAATTACAGGTAGATTTAAATGTTGTTTACATGTCACAATTCAGCTTTAACAGTTAGTATTTAGAACAAACTATCTTTCCTGCGAGTCTATGGCCACCTTTAGTTCATAACAAGCTTACAGATATAGGAGAACATTTCTGTATAAGCCATTTAGCCCATAAAATACAATATATAACATATTTTCTTATTGTTATTCTGGAGTAGATGCGATCATATACAGTATACTATGATTATTTTATTGTTTTAGCATAGGATTCTCATGTTTAGTCAATAGAGTAACCATTTGGTATCATGGACCTTATAAGCTCACCTGATCCACACAATCCTGTCCCAATTGTACAATCCAACCCAACTCTTTGATATAAAGCCCTGTTCCTTTTGCAGTGGTCCAGGCCTCTTTTTAATGCTGGACCCCTGAGAGAACTCCTGTCCGGCCTACCCCTTGATGGTGGCTCTGCTTCCACCATAGTCAACATTTTACTTTTATAAAGGTGAGGAAGTTGGCCTGTAGAAACAGTGACCTGACTTAGTTAATAAAAGTTTTGTTTCAGCCATAAGCCATTACAGGACTGTTGTGTTTGGAGAGTGAATACAGCCATATGAGAACCCAGAAACCATTTCTAGAGGATTCACTCACCTGCCAGGCCTCGTCCCCATGTCTGAAGGACAACAGTAATAACAAAGTGAAAAGGATGGGAACATAGGAATTAAGAATTAAAATTGCCTTGGTTACCCACTTAAATGTAAAGAACATCTCCACATCTCATCCAAGAGGTCCGAGGATAAAGGCATGCTTATTGTCTCTCAATGGCAGGCTTTACTTGCCCTTTACTCCAATGTTAAACGCATTAAACGCAGTCATGGGAAAACAAGTTTTTTTTCAAAACGCATCAAATAGTGCTGCTCCAGCAGACTTCTGCACTGAAATACATTCCTCAAAAGAGCAAACAAATTTTTTTATATTTAATTTTGAAATCTGACATGAGGGTAGACATTTTGTCAGTTTCCCAGGTGTCCGTAGTCATATGACTTGTGCCTGCAGTTTAGGATGGAACTGTTATTTAATTTATTGTTTTGCTGTACAGTGCTTTTCCCTGAAGGAGCACTATACAAATAAAAAATATATGTATTGGGTCACTATAAATAATAGTTATAAATAAGGCATTTTAAATACATTAGGTGCAGGGTTTATTTCAAAGTGGAATTTGTTGTTGCCAGTGCTTAAGTATGTTTATGCTGCCATCTAGTGGAGATAAAAGAGACAGTTCTTCAGTGTTCCTGATCTGATTGGAAATGTAGTTACCCAAATCACAATGGTGAAAGTTACAACAGCAGGGGTGTAACTACAGAGGAAGCAGACCCTGCGGCCGCAGGGGGGGCCCAGGAGATAGAGGGGCCCCATGAGGCCCTAATTTATATAAAATGTCAACTTTTTGGGGGCCTGAAAAATAATTTGCTGTAGGGCCCAGTAATAGCTAGTTACACCACTGCACAACAGTTACCAAATTCCAGTGGTGTTACTATAGAGGAAGCAGAGGCCACAGAGGGGAATGTAGTTGCACACCAGGGTGCTCCAAAGATTTTTCAGGGGGGGGATTTTTGGGAGGGGGGAAGTTGTTACACTACTGGCAAAATAAGTTATTTCTCTCTACTGTTCTGCCTTATCTAAAAGGAGAGGAAAGTCTTATTCCACTTGGGGGTGCCAAATGTTAGGTTGATTAAATCACTTGGTTGTATGCACTTACCTGAAAACCCGGGCCGATCAGCAGAAAACGGCACCGGCCTGGGGTTCTTCCAGTGAGCACCACGGAGAGATTGGCTTCTGGCTATTTCTTTCCTTATCCTTGAAACACTGGCAGCACTCAATTTTAGACGCAGCCACAACAGGGTGCAGAAGCCTATTTGTACAATTCCCAGCATAGTAGGCAAAGTGCTAAAAAAATTGCTGATTGTATTGCACTGTGTAGGGCATTGTGAATGAGCCCTATTATGTTTTCTTGATTACTGTATTTAGCTTGGCAGCTGTTGCCAGACATTAAGCTCTTGCGAAGTTGCTTAGGCTATTTTGTGCTCATAATTATTTGATAGAAACATGCCTCCAAAAAACAGGGAAATGTGTCCTTGCTATTTGAACTATTACAAATGAATATCATAGAAAAGAGCGGTGAAATGAGTGCTTGAGATATGGAATGTATGCTGGATGGGATAGGCTTTTAAAGAGAACTAATGAATATGTCTATACATGCTGTATTTTATATATGGAGATACTGTACCAATTCAGAGATTCAGCAGCCCTATCACATTAATGATCCAAGTCTTTAAAGTTGTCCACAGTAGTTGCCTACCTTGGGTAGGCAGAATAAAATTCACACGTTCAAATTTTAATACGCCAATTTGAATGTGAGCTTTATCACATTCTATTCTAATTTGATTTTGAATTTAATTTTTTTTCTTAAATAACCTCACATTAGATTTGAATTTATTAGAGAGTAAAAAAAAAAATAACATAAATTTGACCTTTGATGAATCTGCCCATCAGTGTTTTCTGTGCTGCTGTTGAGAAGCTTCGGGGTCAGGGTACTGAGAAATCATCAAGCAGAAAATTAGGTTGTTAAGGCAAAAAAATAAAATCCTATTTTTACTTTCTTCAATGAAAACCATATCTCCAATATACTTTAATTAAAAAATGTGTACCGTTTTTATAAGAAACCTGACTGTATGCAGTGAAATTCTCCCTTCATCTACTGCTGTAGATAGGAATTGTCAGATGGTCCTTAACTGTTCGGCAGGGAAACAATCATACTTATGAACAGCAGGGGGAGCCCCCACCTTACTTACCAGCCATGCAGAACTCAAGCAGCTTTGTTTGTTTTCCTGTAGATCAGTCGGCGGCTGTGTAAAGACTGTGTGTGTCCTAGAAGTTGATGCTACAGAGCTGATGCAGAATGCACTTTTAAGGGGTTGAAATAATGATTCAGGGGTAGCCAGTGTCGGACTGGGGGGGGGGGCTGGGCCTACTGGGGCTGGCGCATCAGGGTCCCCGATTCCCGCATGACCCCCCCACATGCCCCCCTCCCGAGCTGCTAAATCTGCTGTGCCTCCCCAGACCCCCTGCCCCATCTACCTGTGCTCCTAATTTTTTCGATGATGGGGGTGGAGGTCAGGAGCGCAAGCTATGTGGACTAGGTCTGGCGAATTAAGGCCTTCTCCCCAGCCAGAAATCCCACTCTGCCCCACTGCTGTTTCCAACACACACCAATTAATTAACTAAGTTTGTAGAAGTAGAAACAGACCAGGAATCAGCAGTGCTTACACGAGAGTCTTCAACGCGATTCTGGAGGATCCTACCCGCCGCTCCAAAACGCAGGTGTCAAGTCTGATGAGAAGAAAAATAATGTAAAAAATGCAAATGTTGGATGGTGTTGCAGCGTTCATCTGACACTATGCAGACGCAGCATGCAGTCTGACATTGCTATTGCTTACCTTATCTCCATTGCAACTTGATGCCTGCATTTTGGCACAGTGCGTCGGATCCATCAGGTTGAAGACGCACGTGTAGTTCTACCCGTAAGAGCCCTGATTCACAGGAGCAGAGGTGCATTGGAAGGACTAAAAACAATGATCTGTGTCACCATTTAAAAAAGTGAAAAATAAGTAAGAAATTACGTGAGTTTATTTATGAGGCTCATACTGAATAAAGGTAATATTTTGTGATTTCCATGTAATGACATCTGCCATTGATAGTACTGATACTGTATAATGAAAGGATGTTGCAGAAGCCTCCAGATTAACAGCAATGTAAGAGATTTGTGTTTTGCTACATTGTTTCAAGAGTCAGACCCAAAGAACGGAAAGGTAAATTGAAATATCAGTGCCTAGAATTGAATACTCTTAGATATGTGTTTGCTCTCTGTTCTCTGCACTGAGCATGATCAGATTTGCTCCATGCACTTGCCCCCTGCAGTGGAGATGGTTAAGGCTTGAACGCCACAGTGTGTCTTCTTTAGAAGCCTAGATGTTACCCCTGGTACATGCCCCAAACTCTTTACTTACCCCTCGGTGCTGATTCAGGGCATCAGAGTTCTTGAGGAAGATTGCACCAACTGAGCATGCACCAATACACGCTCTCTTATTGAAGAGAACTCTGATGCCCTGAATTTGCACAGACGGGGTAAGTAAAGAGTGAGGGACATAAGAGTGAAAAGGCATTCAGGACTTAAAAAACCAAGACTTGATCATTATCGCCCTTGAAACATGGGGTTGTTTGACAGCTCTGCTTAAAGGGGAATTCAACCTGTAAGTGAAATACCCCCTCCCCTGTGTAGGCCCACTCTCTCCTCCTCCCTGGCCTACCTGTCTCCTGGGCAAATGCCCCTAACTTGTTACTTACCCCTCCATCCAGGTCCTGTCCAGCGGAGTTCACAGGCACCATCTTGTCTCGTTTGTGCTTATTGGCCCATGTGTGGGGCTATCCGGCGGGCTTCCCTGATCAATATCTGGCCTTTGGGCAGGTTAAAATCCAATCGGATCACGGGTGCATTTCTGAGTGTATCCGGCCCCACGATCCGACTGCCCACGATACCCAGTGTACTGTGTACTTGAGATTACAGGGCCTATTTTGAAGCCCAGTCCCTACATTCCAGGGACAGTCCTTAGTTTTGATTGTGTCTGTGTATCCCTTGAAATGCCCGATTTTTAAAACTTTAAAAATAATCTCTTTAAAAAGTCCCCATGACAGAAACAAGCTGCCAGTCTATAGCAATGTAAAAGGGCTCTCCCTTACCAACCGTTAGATTAGGGATGCACCGAATCCAGGATTTGGTTCGGGATTCTGCCTTTTTCAGCAGGATTTGGATTTGCCCGAATACCTGGCCGAACCGAATCCTTAAACTCTTTTCATCACAAAACAAGGAAGCAAAATTTTTTAGCTGTGAACTTTTTGCCCTCCCCCCTTGCATATGCAAATGAGAGTTTGGTTCGGTATTTGGCCAAATCTTTCGCAAAGGATTCACGGTTCGGCCGAATCCAAAACAGTAGATGTTGTCATAAATCCAAAACAGTAGATGTTGTCATACATGTAATAGGAAGTATGCCAGCCTTCCTACCCCTGTTAAATTTCTTATTAAAAACTTTGGATGCATGCATTATTTGGGGGGACACTCTCCCCAATCTGCCTGTACTACACCCACTTTAACACAAATACCAAACACATAAATGAGAACAAAAGCTCTAATCAATGCGGCTGCCAATTTACCTGATAATCTGAGCTGGTGCTCCTGTCTGGCCTCAGGCACTTGCGACCATTCTTCGCATGGGAGAGCATGTGAAGGAGAGTTAAAAGCCTAACTTTAAAGGGAAACTATCGCAAAAATGAAAATTTAGTATACGCTTCCTCATATTGAAGTAAGAAACTTTCTTAAAGGGCAAGGAAAGTGTAAAATAGCATAAGGCTAGAAATGCTGTATTTTGTAT
>CM044442.1:121155094-121168435 GCA_024363595.1 Xenopus borealis | reverse complement strand
TTTTTTTTTTTTTGGGGGTTGGAGTTTCACCATTGCTCCATGTCCCCAATAGCTTACCTTTCCATTGAAGGTAAAGTTCTATGGAACATTTTTTTTAAATTCTGGTATGCAAGTATTTGTGTTTTTTAACAAAGCGATGAATTTTTGGTCACTAGGGTCACTTTCGGGTAAGCTTCTCACACTTAAAGGAATAGTAACACAAAAAAATTAATGTCCTAAAGTAATGAAAATATGATGAACTGTTGTGCTGCACTGGTAAAACTGGTGTGTTGCATTCAGAAACTCAACAATAATTTGTATATAATATTCTGTGTAGCCATGGGGGCAGCCATTGAAAGCTGAAAAAGAAACTTCACAGGATACACAGCAGATAACTGATAATCTCTGTAGTATACAATGAGATTCTTCAGTACTTATCTGTTATCTACTGTGTATCCTGTGCTTGAATGACTGCCCCCATGGCTACACAGCAGCTTGTTTATATAAACTATAGTAGTACTTATCTGTTATCTACTGTGTATCCTGTGCTTGAATGACTGCCCCCATGGCTACACAGCAGCTTGTTTATATGAACTATAGTAGTGTTTCTGAAGCAAATGCACCAGTTGGTGCAGGGCAATAATACATTATATTGGCTTTCCTTTAAAGCACCTTAATTGTTTTGATGTTACTGCTCCTTTAACTACTTGTATCTTGTGACTTCAGGTTTGGCAATAAGAATGACCCCTTTTTTAACAGTAAGTGCATAATGCTTTTGGTAATAAGACGCAGGGCTCTATTGTTGCCACTGGGAATTACATGAATGCGCCAGCACTGGTGGGCAAAATGCCTGAAAATCGCCACGTGTCATTGCACTGAAAGGAATGAAAATTAAAACGAAAATGTAATAACAGTATTAATTCATATAAATGTTTGCATCTAGTTTAGTTTCAAAACTGCTGTAATTTTGTGGCGTAATGTTGAAGAAAACTACTGCAAATGTGTCGGTTTTCCTCTTTACACTTACAAATATAGATTTATATTCTGCTGTCGTGCGACGAGCCTTAGCAGCAACTGATTTTATTCCTGTTTCCTGGAAAATTCAGGCACTGATTTATGAATGTTAGCCGATGGGAAACAAGGCAATGAAGGGACAGTGTCTTCAGGGGTCATATTCATATGTCTACTTACAGCAAGGCGAGCGTATGAGTATGTCTATAAGCTACAGAAACTCATCCGTTTTACCACACAATACTGCAAAATGAGTTCCAGTTGGTGCACAGTCAGTGTAAACTTGTGCATATTAGGTTCAGAATTGTTAATGTGTGCTTAAAGGAACATTAAAGGAGAACTAAGCACAACTAAAGTAGTAGCTGGAAATGCTGTACATTGTTTTGTGCTTCTGTACCAGCCCAAGGCAACCACAGCCCCCAGAATCGCCTGGTGTAGACTAACCCTTTAGCAGTAAAGATCTGTGTCTCCCCAGTAGATGCCCCAGTAGCTCCCCATCTTCTTTTCTGCTGATTCACTGATTCACATGCTCTGTGCTACTGTCACTTACTGAGCTTAGGGACCCACTCACAATATACACTACACATAGAATAGAAATATAGTCACAATATAATTCTGATTATTAATTACAGACAATTACAGAAACCAGTGCAATTCACATCCAAATTTAATAATCAGCCCTGTAGCATCGGCTTATATTACAGGCCAACCTCATTTTCTGCTGGATAATTAGCGACGACCCCTAAGCTTAGCTTCTCAACAGCTGCTCAGAGCCCACTGAGCATGTGAGTGTCACAGACAACTTTCCAAGATGGTGACCCCCTGTGACAAGTTTGAAGTCCTGGATCATTGCTGCTATTGACAAGCTGAAACCTTAGGCTGGTGCAATAAGTTCACTATATAAAATACAAAATTTTTAGAGACTTTCCAAGATGTGATTTCCCCTGTGACAAGTTTGAAGTCCTGGCTGTTATTCAGAAGCTGTGACTTTAGGCTAGTGCAATAAGTTCAGTATAGAAAATAAAATTTTTAGCCACATACATTTTTAGGGTTTTAAGGTTTAAAGTGAATCCTTGATGTTTTCAGATCAGGCACCAAGGATCTTACTGGGATAGCACTAAGGGCTAATGTGAACCCAAAGCATTGCTGTGTACATTGCAACTGCATGTTTGTCTGCTTGTGGATTTAAAGGTGAAGGAAAGGCTTTGTGCTGAAGTTTATCAGAGCACAAGTCACATGACTCGGGCAGCTGGGAACCTGACAATATGTCTAGCCTCATGTCAGATTTCAAAATTGAATATAAAAAAAAAAATCTGTTTGCTCTTTTGAGAAATGGATTTAGGTGCAGAATTCTGCTGGAGCAGCACTTTTAACGCACACGTTTTGGGGAAAAAACACGCTTTCCCATGACAGTATCCCTTTAAAGGTGAACCACCGCTTTAAAGCTTCCATTTCGTAGACTGTCCAGCTGCAACCATCACTTTCCTTTGCCGTATTTGTCATATTCCCCTTATCAAAAACCGTCTGCTGTGGTTCATGGGTAGCTAGACAGAACATTGCACCAGAGGGAGTCTAGTTTCTCTAATGGCCTGTAAATAAACATTCCATAAAACTATTCTAGCAATACACTTGTCTTTCATGTTCTGTATGTCTCGAGGCAGGACTCTCAAAAGCCAAGTAAAAATAAATCCATTATTTGAGAGAGGCAGTGAAGTTCCTTTACAGAGGCGCTTCAGTGCTGCGTTACCTTTTGGCTTTTATTAAACAAGTGATGAGACGACAAATACTTGGCTGATGGTAATGGCTGTAAAGATTCCAGAGTCCTGATATTGAGCATTTGGCATTTGCAACACTCCCTTTTAACCGCTCTTTTTTTCTCTGAAATATTGGAAGCCGTGTTATTGTGTAAGTTTTTCTCATTACTCTTTCTTTTTGTATTCACAGGCTAAGAGAAGTTTCCGAGAAGCTGAACAAATACAACTTAAGCAGGTAGGGAGAAATCCATTTATTTCTTTAAAGGAACAGTAACACAAAAAAGAAATAATCTTTTAAAAATATAATGTACTGTTATTCTGTGCTGGTAAAACTGGTGTATTTTCTTCAGCAACTCTACAATGTTTTTTTAATAAACAAACCGCTATGTAGCCATTGGGGCAGAAATTTAAACCTGAAAAAAGAGAAAAGCACAGGATACCTAGCAGCTAACAGATAAGCTTTGTAGTATACAATGGGATTCTTCAGAACTTATCTACTGTGTATCCTGTGCTTGAATGGCTGCCCCCATGGCTACACAGCAGCTTGTTTATATAAACTATAGTAGTACTTATCTGTTATCTACTGTTTATCCTGTGCTTGAATGGCTGCCCCCATGGCTACACAGCAGCTTGTTTATATAAAGTATAGTAGTACTTATGTTATCTACTGTGTATCCTGTGCTTGAATGGCTGCCCCCATTGCTACACAGTAGCTTGTTTATACGAATTAGTTTTGTTTCTGAAGCAAACACACCAGTTTTAACAGTACATTATAACAGCGCTACGAAATAAGTTGGCGCTATAGAAATACATGTTAATAATAATTGTCGTTTCTTTTACACACTTTCAGTTTTAGGTGTCGCTGGTCCATTATATTTTGAAAATGAGATGTGGGTATCCATGTAATGTGAGCACTCCAGTTTGTGCTAAGACATGTATACTCTAAAGGGGTATGGCAATGAATATGAAGCAGTGGTAACTCCCCATAGGTCACTTCAAATAGCTGCAATTGTGTCACAAGTTAGTCCTTCAACTAGTCTATCTTTCCAATTAAAATAGAATTATAACTTTTAATATATAGACTGGTATTTTAAGAAAATGCATGCTTGGACACTTTTTTTTCTTTTTCTAATTCTTAGGATTGTGGGACTCTCTCACAATTCTCCAGTATGGATTTTAAACAACGAGGTTGCGAAGATCCCAGCAACCCTTTTGGGATTTGGCCAGAATTCGGCTCTTTCTTTAAGAAGGATTCGGCTGGAATCCTTCTGCCCAGCCAAACCTAATCCTAATTTGCATATGCAAAACAAGAATTTCGGTATTCTGACAAATCTTTCGCAAAGGATTCGTAGGTTGACTAATCCAAATTAGTGGATTTGCTGCATCCTTATCAACAACCAGGCAGCAGTTTAAACAACATAGACTGTACAATGAATAAAGAGAGTTTCAGTGTTTGAATACTGCTCTTTATATAGCGCCCTATCACATTCATGCAATCAAGGGTCAGTCTAATCAGTAGCCAGTTATTCTACCACTGTTTTTGGAATGTGGGTTATTGTCAGAGTCTTCAGAGGTAGGGTTTGAAGCAAGGGGGGCTTAACCTGTTCTAGTATGTCCCATTCTTAAAGAATAATTAATAAGAAAATGTTAAAGTGATGAGGGGGCCATTGAAAGCACTTTTTTTATCATGTGCATTCATTTATTTATTTTTAATTCCAAGATATTGAGGGATACATGTATTGTTAATATGAATGAATTTTGTTACACCATCGCCACCTGCTGGTCATTTTCTCACCATCCTGACCACCAAGTAGTCAAGGAAGTTGTCAGGAGAAAGAGGCTACTGACCAGCAGGTGGCACTGTTGTAGCACTGTTGGAAGTAAAAATAAATTAATGGATGTACATAACAAAAGTGCTTAGAATAGTCCCCACATCAATTTTACAGTCACTAATTTTAAAGGTTTTGTTCTGCATTAATATCTTTCAATTGGTCTTTAATTATTTTGTATAGTTTATTTGCTTTCTTTAGGGATCCACCGAATCCACTATTTTAGATTCCGCTGAACCGCTGAAAGAGTTGATTGAATACCAATCCGAATCCTAATTTGCATATGCAAATTAGGGTTGGGAAGTGGAAAACTATTTTTATTTCCTTATTTTTTTTACAAAAAGTCACATTTCCTTCATGAGCAAGGAAATTGTGTGATTTCTTGTCAAAAAAACAAGGAAATAAAAATTTGGTTTGCCGAACAGAAGGATTCCGTCAAATCCTGCTGAAAGGACGAATCCCTAACTGAATCCTGGATCCCTAGCTTTCTTCTTCTGAATCCTTCCAGGTTTCAAATGCGAGTCACGGCCGAATCCTTTGCAATGGATTCAGGGGTTCGGCTGAATCCAAAACAGTGGATTCGGTGCATCCCCTATATTCGAGTCTCCAAATTCCAAACTCGAGAGCTGCCAAACAAAAACCTAAATCATTAAAAAAAAAATACAAATAAAAGTAGACGAATTGCAACTTTTCTTAATAATAATACTAAATAGAACCTCTACATTATACTAACATATATTTGTTTAGCGCCAACTTATTTCGTAGCGCTATTTAAGGGGAACACCCCCATTAAGGTGTTACGGGTCGTTTAAGCGTTTATTCATAAGAGATTTTACTAAAGCAGTAATGTGGATACCAATACATATAAGTTTTTCCTTTCTTTCCCGCTGCAGCCACCCCCCTCTGAACGTGCTTGAACAGACCACCATAAAACAGTGTGTGGTTGGACCCAATCATGCGGCTTTCCTTTTAGAGGTATTGTGACAACTTTGTTTAAGAAATATTCTATCTCATTTTCCCAGATGTAACCATTTTTATCAACTGTTCTTGTTTTAGGATGGAAGAATTTGCAGAATTGCTTTCTCAGTGCAGCCAGACAGACTGGAATTAAGCAAACCTGAAAATAATGATGGGTAAGGCATGTACTGTGAGCAGTGCTAAATTCACAAAATAGCAAGGGCAGGACTCCACACACGTTTTTTGATGGATAGACGCCCTGCAACAAAACGCAGGTGACAAGTCGCTTCGGTCAAGATCTAATTGGACTGAATAAAAAGTCACAAGTAACAACTACACGGTCTGTCGGATGAAGACGCTGCTTACAGCATCAACATCTGTCATGTCGCATCAGATCTAATTTAGTGCTTACCTGCGACTTTCAGATTAGAATTTTGACACCTGGATCCCCATCCGTTTTGTTGCCGGGCATCGATCCAATGAAAAATGCCTGTGTAGTTCTGATTAAAATGGTGCAAGCTGCGTCTTCATCTGACAGTCGTGTCGCGCCGAATCAACCCTGCGGCACCATCCGACTTTCTATTACTTGCCTTGTTTTAGTCGCATGCATTTTGACTCCCAGCGTCGGATGCACAGAAAATGGACCAAAATCATCCGTGTAGTTCTGCCCTTATTGTTCAACCTGCAGCTGTGGCCGAGAAAGCCAGTTACTAATGGACTCCTATGGGTAACTGCCCAGGTTCAAATGTACCCAATGTTTATAAGAGCCCCATTGTGTTTTGAAGTCCAGTTCTGTTGATTTTAAAGGCGATCTATAAACCCAGCTCTCTACAGTCTATCAACATTTTTAAAAAGCCTCCCCAGACATGGCTTTTGGATGTCTGTACAGGACTGAACAGAAACCTCTAATTGTCTAGATATAGGTATGGGACCTGTTATCCAGAATGCTTGGGACCTAGGTTTTTTTTTCCGGATGATGGATCTTTCCCTAATTTGGATCTGCATACCTTAAAGGAGAACCAAATCCTTTTTATTAAAATCCTGCTCCTTGCTCCCTCCCCCCCAGCCTTCTAGTTACCCTGGGTAAATACCCTCAATTCTTTACTTGCCCCATATAGCATATTCAGGGCATCGGCGTTTACGGGTGCCGTTTTCTTCTCTTTGGTAATCTTCGGGTCTTCTTCCGGCAATTTGGCAATTTCCGTGCCTTTCGGCGCATACGCATTTGTGTGGGACCAGAAGATTGCAGATACGCCGCTCTCTTCTTAAGAGAAGAATGTGGCACCCGTGAACTCTGATGCCCTGAGTCTGCATGTACAGTTGGAGCAAACGGTTGGCAACATGGTGCATGTGCCGAAATGGACGGAAAGTGCCGAAGCACCGAATGAAGACCTGACGACCTGAACTGTGATCCTCAAATCTGCACCAAGGCTGGAGAGGAGTAGGCAGGGACTCTGTGGGGTGACTTCTCATTTGAAGGAGACATATTGTGTAAAAAATAACAATGTACCAGTGCATTATACTCCTTTAGATATAGAAGAATTGTGCTTAAAAAGTAGTGTTTCAGGCTTTTCTTGAATATTTCTGAAAAAAAAAACCCTAATAATCCCTCCCTTCCACTTCCTGCTCCCTGAATTCCCAGGCTGGTGGCTCTCAGCTCACTGCACTGTAGGACAGGAACCAATCAGCAGCTAGCAGGACCTGATAGGGAACTGAAGCCTGTCTGTGCTTGTGTGACTGCCGGGCTGTGATTGGCTGTCCCCCTCCTACTGTGCGTCTGGCAGGAACTTTTAGGACACGCCCACCCCTCATTTGAAACACAGACAGGGACCAGAGAACATCTATAGGGAGCGCCAATACAGGGGCTATTTTTAAAGATATTAATGTTTAGCACCATGTAAAAGCAACACCACACTTATAATTGCCTACAAAATTAGTTTTTTTTTTATTTATCCTATGTTTAGACCTAAAACTCCTTTGCCTAAAATGAGCTCCATAAATAGAAAAATACTCTGCATTTTTTTTTTTTATTAAAAAATGCAAATGTTGCTAGGTTTTGGTATTATAAAGCACTATTTGGATTTTGGAACATCCCCCCCCTCTTACCATAATAGAACAGTATGCTCAGAGCTCTTTATCTGTCTTTGAACAAAAACATTTGCACCCTTCCCTAAGCTCCAGCCTTTCAGATGCTCATTATCAGAAGGCTTCTCTGTGCACTGGTAATAATTAGTGGCTTCTCCTCCACTTTTCAGAACCAGGAAGTGCCCGGAAATGCAAAAGTGATTCAATATTGTTCTTTCCAGTGCAAGAAATAACAAAACAATAGGCAAATGCAATGCTCAGCACAACTTCTATGTTACATAGTAACATAGTAGCATAGTAAGTTAGGTTTAAAAAAGACACCAAGTCCAACCTTTTTTTTTTTTTTTTCACCTGCCTAACTGCTAGCTGATCCAGAGGAAGCCTCTCCAATTTGCCTCAGAGGGGGAAAAATTCCTTCCCGACTCCATGATGGCAATCAGACTAGTCCCTGGATCAACTTGTATAATGAGCTATCTTCCATAACCCTGTATTCCCTCACTTGCTAAACACCATCCAACCCCTTCTTAAAGCTATCTAATGTATCAGCCTGTACCACTGATTCAGGGAGAGAATTCCACATCTTCACAGCTCTCACTGTATTAATGCACTGACGCCACTTAATATTATTTACTAACGTAAGTTAATCTGTAATATTTTATATGATCAAAACTTCACTTTATAAACACTGTTGTAGTTTTCCAGTTTTAATGTTCTTATTTTAAATTTTGAAATGATTACAAAGTGAGCCTCCGCTTCTTGTTTGTTTCCCCCTGTCTGCTAGCGATATAATATGTGTGTGTATGTATGCTGGGTTTTTAATTTGGAGGGGTTGAACTTGATGGACTCGGTCTTTTTTCAACCCAATTTAACTATGTAACTATGTAACTATGTAACTATAATAGGCAAATGTAATTCCCGTTTCTTCTATTTTTTTCCCCCCTAGTTTCAGTAAAGGTGTTGCTGACTAGCAGACTCTGCCTTGCATGAGACTTGTTCTTTCCTCTTGCTACAACCCTTCTTATCTCCTGTGAAAACTTTCCTATGATGACTGTATACAAGATACTAAAATGGGATGGAAAGTGTATTAGTGACAAGGTGTAACACAGCTTGGGATGTGAAAATGTTAAGGGTAGTTACACAAGGGCAGATTTTGGGAGATTCAGTAGCCTGTCGACTAAATTGCCTTTTCTTCTGGGTGATGCTTCTGATCTGCCTTCCCGTTTGCTTGAATGAAGCATGGCACTTCGTTTTCCGAATTCACCCAAAGTTTCTTCATGGGGCGACTTCTGAAAATGAGAGAGCCGGGAGTGCCAATGTGCCTCTTCATTCAGGCAGGTGCGAAGGCAGATCGTGAGATTGTCATCCAAAAGAACGGACACATCTTGCCATTTGCCCTTACCCTAAAGGGCAGAAACCTGAAAAAGAAAACATAAAGCAGCAGCTGGAGCTGTCCTCTAAGCTGTTACACAAAGATACCCTTAGGGTAGGGACAGACAGGGAGATTCGGGGAGATTCTGTCGCCTGGCGTTTTTAGCAGGCAACAATCTCCCCGAATTTCCTTCTCCCTGTCTGTCCCTACCCTAAATGTATATCTAGTGTATATTATTGCTAAATGATATTAATTAGAAGAGCTTATGGCTGAAGGGCTCAGGAGCTCAACCTGTGTATTTTTGTAAGCTGAGGGAAATGGATCAAAAAATTAAACTGGTTTAAAGTAATGAAAATATAATGCACTTTTGTGCTGCACTAGTGAAACTGGTGTTTTTCCTTCAGAAATTGTGCAATAGTTTATATAAACAAGCTCCTCTGTCACCACGGGGGGCAGCCATTCAGGGCTCAAAAGGGAGAAAAGGTACAGGATGCACAGCAGATAACAGATAAGGTCTTTAGGATTTTTTAAAACTTTTTATTTACTGTGTATCATGTTTGAATGACTGCCCCCATGGCTGCAAGACAGCTTGTTTATATAAACTATAGTTGTGCTTCTAAACCAATCACACCAGTTTTACCGGTGCAGGGCAATTGTACAATACATTATCATTCCTTTAAAGGAACAGTTCGGTGTAAAAATAAAAACTGGGTAAATAGATAAAAAAAAAAAGTCTAATATAGTTAGCCAAAAAATGTAATGTATAAAGGCTGGAGTGACTGAATGTCGAACAGGACACTTCTTCCTGCTTTTAAGCTCTCTTAATCTGAGTTAGTCAGTGACTTGAAGGGGGGCCACATGGGACATAACTTTTCAGTGAGTTTGCAACTGATCCTCCGCTCAGATTCAAAAGCAGTTATGACCCATGTGACCCCCGTCAAGTCACTTCCCTTTATATGGTAGCATCTTCACAGTTGTCACTGGTCTATTGCATTAACCACACTGCTTGCAGCACATTCAAGAATAATAGCTCTGGGCAGTGCACTGGGTTGTGTTGATTTTACAGTTTAAAATAAAAGTAGTGTTGGCTAAAAGCATTGCTTCTTGCAGTCTCCCAAGGGTGTTGCTTAGGCTTGTAGGTTGCCAGTCTAATTGCTTACTTCTAGGCCTATGCTAGCAGGCTTTACATTACAGCCCAGCTGTTATTGCTTTTCCCATTTCTATTTTCTACCTTTTCACTGATATGCCATTTTTTGTTTCCAGTTCAAAGTTGAGCAGTGGCTCAGGGGCAGGAAGAACATCAAGGCCAGGCAGGACTAGTGACTCCCCTTGGTTTCTGTCTGGTTCTGAAACTCTGGGCAGACTGGCAAGCAACACCCTTGGGTAAGTTTAATAGGGTTAAGGCTTAAGATGTTTATATCTTTACAGATTTTATAATAAATCTGTTCCACATACACTGCAGTTTTTTCCCAAAGGATATCTATTTCTGTGATTGAAAAATTGCCTGTTACAGCTTTGTGGGATCCAGGTTTATACAGCATGGTTTTCTTTTTTATTTTTCCTGAAAGCTGTTAACTTATACAAAGTATTAAAGAAGAAGCAAAGATACTGAGGCAGTTTATTACCAATAGATGAGCCATAATAGTGCAAGATATAACGTGTTTATTCTGCAGAATGCTTTACCATAACTGAGTAAAAAGCTCTTTTTAGGATACAGCTGACATATTAGCTTGGTGTGACATCACTTCCTGCCTCTCCCTGCGCGCTCATAGCACTGGGCTCAGATTACAGTTGGCAGGAAAAAGGGAGAAGGGAGTGAGGAGCAAACTGAGCATGCTCACGCCCGGGGCAAAGAGGTTTAAGCTGAAGGCAGGAAGTCTGATACAGAAGCCCCTGTGTATATAACAGAAGGAAATAAATGCAATGTTTCTTTTGACAGAGGACTCCGCAGTATTACTTTGAGGCTTTATTGGTGTATTTATAGGCCTTTCTGATAAAGCCTACTTAGTTTTAACCTTTCCTTCTCCTTTAAAAGTAAACACATTGCAACTAATGTGCCCTTATAGACAGAAACAAAGTATTCCTCTTTAACTGCACTCTTTAGTGACATGTGAGAGAAGTACAGAGACAAATTTTTCCCACATTTCCTGTTTGCTTTAAAAATAAATTTCATGACAACCATGCCATGCAACTTTCAGTCAAAAAAAATCTGTAGCCTTGACATGTTCCGTGAATTGAGTTCTATATATAGAGCAGTAGTCTATTTTTTTTTTCACATGGTCCGTGAGCAGTTTGGAGGCCATTCAAATCATTTGGCAGGTCAAATCGGCTTCCATTCCACACAGCATATGCTAAAGATGGCCATAAATGGACCAATGAAAGCTGCTGACAAAGTCGGCCAGATGTTGATCGGTTAAGGGTAAAAATCCCGTTGGATCACGGACTGCATCTGTTTGTTGGTGCATTCCTTCCATCTGACCACCCTTATTGCTTTAATTATGATTAGGGCTAGGGCCCACAATCAGATGACCCAATATCGTCCACCTCAATGTGGCTATATCGAAGAGAGATCTGCTCATTTGGTGACCTCACCAAAGATTGGATAGCTTTGCATGGCCACCTTAACATTTCTAGCAACCTTGGAAAGACTTTTTTTTTTTTTCTCATAGAATTCTACAAGTTTTCCTTAAACCCTGTTTGGGAGGGAAAAAAATAAAGTAGACAAATCAGGAGATAAGAATGGTTCATTAAATATTTATAGTTTGACTGAAGATTGTAGGATACTGTATGTCTGTGATGAAAATGTACTAGTTTGTAATTTAGTAACTTTATCCCAATATTCACAAAATATATTTTGCCTTTTTTTTTTTTTTAAATTCAGAAGCAGGTGGAGTTCTGGTGTTGGTGGAAGTGGTGGAGGATCCTCTGGGCGGTCATCAGCTGGTGCCAGAGACTCTCGGAGGCAAACAAGAGTTATCCGCACAGGAAGAGACAGGGGCTCTGGTCTCCTGAGCAGTCAACCACAGCCTGTGATTCCAGCTTCTGTTATTCCTGAGGAACTCATCTCACAGGTACTGCACTCTCTTAGATTTGTAAGTGGATATAATCTTAAATTACAGCTACACTATACATGTATGCACGTCCTTTGAAATATGCTGTTTAATGTGATTGTTTGTAAAGCTTTTTCTTCAGTGGTATATATACGATTAAAGTGCAAGGAAAGTCTAAAATAGAAAAAGGCTAGAAATGCTGTATTTCTTATACTAAACATAAACATGAACTTACTGCACCACAAGCCTAATCAAACAAATGATTTATGCTTTGAAAATTGGCCACAGGGGGCTGTCCTCTTGTAACTTTATTATACATCTTTGCAAGACCAAGACTGTGCACATGCTCATTGTGGCCTGGGCTAAGCTTAGGGATGTCATAAATGATCAAATTATGGAAACAAACGAAGCTGCTTCAGTTGTGCATGGCTGGGAAGTAAGGAGGGGGCTTGCTTCCCTGCCCAACATAAAGGGAACGTCTGACAATTCTTATCCACAGCAGTAAATGAAGGGAGAATTTCACTGCATACAGTCAGGTTTCTTATAAAAACGGTACACAGTATATTGGAGATTGGTTTCTTTTTCATTAAAGAAAGTAAAAACGGGATTTATTTTTTTGCCTTTCCTTGTCCTTTAAAGCCACATTGGTTACTAAATCAGTGCAACATTTTTAAAATCCTGGTATATGATGGCTTCAGAATAACTGGTAAGATTAAAGGAATTGTACAGTCTAAAAATAAAAACTGGGTAAATAGGCTGTGCAAAAAAAAATGTTTTAATATAGATAGTCAAAAAAATGTATAAAAGCTGGAGTGTTCTGTCTATTATGTTAGACATCGTTACTCCAGCCTTTATACATTACATTTTTGGCTAACTATATTAGAAACATTTTTTATTTTGCACAGCCTATTTACCCAGTTTTTATTTTTACACTGAAATGTTTCTTTAAGGCTTGGCTTGACGGATTTACAGAAATAGCATTTCTAATTGAAACAGTGAGCCCACGCTCCTTTTCACATTTAAATGGTGTGCCATCAGCAGCACATAATCACCTGGCTACAGACACATAACTTATTTAAAGAACAGTAAAACTCATTATTTTGAACTTGTGCCCTAATTTCGTCCTTTACACACGCGCGCACACACACAGTCCGCTTGGATAATATAATGCATATTCATCACCTGTCTGACAGCCCTGTATTATAAATGTTTTTAAACAGAAATTGTGTACTTTCTAAAGATGTTATAAAGGGCACTTAGTCTGAGCTAACTACCCCCTGTAGACCCCGCTCCCCCCCCCCCCCCCC
>CM044442.1:121144027-121154825 GCA_024363595.1 Xenopus borealis | reverse complement strand
GGGGGGGGGGGGGGGGGCGGTCTATGGAGGGTAGGGGTGGGTAGGGCTTTTTTGAATGAAGGGTTTAGTTCTCCTTTAAAGGAGAAGGAAAGCTAGCAAAGCAGTTTATTGCCAGTAGATTAGCCACAATAGTGCAAGCTATAACACTATTTTATAATGTTTTTGGGTATGTGCTATCTTTATAGTAAGAACTGAGCACTGGTCCACTTCTACATGCAATACTTATAATAATAATAATAAACATGCACAGCTTCTTACTTAACATGAATTTTTGCTATGGATAAAATGCACAAATGTTTTAAGTAAGAAGCTGTGCATATATGTATTGCAAGCTATAACACTATATTTATTCTTCAGAATGCTTTACCATACCTGAGTAAACAAAAGTGATGTTAGAAAGATGTCTGGTTCCCATTTGCAAAAAGTTGACTGTAGGATCTGGACACAAAAATATCAAACCATCCAACTTTACCTGAACAGAGTTTATATACTGGAGCAGTGCTGTCCAACTTCTGTGCTACCGAGGGCCGAACTGTTTATGGCCTACCTGGTGGAGGGCCTATAATGGAAGTCAGTGTTGACCACTCCCCCCTTTAAACCACACCCACTATCATACCCACATTAATGGTATTAGCACACCAAAAAAAAACATAATATGATGATTTATTTCAGTTATGAGTTTGTATATGTTTTAGGAGTGACTTGACTGCTTATGCATCCCATTGGCAATTTTAATGTACTTTTTGATTTCTTCATAAAACCTATCCCATGCACAAACAATCCATTGTGTGTTTTACGCAGGCACAAGTCGTTCTTCAAGGAAAATCACGAAGTGTTATCATTCGAGAGCTGCAGAGAACAAATCTTGATGTGAACCTTGCAGTAAACAACCTCTTGAGTCGAGATGATGAAGATGGGGATGATGGTGATGACACTGCTAGTGAATCTTACTTGCCTGGAGGTAAGTGCAATTTAGCTATTACACCTTTCTCATTTTTGACAGTCCACAGTAAGCGTGTTGGTCATTATATTACTGGAAGCAGTTTGTGTTTCAGGATTGAAAACTCAAATCCTTTTGATTCCTCCAAGGGCATTAGCACATGGGGAGAATCAGGGCTTTTTGCAGCACATGTGATTTCCGGCTTGGCAAGTTTACCACCAAATATTCCCAATTGCCCTTCCATTCACTTCAGTCTGACCTGTAAGTGCTCCCTGCAGCCTGCCACGCTGAAAACCACACAAGCGTAAAAATTCCCTGAGTCGTCCATCTTGCATTGCCCTTGTGTACTTCCATGACAGATTTTAGAATTTGCAATCTTAAGCGACATAATGGTGTAATGTTTTTGCTTAATTACTGCTTATGATCCTTGTGTTTGTAGAAGATCTTATGTCACTGCTGGATGCTGACATTCATTCTGCTCACCCAAGTGTCATAATTGATGCTGATGCTATGTTTTCAGAAGATATTAGCTACTTTGGTTATCCATCTTTTCGGCGCTCTTCACTTTCCAGGATAGGCTCATCCAGAGGTAATTCTGAACCTTTGCTTCCCCATCCTGTAACCCTGTAATTGTCCCTGTGATGCCTTTATTAGTACAGTGTGTGTAGGTAAAACCTTAAGAAGCAGTGGAAACCCATCAAGGTAATTATTTTCGAGAACTTATCCCCCCCCCCCCTCTTCTATTTTGAAAATACAGCCTAGCTAGCTTTGTAAATATAAAAGTGTTGGTGGCATCAAGCTTTCTGTTGGGGAAGCAAATTTTCCACTGTTTTAAAGAATGAGAAATGGGAGATATCCCTGGTTGTGGCCCTATGAGCGAGGCGACCACAATTTAGCTATTAGCAGCTGTTTGCCAATTCTAAATTTAAATTTAGACCCTATTCTAAGTTATTTAAAGTAAAGAATACATTTTAAAGGGCCAGTAACACCAAACATAATTTATAGTAATCTTTATGCTATTGTTTTTCATTGCTGTGTCCGGATGCACAGTGATGAATTATTCTAGATATCGAAGTTCTGACAGCTGTTCCTGTGAATAAAGTAAGTTTCAGGTCATTAATGGTTTTGCGAGCCACAGGCAAATCATTTTTAAAAATACAGACAAGGCGTAGATTTATACCTTCATATATATATTAAACTTTTTCAGATTTTGATGTTACTGGCACTTTAATATATAGGCTTTATTTGCTGCTAGATAAGAAGGGTCTCAAATAGAGATTGGCTTACTTTTATCCCACTGGTGTGACCCAATTGCATACCAGTTCTCCTTCTTCCCTTAGAGAGAGACTCTGAGCTGTTGCGTGAACGTGAGTCAGTGTTGCGTTTGCGTGAGCGGAGGTGGCTTGATGGTGCCTCGTTTGATAACGAAAGAGGCTCCACAAGTAAAGAAGGGGAACCTACACTCGATAAGAAGAACACTTCCGTACAGAGCCCAGTGTCACTGGGAGAAGACCTGCAATGGTGGCCTGAAAAGGTATCTCTTTATAACCAGTCTCAATGTAGGTTTAAATCACAGCGTTCTTAAAGGAGAAGTAAAGGCAAAAATTAAGTTGGCTTTATCATAAAGATCTATATAAATACACCAGTAAAACCTCAAAGTAATGCTTCTGTGACACCTGTCAAAAGAAACACAGCCTTTCTTTCCTTTTATTGTGTACACATGGGCTTCTGGAACAGACTTCCTGTTGTCAGCATATGCCTCCAGGGCTAGGGCTTGAGCATGCTCAGTTTGCTCCTGTACCCCTCCCTGCTGTAATATGAACCCAGAGCTATGTGTGAGCAGGGAGAGACTCAGGCATGGTGATATCACACCAATATAAAGTGGCAGTTGCTATTGTAAGCAAACAGAGAGAGCTTCTAGAGCGGTTTTCTCCAGTATGGTAAAGCATTCTGCAGAAGAAATAGTGTTATAGCTTTCACTATTGTGGCTAATCTCTTGGCAACAAACTGCTTCAGTAGCTTTCCTTCTCCTTTAAGTGTTTCCCATTGTTCTAGTAAGTTTTAATCTTACATCCATGTAGCTTTTTTGTTTTTAAATACACTTGCTTCTATGGTAGAAAAAGCTCTTTAAATTGCCTTATTTCCTTGTATTTTCTATGGAAGTCTAGAGCAAATGTACAAATGTATTAATCCAATAATTGGTGAACTTCTTTGAAGAAAGTCACTCTCATAATGTAAAGTGTTTTATGCGTATGAATATAATAGTAATCGTGGATGCTGCTTTCGTTTGTAGGATGGGACAAAGTTTATTTCTATTGGAGCACTTTATTCTGAACTGGTTGCTGTAAGCAGTAAGGGAGAACTTTATCAGTGGAAGTGGTTGGAGGCGGAGCCTTATAGGAATACACAGGTATTTTGTTTTATTTATATGCTAGTAACGGCATTCCTTGTTCCTTCTACTGCAGCATTTTATCACTGGTCATCGTTCTCGCTTGTAAATGATGATTTTATGGCCTTCGTGACGGTCTATTTTCTACATACATCCTATTGTGAATCTCAACATCTTTTTTTCTTCATGTGTAAAAATTTACTGCAAGTAGAGGTAAAGGTAGCCGTAGACGTACACATCACCAAACAAGCAGATCTCCCCCTGATTTGCCCACATTAAGTGGGTGATATCGTGCTGATCCGATCAGATCATAATGCATCCGATACGGTGGTCGGATCGCAGTACCGCATAAACACACAGATGCACTCGTGATCCAACTGGATTTTTTTAACCTGGCTGACTTTCATTCTGTTTTTACCTGGGGTATTTTAACCTGCCTGTGTTTTTGGGACATGGGATGAAAAGGGAGTACCCAGAACATGGGAAAACATACAAACTACTTGTGTCCTGGCTGGAATTGAACTCCAGACCACCCACATTTCAATGCATCAGTGGAATAGTCGAATTCGAGCGGCCAGGGAGTGATATAAATCTGGAAAATCTAATACAAATTTTTTAAAAAACTCAAATCTAATTTGAATAACTCCCTAGTCGGATTTGACAGTTTTGACCATAAAAAAAAACGAATTCTAAATTCTAATTTTGTATTTAGTTTGCAGGCCTATAGTTTAGGCCATCTCTTTTCACTTGAAAAAGGTTAATGTAGACTTGCAGAATTTAATTGAATATTTCCTGCCAGATCAGTACTTGGGATTTCTTGTGAAGAAGCTACAGTGTGCTAAAGCAGAACATAACCTCCCCTCTTATGCAAAATACTGCTCCTGATCATTCACAGTTTAGTATCTTGCACACCCTATTCAACAGGGAGCCCTAGCGACCTCCTGATTAGAAACAGCAGTAATTTGGCTACTTCCTGTTGCCTCCTCCTCTGTATTGCTTATATGACTTGAACCCCTCTTTCAATAATTGTGTTCATGCCTACACTCTCCAGCATGCCAGAAACAAATACTACGCACTTCTTGCCAGTGAATGACATTGTCCCCCTGTTCATAAATCATTTACTACGTATTTATGATTTACTAATGGAATTCATCTGCATTTCCTTTACGTCCAGAATCCATCATTACGTCATCCAAGAACATCGTTTTTAGGCCTAACAAATGAGAAAATAGTCCTGTTGTCTGCAAACAGTATCCGAGCCACAGTCGCTACAGAAAGCAACAAGGTTTGTGTAACTGCCTTCATTTTTCTTCGACACCCTTCATTTTTTTCTGTTAAAGGGCAAGGAAAGGCAAAGAAATAAAATCCCATTTTTACTTTCTTTAATGAAAAATAAATCTATCTCCAATATACTTTAATTAAAAAATGTGTACTGTATGCAGTGAAATTCTCCCTTCTTTTAGTGCTGAGGATAGGAATTGTCAGACGGTCCCTAACTTCTGGCAGGGAAACAATCATACTTATGAACAGCAGGGGGAGCTCCCGGCTTACTTACCAGCCATGCAGAACTCAAACAGCTTTGTTTTTTGATCATTTATGACCATCCCTAAGCAGCACAGACCACACTGAGCATGTGCAGGGCCAGAGGCAGGCAAATATTTTTAACAAAGTTACAAGATGGCAGCCCCTTGTGGCCAACTTTGAAAGCATAAATCATTTGTTTGATTAGGCTTGTGGTGCAGTAAGTTCATGTTTATGTTTAGTATTCAAAATACAGCAATTCTAGCCTTATGCTATTTTACACTTTCCTTGCCCTTTAACTGTCTCTTTCCTGTTTGTGCCCCACTAGGAGCCAGCTTTGTTTCAGCTGACCATTGCTTCTGCTGCTTACCCTTGAGCCCTTTATATGGTTTCTTTGTTTATTTTGGAATATATCCAATTTAAGCTCTTAATCACCTACATCTAAAATTGATGCTGTTTTCTTGTAATCCAAGCTGATTACTTTTTCTGTTTCTCTGAAGGTTGCCACTTGGGTCGATGAAACATTAAGCTCTGTAGCCTCAAAGCTAGAACACACAGCTCAGATTTTCCCTGAGCTACAAGGAGAGAAGATTGTCTCATTGCACTGTTGTGCGCTTTATACCTGCGCACAATTAGAGAATAACCTTTATTGGTGGTAAGTAGAATTCATGAAATTGCCTTTTTATACTAAATCTGTGCAGAGCTATGGAATGTAATGTATCCGTTGTATATTGCTGCACTGCTAAGTCTGTCTGTACTGCAGAACTGTACTAGGTGTCTAACAGATACATCCCATGTGTATGTGTTCACTCTATGCTATCACCCCCTCCCTCCCCTCCCAGCAGCCTAACAACAGAACAATGGGAAGGTAACCAGATAACAGCTCCCTAACACAAGATAACAGCTGCCTGGTAGATCTAAGAACAGCACTCAATAGTAAAATCCAGGTCCCACAGACACATTCAGTTATATTGAGTAGGAGAAAAAATAACCTGCCAGAAAGCCGTTCCTTCCTTAAAGGAAAAGTAAACGTTTTTCTTTTTCTTTCTGTAAATTTGCTCTAAACAGCCCCCCAGATTAATGTACCTTAGTCCCTGCTGCAAGTCTGCTCTGGTTTCTGTGTTATCAGCAGCTTGTTTCCCCTTCTTCCTGGTGCAGAGTGAAGCCCCGCCCCTTAGTTTACTGAGCTGTCCATTTGCTGCTGTTCCACAATAGAGAGGAAGAGGGAGCCAGTGTGTGCATTAGTAAGCTAGTTTCCCCAAGCAAAAGCTGCTACACACACTGGTCTCTGCTATGTCACATTATGCAAATGATCTCCAGGATTAGTCACAGAGATAAGGTCAGCTCAGTAAGCTATGGGGCGGGGCTTCACTCTGCACCAGGAAGAAGGGGAAACAAGCTGCTGATAACACAGAAACCAGAGCAGACTTGCAGCAGGGACTAAGGCACATTAATCTGGGGGGCTGTTTAGAGCCAATTTACAGATAGAAGAAAAAAAAGGTTTACTTGTTCTTTAAAGGAACAGTAACACAACAAAATGGAAGTGTTTTAAAGTAAAGAAAATACCATGCACTATTAAAACTGATCAGTTTGCTTCAGAAAGACTGCTATAGTTCATATAAACAAGCTGCTAAGTAGCAATGGCGGAAATTTAAAAATGGATATATGGCACAGGATAAGCTCTGTCTGACTAATGGTGTTATCTTATCCATTACTTATCTGCTATCTGCTGTGTAACTTGAGCATTTACGCCTTTGAATGGCTGCCCCCATGGCTACACAACAGCTTATTTATATAAACAATAGTAGTGTTTCTGAAGCAAATACAGCAGTTTGACCAGTGCAGGGCAACACTGCATTTATTTTTATTACTTCAAAACAATTTCATTGTTTGATGTTACTGGTCCTTGAAGTGCTGGCTTTTTCTGCAAATACATGACCAGGCAAAATTACGCCTACACACCAATATTACAACTAAAAAAATGCACTTTCTGGTTCAGGAATTAAATTTTATAATGTAGAGAGAATTATTTGCAGTGTAAACAGTGTAATTTATAAATAAAAACTACACAGTAGAAATCGTGGCAAAACCCCTTTAAATAAACACAATAGGCTTGGTTTTCTTCCAGTAAGGATCAATTATATATTAGTTTGGATCAAGTGCAAGAGTACTGTTTTATTATAACAGAGAAAAGGGAAATCATTTTTAGAAATTCTTTTTATTAAACAGAGTCTGTGGGACAGGACCTTTCCGTTATTCAGAGCTTTTTGGATAACCAGTTTTCGGATAATAGATCCCATGAACTTAATGCACATCAATGTAGCTTCCGCCTGAATAATAATTAACAACTTGAATTTTTTCGTTTTTAGGGGTGTGGTTCCTTTCAGTCAGAGGAAGAAAATGCTAGAGAAAGCACGCGCAAAGAACAAAAAACCCAAATCTAGTGGTGGAATTTCATCCATGCCAAATATCATAGTTGGCACCCAGGTTAGAGAGAACTCTGGTGGCAGTGCTTATATCTTTTAGAGCAGTCTGTCAGATACTGTTGTGCCAAGAGCCAAGTTACAAATGAACTGCAAATAAGA
This sequence comes from Xenopus borealis, assembly GCA_024363595.1. Taxonomy (NCBI): domain Eukaryota; kingdom Metazoa; phylum Chordata; class Amphibia; order Anura; family Pipidae; genus Xenopus; species Xenopus borealis. The sequence continues at coordinate 121,147,390 of CM044442.1, read as the reverse complement.
CTCAGGCATGCATATGCTGGAAATTTATTTTTTCTGTCTGAATCAACATTTTGAAGAGGTGAGAGTAGAGGATGCTATTTCTCTCCAATAATTTCCATGTTGCATTATACAACTGTACACCCAGCACCTGCCATTGCTAGAAGTTTCCAATTAATGGAGAGGTCAAACTCGCTAAGAATTAGTCCAGTTGTACTAAACCCTGTTTTGTGGTGATTTGTACCAGACCATTGCTATAACAGCATTGAACTCTAAATGAAGCCCAAGATAATTGAATCACATTTTCTGGCAGCGTAGGCATTGTCTAGCCATGTATGTCAGTTTAATCACTGGCAGTTTTCTGCTTCATCTTTAATTTACCAAGAGGTAGTTACATTCAGTTATAATTACCTATTGAAAGCTTCTTATTCTTGCAGGTGTGCTTAAGAAACAACCCTCTCTACCATGTGGGAGCAGTTGCTTTCTCAATCAGTGCTGGCATTCCCAAAGTAGGCGTATTAATGGAATCCGTGTGGAATATGAATGATAGCTGCCGGTTCCAGCTCCGTTCTCCAGAGAGTTTAAAAAACTTGGAAAAAACAAATAAAACAATTGAAGCCAAGTAAGTGCAATGTTATTTGCTTATTTTCCTAGTACTTTATCTGGGTTTTTTTTTTTTTTTTTTTTAAGCCCATCCAAACAAGAACTTTTAAAACCTATATTTGTTGTTTATTATTTAGTGAGACCTGGTTAATGGAAGCTTGGTCTTGGTTGCTGTATTTAATTTTAGTTATATTGTAATTTTTATTTGGAGTGATTCAAGTTACAAATGAAAATGCAAATAAGAATGCAGGCATGCATATGCAGAAATATATTTTTTAGGTACATTGTAAATTTTATTGGGAGTGATTATCAGCTATAAATGTGTGTGTGTGTGTGTGTGTGTGTGTGTATATTTGTGGATGTAGCCCACTACTTTCTGATATACATTAATTGCATTTTTATTCGTTTTTTTTAAGGGCCCTTACACATCGGCGTTTTGAGCTGCGCTCCCCTGTGTTCCGGTTTCATGCGTTCAGCCACAGGGGAGCACAGGAGTAGATGCAAGCCATTACTACCAAGGTGGCTCTACTCACATAGTCACATGTGCCAAACGCAGGTTGGGACACAGCATGTTACATTTTACCTGCGTTTGGCGCTTACATGCATCTGTGTGAGTACAGCCCCCTTGACTGTGATGGCGTACGTCTACTCCTGCGCTCTCCTGCCGCTGAACACATGAAATCTGAACGCAGCTCAAAAACGCCCATGTGTAAAGTTGGCCATAGACACAAAGATCCAACCTGCCACTAACTTTCAGATCAAATAAAGCAGTAAAAGAATAGATCAGCTGATGTTCAGCCCTTGACAGCAATCATACCAAATTTTCTATCCGACAAAGCTGGTTACAGTCTCCCACTGAAAACACTCAGATCAGCAATACGCACAGTTATGATCGGCAGCCGACAAATCTTCTAACCTGTCCGACCGATTAACATGGCAAGACAAATGTCGGGACACTCCACACACAGTCCAAAAATCGTAAAAATCGCGGATTCATACGATTGGATTGTTTCGTCTATGGCCAGCTTAAGGGCCATAAAGTAGTTGGAAGGTTATAATCACTGCGAGAGGCAAATGTTGGTTCCATCCAGTGATTTTAATAGCTGACCTGATACCACAGGCAGGTGCTACTGTAACACAATAGTAGAAGTAGAAACAGACCCGGAATCGGCAGTGCATAGTCTGCAATCACCCTTTAATGGTGTTTTCTCACTACATATTTCAGGAGCTACTCCCTTTAAATAAACTTGAAAAAGGTACTAGCTCCCAAAACATGTTGTGAGAAAACACAAAGGGTGATTGCAGACTGTGCACTTCTGATTCCTGGTCTGTTTCTACTTCTACAATCTTGGTCAGTTATCACATGGTGGATAGTGGGGTCCACATCTATTCAGATTTTTTTCACTGAAGCCATTTTTAAATCGTACTACTGTACCGCGCCACCAAAGAAAAATTCTTCCACTTCATCACACGCATTAGAGAGAAATGCCAGCATTTTCCTTAAAAGTTTAGTTTTTTACTGCTTTTTGTATTGCACATTAGCACCCGGCATGAAGTATGACCAATTGGAAGAAGGTTGCTCTGTGTTGCTTGCAAAGGATTTCTACTGACCAGTGCAGTTTTCTGCCAACAGGAGCACTAGCCCTTTGTATTAAACAAGTCGTTATTACAACTGGATAGTGCCTAACATTTGGCCATACCCTCCCCCATAGTACCCCCCCCCAGCCTACTTGCTACCCTGGCAAATGCCCCTAACTTTTTACTCACCTCTCGCAGCAGATTCAGGCGTCGGGAGTTCACAGTAGCCATAGTCTTTTCCTTCAGTAGTCTTCATGTATTCAACGGCGTTTCGGCACATGCACAGTTGGAGCAACTTACTGGTTCCTGTACATCTGCGCATATGCTGAAACTCACCGGAATCGCCAAAGGAAGACACAAAGATTAGCGAAGATGATGGCTGCCGTGAACTCAGACGCCTGAATCTGCCGTGAGGGGCAAGTAAAAAGTTAGGGGTAGCAAGTGAGTGGGAGGGAGCGGAGAGGGGGGTATAGGGTTGAATTCTCCTTTAAAAGATACGCCCTCCCTCCGCCCCCCATCCTAGCTGCTTCTCCTAGTCTTTATTACCCCTTGGTGCAAGAAGGGAGAATTCAACCTTTAATAGAAAAAACCTCCCCCCAACCGTGGGTAGACCGACCCCTTCCCCCCAAGCCTACCTGTCCCTCTAGGCAAATGCCCCTAATTCTCTCAGGAGTTCATGAGCACCATCTCTTCTTTGGTGTTTTTTTTGGAAGTTTTGGCACCTGCATGCACAGTTCAGGACAGGAAAGTTACTCCAACTGCACATGCACCAAAAACGCCAGTCTGATTCCGAAAAAGACAGAAGAAAGAAGATGGTGCCCATGAACTCCCATTGCCCGAATCTGCGTGGTATAAGTTAAAAAATTTGAGGCATTTGCCGGGGGGGGGTAGGCTGGAGGGAGATGGGTCTACCCATAGAGGAGGGGGAAGGTTTTTTCCTATTAAAGGTTGAATTCTCCCCAAAAACCTTCCTGCCTGCAAGAATACGAATCGCCGGTGGAATGGCATACAAATTGCTTCGGATTTCCATAGTTGCCTCACAAGGAAACTTCAGGCATCTTCGGAAATCCAAAGCAATTCGTATGCCATCCCACCGGCGGGAAGGCATTAGAGGAGATTTATCGTCTGGCACCACCCTTAAAGTTACTTATAAGCTTAATTGCTATGAAAGCTGTAGCTGACTTTTTTTTTTTTTTCCTACTGGTT
>CM044442.1:121131635-121142792 GCA_024363595.1 Xenopus borealis | reverse complement strand
AAAAAAAAAAAAAAAAAAGAATGCTAAACCATCCAAAAGAAATATGTAAGTAAAATGAAAAATTTTATAGAGCCATTTTATGCCTCTTGTTCTCCTCTTTTAAGTAATGTTGTGGAAGACCTTTGCATTTCTTTGCTGTAGGGACTGACACAAGACCTGCTTCTGTTTCCCCCTCCCAAGAGATTAGAGGTTGGGGAAGGGCAAAAATTTCAGAAAGAATTTTGGTACTTCTAAGCTAACTGTTTCTGATGAGGATTGTTCCCTCTATACATTAAAATGTGGCATTATTACTTGACTTCTCCTTTAAAGGAGAAGTAAACCCTAAAAATTAATGTAGCTTAATGTCATATTTTATATACTGTGCTTCTTGCACCAGCCTTAAGTTTCAGCTTGTCAATAGCAGCAATGATCCAGGACTTCAAACTTGTCACAGGGGGTCACCATCTTGGAAAGTGTCTGTGACACTCACATGCTCAGTGGGCTCTGAGCAGCTGTTGAGAAGCTAAGCTTAGGGGTCGTCACTAATTATCCAGCAGCAGAAAATGAGGTTTGTAATATAACCTGATGCTACAGGGTTGATTATTAAATTCTGATACTAATTGCACTGGTTTCTGTGCTGCCATGTAGTAATTATCTGTATTAATGACTAATCAGCCTTATATTGTGACTATATTTCTATTCTATGTGTACTGTATATTGTGAGTCCCTAAGCTCAGTAAGTGACAGCAGCACAGAGCATGTGAATCAGTGAATCAGCAGAAAAGAAGATGGGGAGCTACTGGGGCATCTACTGGGGAGACACAGATCTTTACTGCTAAAGGGCTGTGGTTGCCTTGGGCTGGTATAGAAGCCCAAAACATAATTTACAATAAATATCTCCTTTGATATGAACAGCAGATGAGCTGTAAAAGGAAGCGTTTTAGCAATAGAGCATATAGGTTATATATCATAACTCAACTGCAGTGTGTTGTTCCTTTTAAGAACGAAGACGATCGACTCCTGCTCCTAAGGAAGAAGAGAGAGTGAATGAAGAACAGTGGTCTCTTAGAGAAGTTGTATTTGTAGAAGATGTTAAAAATGTTCCCGTCGGGAAGGTTGGTAAAATGTTTTTTTGGGTTGTATAACTAAATTAGTTCTGGGAAATATTTAGAGCATTGGATTTATAGGATAAATGATAAAGAATAAACATGGTGCTGGAAAAAAAACTTTTTCAAAAATATTTTGTATAAAGCAGAGAATTATTACAAACAGTCTATTGGTATTCTCAGAGAATGTTTTGTATTGCAGTTTTTACAATATAATACACATAAACACAAGGTGCAATGAACGATGAGAGTTGCAGTCAAAAGGTCATTTGGAATGCCAACACCCCCAAAAAACTGCTAGAGTTGTGGAAATGCAACTCTAGATGACATTTTACTTGTACAGGTATGTGACCTGTTATCCAGAATGCTCGGAACCTGAGGTTTTCTGGATAATGGCTCTTTCATACGTTAAGTCTACCAGAAAATCCTGTAAACCTTAAATAACCCCAAATAGGCTGATTCTGCTCCCAATAAGGATTAATGATATCTTCGTTAGGATCAAGTTACAGAGAAAAAGAAAATCATTAAAAAAAAATTATAATGGAGTCTATGGGAGATGGCCATTCTGTAATTGGGAGATTTCTGGATAACGGGTTTCCGGATAATGGATCCTGTACCTGCAATGTATCTGTATAGAGAAAAGTGGAGAGTTTGAATTTTTTTCATATATCTGTGAGACCTCTAGTGGCCAAATTGCTTATAGAACTGGCTTGCTCTGGAAGTAGCTAATGTGTTTGTCATACATGAAAACTGTTCATCTACTATTAAGAGGCTAAATAGCAGGTCCCTGAGATGTGGCAGCAGAGCTTTACTACCAGGGTGTCCATTGTCTTCTGATAATCAGCCCAGTAAATTTTGAAAAAATAAGTATTCAGTTATATCATCCTGATAACACTGCATTCTTTATATGGTTAATTGTGATGTTTCATACCCTGGTGGAGGACAGTACTGTGTTAATCAATAGCTGATCAGCAATGCAGTGTGGTCCCTACAAAAGTGCAGTAGGGAGAGTGAGTATCTCCTGATATTACTCTACCTGATGTAGTTTGCTCTAGCGAGGCCATCAGTTGGAATCAACACATGCTCGTGTCTCTCAGGGTATGTCCACATATTGGCGTGTCAAGAAATGTTATTTTGGTTCAGTTGTTGTTGGATCCAGCCACAGGTTCTCGCTTAGCTGTCAATCAAGCCTCAATCCCCAGCTAATTTCTTGAGATTATATTATTATTAATGTAGGACAGGAATACAGTTTGGACTTTAATTCAGCTAAAAACAATGAAGGAAACCCCGAAGTGACATGACATTTTGTTTTGTCTTTCTCTCTTTAAGGTACTAAAAGTTGATGGGGCCTATGTTGCAGTCAAATTTCCAGGCACTTCTAATAATTCTAACAATCCATGCACTCCTGGCTGTGACCCAGACCCATCCTCTCTCCTCCAGGATTGCAGATTACTACGGATTGATGAACTACAGGTATTGAACTGGCCTCCCAACCACCACCTTATGTAAAACCTTTGCTGAACAAAATCTTTTTTTTTTTTTTTTCAATTATTGGTTTGGTCCTAGTTTCTTACTTGGTGGTTATTTTGTCTGTTCAAAGACCTATATTGTACAAAATAAAGGAACCATTGTTGCTTTTTTTCAAGCCTCTGTTTGGTGATATCTGGGGTACACCTTCCCCTCTTCGTAGGCTGCCGGCTCTTTGACTTTCTTCTCTGTATTCTATAATCACTTTTGCATTCTACAATTACTTTTATTGCAACTCATTCTAGGTAGTGAAAACTGGGGGGACACCCAAAGTCCCAGACTGTTTCCAAAGGACACCTAAAAAGCTGTGCATTCCGGAAAAAACAGAGATCCTGGCAGTAAATGTAGATTCCAAAGGTAAATTGTTAAAGGGATACTGTCATGGGAAAACATGTTTTTTTTTTTTTCAAAATGCATCAGCTAATAGTGCTAGTCCAGTAGACTTCTGCACTGAAATCCATTTCTCAAAAGAGCAAACAGATTTTTTTTATATTGACTTTTGAAATCTGACATGGGTCTAAGCATTTTGTCAGTTTCCCAGCTGCCCCTGTCATGTGACTTGTGCCAGCACTTTAGGAGGGAACTGCTTTCTCTCAGGCTGTTTTTTCCTTCTCAATGTAACTGAATAGTACACAGTGGGACATGGATTTTTACTATTGAGTGCTGTTCTTAGATCTACCAGGCAGCTGTTATGGAGCAGTTATCTGGGTACCTTCTTATTGTTCTGTTGTTAGGCTGCTGGGTGGGGGAAAGGGAGGGGTGATATCACTCTAACTTGCAGTTCAGCAGTAAAGAGTGATTGAAGTTTATCAGAGCACAAGTCACATGACTTGGGGCAGCTGTGAAATTGACAATGTCTAGTCCCATGTCAGATTTCATTATGAAATATAAAAAAAAATCTTTGCTTGTTTTAGAAATGGATTTCAATGCAGAATTCTGCTGGAACAGCACTATTAACTGATGCATTTTGAAAAAAAAAAGTATGACATGATCCCTTTTAAATGTTTTGTTCCTTTTAATGCTTTAAAATCCTTACTTGTCAACCATAATATGGGCACATTTGCCTGCCTATCTAATTATATTTACTATATATAGTGTCTAGAATTCTATCTATCATTACGTTGACCACTGTGTTGAGCATCAGTACGGTAGTGTAATAGAAGATTTACCTGGATTCTGACCTGATTCCTAACCTATTGTTCTTCCTATTGTGGTAACCCCTATTTTGTGCAGGAGTTCACGCGGTACTAAAAACAGGGACATGGGTACGGTACTGTATCTTCGATCTTGCAACTGGAAAAGCAGAACAGGAAAACAACTTTCCAACAAGTAGCATTGCATTTCTTGGCCAGAATGAGAGAAATGTCGCCATTTTTACAGCTGGGCAGGTTTGTGCTTTCCATAGCTGAAATGGTTTTGTACATGTTTAATACCTGATGCGAAATGTAATTTATTTACTTTAAATTTGTCTATTCTATTATTTGTTATGCCATCATACACAATAGAAAAAATGTATGGAAAAAATATGTAAAAGTATTATCTCCTGTCACAGTAGCATGGATATTTCTATGTTTGGCCTTGCTATACTAATTTTGATTAAAAAAAAAAAAAAAGGGAAGGGATACTGTCATGGGAAAACATGTTTTTTTAAAAACGCATCAGTTAATAGTGCTGCTCCAGTAGACTTCTGCACTGAAATCCATTTCTCAAAAGAGCAAAAAAATGTGTTTATATTTAGTTTTGAAATCTGACATGGGGCTAGACATATTGTCAATTTCCCAGCTGCCCCAAGTCATCTGGATATGTATTGCTATTGAAAGCAGTTTGTCCCTTTTCTATTCTCTGCCCTGTGGCTCAGATTGTTAATACAATGTAAGACAAGGCAGCTGATTAAAAGACCTGTCTTTGCTGCAGAACTCAGACTTCTGCTACATTGTTTAAAGGAACAGTAACACCAAAAAATTAGTGTTTTAAAGTAAAGAAAATATCATGTAGTATTGCCCTGCACTGTTAGAACTGATCTGTTTGCTTCAGAAAAGCTACTATATTTTGTTATCAAGTTGCTAAGTAGCAATGGCGGAAATTGAAAAACGGTTATATGGCACAGGATAAGTCATGGATAACAGATAGCATTATGTTCTACAGAGCTTATCTGCTATCTGCTGTGTAACCTGAGCCTTTTATAATTTGAATGGCTGCACCCATGGCTACACAACAGCTTATTTAAATAAAAAATAGTAGTGCTTCTGAAGCAAACACTTCAGTTTTACCAGTGCAGGGTAACATTGCATTATATTTTTATTACTTTAAACCAATTTCATTTTTTGATGTTACTGGTCCTTTAAACAGTAACAACTGGGAGTTAATCAAATGCCTCTGCTTACAGTACAGGCATGGGACCTGTTATCCCGAATGCTTGGGACCTAGAGTTTTCCTGGTGTATTTCTGTAATTTGGGTCTCCATAACTTTTCTACAAGTCTACAAAAATAATTTAAATATTAAATAAAACCAATAAGATTATTTTGCCTTCAGTAGGGAATGATTATATCTTAGGACAAAAAAAATGGAATTATTTTTCTCTGGGATATTACCCTCCTGTAATTTGGAGCTTTCTGGGTAACTGGTTTCCAGATGATATCCATAAAGATAAACAGCACTCCCATATGATGATAAAACCGCCTTTATTGCAGCATTATTAGTGGCACAGCAACGTTTCGGACCTCCTGGTCCTTTCTCAAGCTGACAAAGTTTGTAATCATCTTAAATACCCTCCATGTGCAAGCCCTCTAGTGGCTACATTTTCATACAATGCTTTATTTAAAGTAACAAATCACAGAGTTACATTGTTTCAATTTGTCACATTATCATTAAACTTGTAACATAGTATCACTTCAATCATAATCACATAATAGTAACTGTTTCAAATAAAATTTTCCCTGCATGTTCTTTTGTAGCCGCATGGAGGTACAATTTAAAACCAATTAAAATCTAAAAAGATGCCCTTATAATAAAGGATATAATTTGTATTCTTTGTTTAAACCACCTGGCATGAGTGTTCCTAACTTCCTAATCCACTTTGCTTCGCATTTTAACAATTGTTTATCTCTATCACCTCCCCTCCTAGATCTGGGGATATGTTGCAGGATTTGGAAGCGTAATTGAGAAATAGAGTGTCCCATATCTACAAAATGATTTGCGACAGGATTTTGTCTAACTTTTCTTTTAATATCTGATTTGTGTTCACCTATTCTTTCTTTTAGCTGTCTGGTCGTTTGTCCGATGTACATCAGTCCACACGGACATTTTAATGCGTATACCACATATGTCGATAGACATGTATAGTAACCTTTTATTTTAAAGATAGTTCCCTTATGTGGATGATAAATGTTGTCCCCTTTTATACAACTATTGCAGTGTCTACAAGACAAGCAAGGGAAAGTGCCACTTCGTGCAGTACTTAGGGTCGACTGGTGTAGTGTTTTGCCTGGACCCACATCAGCTCGGACTAGCTTATCTTTTAAGGATTGCGCCCGTCTAAAGGACAGTAGAGGAAGGGAATGATTATATCTTAGGATAAAAAAAATGGAATTATTTTTCTCTGGGATATTACCCTCCTGTAATTTGGAGCTTTCTGGGTAACTGGTTTCCAGATGATACCTGTAGCAATTTTTTTTTTTGTTTTTTTTACAAATAACTTTAAAAACACTGCATTTTTTAAAAATAAATGTACATTGGAAAGTTGTTTAGAATTATGTTTTTATTAGACAATTTTTTGGGGGAGTTGACATGCTCTTTACTTTAAAACCATTAATGTAAAAATATTTTTTTGCACATCTAAAGGCAAACTAGCGGATTACTTTTGTTACCATAATCAGGTTTGTAATTGTAGTGGTTGTTCCCCAACAATAAGGAATTGTATTTCTTTCACAGGAATCTCCCATCATTCTTAGAGACGGTAATGGTACCATTTATCCCATGGCAAAAGATTGCATGGGTGGAATTAGAGATCCTGATTGGCTTGACCTTCCTCCAATAAGCAGTCTTGGAATGGGAGTTCATTCTTTGACCAATCTCCCTGCAAATTCAACAATTAAGAAGAAAGCAGCCATTATCATAATGGCTGTTGAGGTATGTATTGTATATCTTCACCATTTTTCCATGTTATTACTAAATATTGTAATATATTAAAAAAAATTTATACTTCATGTATATTTTTAATAGTACTGTTATATTAACTGTATTAAACATGGATCACATCACACGCTTAAAGGGGTTGTTCATCTTTGAATTGACTTTTACTATGATGTAGAGCGTTATATTCTGAGACAATTTGGAATTGGTTTTCTTTTATTACCTGTGGGTTTTGAGTTGTTTAGCTTTTTATTCTGCAGCAATCTAGTTGCTAGGGTCCAAATTATCCTAGCAACCATGCATTGATTTGAATATGAATTGGGGAGGGCCTGAATAAGAAAGACGAGTAATAAGTAAAGTAGCAAAAAGAATACATTTGTAGCCTTACAGAGCATTTGTTTTTTAGGGGGGTCAGTGACCCCCATTTGAAAGCTGGAAAGAGTCAGAAGAAGAAGACAAATTATTTCAAAAACGATAAATGATAAACAATTGAGAGGTTGCTCAGAATAAGGCATTCTATAACATAAAAGTTAAAGGGGAACTTTTGCAAAATGAAAATGTAAAATAAGCTTCAACATACTGAAATTTTGAAATAATTCAATAAATATTCTGCATTGTTTCTGAAGTTTATATTCACTATTCCTCTCTCAGCATCTGTTTCTCTTCATTCTGTCTTCATGCAGCAGTTGGGTGTCAGATATTCATTGACAGTTACATCCAATATATCTTATAGGGGGGCTCCTTTTGTCTAGAAGATGTATCAGAGCTCACTCTATTAAAATCACCAGACATCATGTCTCTCTACATGCAGGATTTGTGCAAAAGGCAGTTCTTTTGTTTTTGTACTGGAATCAGTTATTTGAATGTGCTCTAATTCATCTGTTAGGAAAGGAGCCCCCCCCATAAGATATTTTGGATTTAACTGTCAATTTGTCACACAACTGCTGGAAGAGAAACAGATGCTGAGAGAGGGATAGAGAAGATAAACTTGATTATTTCAGAAACTGCAGAATACTCAATTTTATTGTATTTACAAAGTTTCTTATTTTAGTATGCTGCAGCTTATATTACATTTTCAATTTTGCGATAGTTCCCTTTAACTTAAATGTGAATCGACCCTTTAATTCATATCTGTATGATAGGCTTCAGGCTGTGCCTTTCTTAGGATAAGTGTTTCAATACCCTATTTACCACAATTTAATAATTAAAATCTTTCACTATACTTCACTCTTGCCAGGCTTTACATGTGCACTATATAATCTATTTTGTTTCACTACATGCAGAAGCAAACGTTGATGCAACACATTTTGCGCTGTGATTATGAGGCCTGCAGGCAGTATTTGATGAACCTAGAGCAAGGTGTAGTCTTGGATCCAAACACTCAGATGCTGCAGACTTTTCTGAGCCACCGATGTGACGGCAATAGGAACATATTGCATGCCTGTGTGTCCGTTTGCTTCCCAACAAGCAACAAGGAAACAAAAGAAGAGGAGGGTAAGAACAAACCTTTTAAACAGTAGCTAAAGTATGTTACTTTGATAGAAAAAAAAAAAAACCAAAAGAGTTATGTATTTTGTTCATCAAATTAAATCTCTTTTTAGCCTCACTAAAGTGAAACCCTTCCTTAATTCAGGGGTCCCCAACTGCCGGGCCTGCAGACAGTCCTGAATTGGGCCGCCCAGCCTAAACCGCAATTAACGAGAACCAGATTGGATGCCGACCCCCCATACACACACTCCCCCTCCTTGAAATTTTTTTTTTGCCTCGACATCGGTCCCTGAACCCTGCCTTAATTGATCATGAATCTGTATTGAAATCTGTGAAAATTAGCATAGACAGATCTAATGCTAATTCTCTTTGTTTCAGAAGCAGAGCGCTCTGAAAGGAATACATTTGCAGAAAGACTGTCTGCAGTAGAAGCCATTGCCAATGCTATATCGGTGGTTTCTAGCAATGGTCCTGGAAATCGTGCTGGTTCTTCCAGCAGCAGAAGGTGAGAACTGACCTTGCAGAGCTTACTCTGTAAAGTGCTGTCTAGAGACCCAGTTACTTATTCTTTCCATTCTGTTCATTTGGTATGCTGATTAAAAGGTTTATTGCCCCTTCCGGATTAAAGGAGAAGGAAAGCTACAGAAGCAGTTTATTGCCAATAAATTAGCCAAAATAGTGCAAGCTATAAGACTTTATTCTGTAGAATGCTTTACCATACCTGAGTAAACTGCTCTTGAAGCTCTGTTTGTTAAGACAACAGCTGCCATATTAGCTTGGTGTGACATCACTTGCCTGAGTGTCTCCCTGCTCACTGATCACTTTGGCCTTAGATTACAGCAGGGGTGGGAAAAGGGAGGGGAAGAGGGATAGAGGAGCAAACTGAGCATGCTCAAGTCCTAGTACTGGAGGTTTATGCTGAAAACAGGAAGTCTGATACAGAAGTCCATGTATACACAATAGAAGGAAATAAATGTGGTGTATCTCTTGACTGAGGACTCAGAGCAGCATTATTTTGAGGTTTTACTGGTGTATTTATATAGACATTTCTGATAAAGCTTACTTGGTTTTAAATGGATACTGTCATGCGAAAACATATTGTCAATTTCCCAGATGCCCCAAGTCATGTGACTTGTGCTCTGATAAACTTCAATCGCTCTTTACTGCTGTACTGCAAGTTAGAGTGATATCACCACCCCCCTCCCCCCCAACAGCCTAACAACAGAACAATGGGAAGGTAACCAGATAACTGCTCCCTAACACAAGATAACAGCTGCCTGGTAGATCTAAGAACAGCACTCAATAGTAAAAATCATGTCCCACTGTGTTCCATTCAGTTACACTGAGAAAAGGAAAAACAGCCTGCCAGAAAGCAGTTTTCTCCTAAAGTGCTGACACAAGTCACATGACCAGGTCATGTGACTTGTGCCAGCACAAAACAAATCTTTCATGATATTTGGTGCATGTGTGGTGGGAGACATGCCGACCGATATCGGCAGAATACTTGGATATCGATCGGCCCAGCTGTAAAATTTTGATCATGTGGCTTTGAAGGCACCCAAATGTCGGTCACTGTTTAGTGCTGAATCATCAGAAACAGGTAGAATTCTATTGTTTCTCCTGTATAGAGAATAAAATTATCTGGACAGCAGTCGGGATAAAATTTGAATAAAGAATTTATTCCATCAGAGAAGGAACAACACCTTACGCATTTCGGGAAACAATTCCCTTAATCATAGGCATGTTTCTCCTGTATATTTGACAATTCAGCTCTACACGTGTGTATTGAAACGAACAATCTTTCTTGGAAATATTGTAATTGTTACATCTATGGCCAACTTTAGAGTGCCTTGCAATCCTTATCACATTGAGTGTATTTTGTTCTAATAGGATGCCATTGTTTTCTTTTTTTTTAACAGCTTGAGATTAAGGGAAATGATGAGGAGGTCCCTTCGGGCAGCAGGTTTAGGAAGACATGAGGCTGGTGCTTCTAGTGATCACCAAGACCCAGTGTCTCCTCCCATTGCACCTCCTAGCTGGGTTCCTGATCCACCTGCTATGGATCCAGGTAAGTGGACCTAAAAAAAACTGCTATTTATTTAAGGTTTTAGCAACCCTTTATTTTTATCATTGTGCTAGCTGTTGCAATACTTCTTATTTATAACCTTTAGAATTCTTTAGTTCAAATTGCAGATTTTTTTTGTATTTTTTGTTATGCAGGCTGATACATTGCATTGTTCTTCTCTTTTTCCAAAAGATGGTGACATCGATTTTATCCTGGCCCCTGCTGTAGGATCGCTTACCACAGCATCTACTGTACCTGGCCAAGGACCAAATACTTCTACGATACCAGGTTGGCACAGCTCACAGAACGTTTATATGGTTATTATATGTTGGTAGTTGTAAATTAAAGGGGAACTGTCTAAAATAGAATAATGCTAGAAATGCTGTATTTTGTATAATAAACATATACATGAAACGTACTGCACCTGAAGCCTAATTAAACAAATAATTCATCTTGTATCATTGTTAAACATCTTTACAAGACTATGCACATGCTTAGTGTGATCTGGGCTTCAGTTGGGAGGTTAAGCTTAGGGATTTTCATAAATTAAAAAACAACACAAATCAAATATCTGCCATAGAAGCCGATACAACAAGACTGATTGATTAATAATCCTAATATGCAGACTGCACTGGGTCTGTGGATACAAAGCTCTACACAGTCGCCGGCTGCTTTACAGGGAAAAAAACAAAGCTGCTGCAGTTCTGGGAAGTCTCTTTCCCCTGCCATCTGAAAGTATGATGGTTTCCCTGCAGAGCAGTTAGGGACCGTCTGACGTTTCCTGTCTGCATCAGTCAGAGGGGGAATTTCAGTGCATACAGTCGGATTTCTTATAAAAATAGTACACATTTTATATATAT
>CM044442.1:121104568-121128121 GCA_024363595.1 Xenopus borealis | reverse complement strand
ATTTCAAAACTGAATATAAAAAAATCTGTTTGCTCTTCTAAGAAATGGATTTCAGTGCAGTAGTCTACTGAATCAGCACTATTAACTGATGTGTTTTGAAAAAAACAGGTTTTCCATGACCGTATCCCTTTAAAGGGCTCCAATCATAACTAAAATCATTTACTACATAAATACACTGTGAAAGTTCAAGAAATCCAATTTTTAAAAGTTAGAATTGTTTGTATAATGTAAATCAGCTCACTTTACCTTCTGCAAAATCTCCCCCATCTGCAGTTCTAGCTGCGGCAGGCATCTTGGATTTCTCCGACTCCTCCTACCTATATCTTTATAGCCAACAGCAGCTCTGAAATCTCGCACAGGCTCGGTTTAAAATTCTTGGTTGTGCCTTCTAAGCTATTTTCAGATCTGCCAAACTTCTATGTTAGCTGCTGTTCAGTAGTGCTGCCACCTTCTGGAAGCTAGTGCATGTGCCCTTCATTTGCATAATGACCTCACCCGCAGGGGATAAGATAGGGAAATTTCTTGATACTTCTAGAGTTTACTAAAGCTAGGAATTCTGGGTAGAATACTCAGGGCAGTGCTGCAATCTGAGCATGCTCATGAACTCATTTGCATGTTATAGTCACAGTTTGGATCCTCTAAGTGAAAGAACCCATTTGACAAAGTATGGTATTTTTTTTTTAAACTGTATATGTAGTTTGATTAAACATGTTTAGGTTGTAGTGGTGAGATTGTTAATGTGTTTGATTTTGGCTGTGATTGGTGCCCTTTAATAGCTTTAGGAAAATGTAAAATAAAAAATTATGTTTAGTTCTCCTTTAACTAACCCCCTTTTCCAGACATAATTTAAATTGGTTGATTTTATTTTCCAATGCGTTGTAGGTCCTTCGTCAGAGCCATCAGTTGTTGAGTCCAAGGATCGGAAGGCAAATGCTCACTTCATACTGAAGTTATTATGCGATAGCATCGTTCTGCAGCCTTACCTACGTGATCTCCTGTCTGCCAAGTACGTTCTATTTACTGCAGTTATTTGCAAACCACTGTGAAATACAGTAACCAGTGTCATTCTCTGTAATATCTCTGTGCTCTGTTTTTCCCCTTCATAGCTGCAGCTTTGCACTTTCCATTTTCAAGGGAGACTATCCATAGAAATGGAAAATACTAATGCGCTTATGATCTATGTTTAACTTTGTGGGCAGTACCAAGTATTTTATTTTTTTGTAAAGTTGTCATTTGTTAGATTGCTTACTTAAAGGGGAATGAAACCCCACCCCCGTAGGCCCCCCCTCCCTCCTCCACCCCGGTCTATCTCTCCTCCCAGGCTATTGCCCCCAAGTCCCTACTTACCCCTTCATGCATGTCCCCTTCAGCGATGTTCACAGGCGCCATCTTCTATCTCTTCCAACCGATTCTTCTCTTCTTCCGGGATCTCGAACTCCATGATAGCCATCAGATCCCTGAAGAAGCAGTTTGAAGAGAAGATGGGCCCCTGTGAACATCGCTGGAGGGGACCTGCATTCAGGAACACAGAGGCCCAAACAGCCTTCACCAGCCCACTAAATACTGACTTTCTATGGGACCTTATAGCAGCCCCTCTGGCATTTTCCAGAACCAACAGATTGCCAGTCCCGGCCTGTTGAGTGGACCAATTGAGATACATACATACCTGCTACATACCTGCTAATCTATTATGAAGCAGCACACCACTTTAAAAAAAAAAAACAAAACACACACATTCTATCTTCGGACTTGGTGCATGTTCACGATATCTGTGCATTTGCTTTGGATTATTGACTTGTGACAGTGTGCCTATGGGTAACTAATAAGATAACAACATGTAGTTTCTAACCATCTTAAAGGAGCAGTTCAGTGTAAAAATAAAACTAGGTAAAGAGATGGTACGTGAACATTGAAAATCTATATCTAATCTAGTTTCAAATATAGTTAGCCAAAAATGTAATGTAAAAGGCTGGAGTGAGTGGATGTGTAAAATAACAGAACACTACTTCCTACTTTAAAGCTCTCTAACTCTGAGTTAGTCAGTGACTATAAAGGGGCCACATGGGACATAACTGTTCAGTGAGTTTGTAATTGATCCTCAGCATTCAGCTCAGATTCAAAAGCAACAGTTATGTCCCATGTGCCCCTCCTCAAGTCACTGATTGGTTACTGCCTGGTAACCAATCAGTGGAAACCGAGTTGGCTGCAAAGCAGGAAGTAGTGTTCTGTTATGTTACACAACCAGTCACTCCAGCCTTTATACATTATATATTTCACTGACTACATTCAAACGTTTTTAATTTTGCACAGACTAGTTTTTATTCTTAGACTGAATTGTACCTTTAAGACCCAGTAGTAGCCACCTCTTATACATGCAGATTCTGGCAAATGCCAGGCGGACTGCTGACCAGTTCTCCGTACAAAATCTTGATGGCAGAAAATAGAATACTGTTGGTTATTAAACTTGATATCTAGCTGTAGCTCAAAATGTGTTTTTAATATACAGCAAACTAATTTGAAAATATTGCCCTGTTCGGTGAAGAACGGGTTTCTTAGATTTTTATAATGACACTACACATGTAAACTTCTCTACCTAGTGTATTAGATTGAAGTGTTTCTGTTGAATGATATTGGGTGTGACAAAATATTGATCAGCTACAGACCACCTTGAGGAATGAAGGCCACTAACTACATCTCTGTGTTTACTTAAGGGATGCTAGAGGTATGACTCCATTTATGTCTGCTGTTAGCGGAAGAGCCTATCCAGCTGCAATTACCATACTGGAAACTGCACAGAAAATTGCAAAAGGTAAGCAAGTCCCCCCCCCCACACACACCTTAAAGGAAAAGTAAATGTTTTTTTTTTCTATCTGTAAATTTGCTCTAAACAGCCCCTAAGATTAATCATTTAGTGTACAGTGTAATGTTAGAATTAATTGGCAGTAAATGAGGAGAGAAAAAAAGCTGCTGGTGCTGCACACACTGGCTCCCTCTTCCTCTCTATTGTGGAACAGCAGCAAATGGACTGCTCAGTAAACTAAGGGGCTGGGCTTCACTCTGCACCAGGAAGAAGGGGAAACAAGCTGCTGATAACACAGAAACCAGAGCAGACTTGCAGCAGGGACTAAGGTACATTAATCTGGGGGGCTGTTAAGAGCAAATTTACAGATAGAAAAAAAAATGTTTACTTGTTCTTTAAAGGGATACTTTCATGGGAAAGGGTTTTTTCTTTCAAAACACGTCACTTAATAGTGCTGCTCCAGTAGACCTCTGCACTGAAATCCATTTCTCAAAAGCGTAAACAGATTTTTTTAATATTCCGTTTTGAAATCTGACATTGGGCTAGACATTTTGTCAATTACATTTTTGGCTAACTTTATTAACCAGATCTGACTCTATTCTTAATTGTTCCAGCTGAAGCAAATTCAAGTGAGAAAGAGGAGGATATTTTCAAGGGAATGGTATGTCCACCTGGTACCAATGCAGACGACTCTCCTCTATATGTACTTTGCTGTAATGATACCTGTAGTTTTACATGGACAGGAGCTGAGCATATCAATCAGGTATGAATTATATATCATATTCATTTCTATACATTTGCAAATAATATATGCACGACCCTTTTAAATGTTGCCCACTGTTTAATCTGGTTTCCTACTCCATCTATTTAAGGGAAACTGTCGCGAAAATGAAAATTTATTATATGATTTAGCATACTTAAATTAGAAACTTTTAAAATACTCCATTAAAAATTCTTTGTTTATGAAATAATCAAGTTTATGGTCACTATTAATCTTTCATCTGTTTCTCTATGTTCTCTCTTCTTGAAGAAGTTGTAGGGTGTCAGATATTCAGACCGTTCGATCCAATATATCTTATAGGGGGGCTACTTTTGCCTAGAAGATGTATTGGAGCTCACTCTATTAAAATCACCAGACATCATGTCTCTCTACATGCAGGATTTGTCCAAAAGGCAGTTCTTTTGTTTGTACTGGAATCACTTATTAGAGTGAGCCCCCCTATAAGATATATTGGATCTAACTGTCAATGAATATCTGACACCCAACTGCTGCATGAAGACAGAATGAAGAGAATAAGGAATCTTGAGCATAAACTTGATTATTTTGGATACAAAGCACAATATTTAATTGATTGTATTCAGAAAGTTTATTTTGCTATGATGAAGCTTAGATTAATTTTTCATTTTCTCAGTAGTTTCACTTTAATGATGGAGGGTGTGGGGGAGCAGAGTATGTGGATTGTAGTATGAAATTTAAAGTAAACCTAAATGTGCCACCTTAGACTACAGATGTGTATAGATTTGATGGAAAGGTTTTTTTTCTTCATAGAATTTTTGTCAGTGGTATTCTTATAGAAACCCTCATCCAAGTCTTACAGTGGGGGATAGTCATTAGACTTTCTGCAGCAGTTGCTGTCTCCTGTGATGTTTTCTTCAAAATGTGCTATGTTTTTATTCCTGTTTGTAAACCGTATTTCTTTTTCTGGTTTTAGGACATATTTGAATGTCGAACATGTGGCTTGTTGGAATCCCTGTGCTGCTGTACCGAGTGTGCAAGAGTCTGCCACAAAGGACATGACTGCAAGTAAGTGTGCTACTATTCCCGAACCTCTAAACGGTGTCAAAGTTTGGACTTTGGGGTTTTATTGTTCTAACTCTTGTTTCAGATTGAAAAGAACCTCACCTACTGCTTACTGCGACTGTTGGGAGAAATGCAAATGCAAAACATTAATTGCCGGGCAAAAGTCTGCACGACTTGATCTACTCTATCGACTGCTGACCATCACTAATCTTGTTACTATGCCAAACAGCAGGTAATTGGTATAGTGAGTGTTCCTTTGTCTCATGTAGCTACTCTATTTAAAAGCATGATTTGAATGTTTAAAGTGGGTAAGGTAAACTCCATTCATTAATCTCTCTTGGGGGAAGTCTTCACGTCAAAAAACTGAAGTAGCATTTGGAATTTGAACAGGCAATGCATACTAAAATTGTCTCAACGTGAGCCTTTTTTTTTCTTGACCAATAGCAGTAACATCCCAGAATTAACAAACCAAGATTAAAATACAGTTCTACGTTTTTAGACTTGGGTAGCTTTTGGATAAGGGTAAAAGTAAGATTATGCCTTACTATGTGCTAAAGAGTCAAGCTTCATTCAAGCTATCCTAATTTGAGATGTGGTTATGCCACAACCTGCTTACATTTGTTTTTAATTATGTATCTGACTCCTGTTTTTCAGGGGAGAGCACCTTCTTCTCTTCTTAGTTCAAACTGTAGCCAGACAGACAGTGGAACACTGCCAGTACCGGCCTCCAAGGATTCGAGAAGATCGCAATCGGAAGGCAGCCAACCCTGAAGGTGAATGACATGGATGCCTTTCTGGCCTTTTAGATTCATTGACTGAAGTCATATGCTGTAAAATACTGGTTTAAATGGAAAAAGAAAAGGTGGCAACAGCCCTGCTTATGGTTATTCCCTACTTGTGAGGGAGATGGATAAGGGTGAGTGCAGAAAAGAGGGGGTTCTCTTACCAAACACTGAATGTGGAAAGGAGCTAGATGTTTGTTTTTGAGGGCAGTAGAGCAAGAGATTGTAGCTGTTGCTGAGGGAAAACACCAGGAGGTGAAGCTGATCTAAACCATTCTTTAGTTCTGTTGATAGATCTGTTGCCCTGTTCTGAGTCTAGGACAGGGGTGTCCAAAAGATAGATCAGGATCTACCAGTAGAAATTTAGCTGATGATCAGTAGATCTCAAGGCACTGTTAGCAAAATCATCCTCCAGTCTCATGTTTTTCATTAAGATATTTCTTATTTTACAGTTACATAAGAAATAGTTCTTGTTAAATTTAGTCTTGTTACAGTTCAGTGTAAAAATTAGAACTGGGTAAACAGGTTGTGCAAAATAAAAAATGTTTCTAATATAGTTAGCCAGCCAAAAATTTAATGTATAAAGGCTGGAGTGACTGGATCTCTACCAGAACAGAAAACAACTTCCTTCTTTTCAGCTCTCTAACTCTGAGTTACCTCTCCTGCAGATTCATTCCACAGGAGTTCACAGCAGCCATCTTCTTTCTTCAGTCTTTTATGGAAGTTTTGGAGCATGCGCAGTTGGAGGAGACTACCAACAACTGCACATGAGCTGAAAGTCACAAATATTTCCGGAAACACTACTTCCGAAAAAGACCAAAGAAAGAAGATGGCTGCCGTGAACTTCCATGGCCCGAATCTGCAGGAGGGGTAAGTAACAATAATTAGGGCATTTGCCCGGGGGGAAGGGAGGAAAGGGGGTTCTACACAGGGGAGGGGCTGAGGGTTTTTTTCATTACAGGTTCAAATCTCCAGATGGGACATAACTGTTCAGTGAGTTTGCAATTGATCCTCGGCATTCAGCTCAGATTTAAAAGCAACAGTTATTACGCATGTGCCCCCCCTCAAGCCACTGATTTGTTACTGCCTTGTACCCAATCAATGGAAACAAAGAGAGCTGAAAAGTTGGAAGTAGTGTTCTGTTATGAGACATCCAGTCACTCCAACCTTTATGCAGTACTTTTTTGGCTAACTATTAAACTTTTTTTTCTTTTGCACATATCTATTTAAAAATAAATCAATATTTGCCATATCTTCCATAGAACAGAATGCTAACAATGTTTTTTTATGGATGTAGATCCTAATGGGACAACATAACCAAAAGTAGGCCTTGCATTAGCAAAGTATGGGCACTCCTGCTTTAGGAGCTTTTTCTCATTGTTGCTTCTGTGTCCTCAATACAAGTCTAAATGAGATAATGGATTCTATATACGGACCCATTTCACAACCGTATCATGTTATATACAGAGATTTTATGGCAAACTGGTTGCATTGGCTTTCTTTCTTTCAAGATTCTGACATGCCAGATCATGACCTAGAGCCCCCTAGGTTTGCCCAGCTTGCACTGGAACGTGTTTTACAGGATTGGAACGCACTTAAATCAATGATTATGTTTGGATCCCAAGAAAATAAAGACCCGTGAGTTATCACTTAGCATGTCCTATAACTCCTTTCTTTCATTCCAAAGTTCTAATGTGCAGTTTCTTATCTCAAGCCTTAGTGCTAGCAGTAGAATTGGCCATCTTCTTCCAGAGGAACAAGTTTACTTGAATCAGCAGAGTGGTGCCATCCGCTTGGACTGTTTTACTCATTGCCTTATTGTCAAGTGCACAGCAGATATTTTGGTAAGTTTCTAAAAGTCCTCAGGAAGAAGTGTTTTTTTGCATACACTTGTACATTTTTCATTTAATTTGTGATGGTATTGTTGTTTCCTAGCTGTTGGATACCTTGCTGGGAACCCTTGTAAAGGAGCTCCAGAATAAATATACCCCTGGGCGTAGAGAAGAAGCTGTAGCTGTCACAATGCGTTTTCTGCGTTCAGTGGCTCGTGTTTTTGTCATTCTCAGTGTAGAGATGGCTTCATCCAAGAAGAAAAAGTAAGTACAGATACTGCTCCATCTGTTCTTTTTATCTCTAACTGTTACATTTAAGTTCTAGTTGACATTCTCTAGAATTGCCATGAGACTGTGTTTGAAGGGGGTTCTTCACCTTCCCAACACTTTTTCCAGTTTAGTCGTTTCCAATTCACCAGCAATAAATACTTTTTGCAATCTACTTTGTTTTCTTTCTATTTGTTATATTCAATTTTAAAGTTTTCCTTTGTAAAGCAGCTGTGGGTTGAGGGGTTATCCCGTCCTCTGTAGACTATTCTAATAGATACATTTCTTATCTTTCTCACTGAGGAGCAGAATTCCAGAGTTTCATCAAACCGCTATGACTAAAGTAGTTGCAAGCATTCCACTGATGCTGCAGAGGAATGTTTCGACTAATGTAGCAAATTGTAACTGTTCAGATTACTGGACTGTCCGGCTGAAAAAAAGGGAGACAGGAACATTAAAGGCGTTGTTCACCTGCAAACTTTTTCCAGTTCAATAGGTTCACCAGACTTTTCACCAGAAATTTTTATTTTTAACGACTTTTTATTCGTGACCATTTTTCGAATATTTAAGTGTAAAGTTAAATTTTTCACTTTCTAAAGCAGCTCTGAGACGGTGTTTGCTGACCCTTTAAACTGTTCTAAATTGATACATTTCATATCTTAGTCCCTGCTGAGAAGAATCACTGAGTTTCATTAAAGGGGACATATAGGATAAATGGAAAAAATACTAATTTTGTAGGCAGATGTAAGTAATGTATGGTCTTGCTTTTCACATGGTGCTAAAAATTATCTTTAAAAATAGCCCCTTTATTGGAGCTCCCTATAGATGTTCTTTGGTCCCTGTCTGTGTTTCAAATGAAGGATGGGAGTGTCTTAACAGTCCCTGCCAGAAGCACAGTAGGAGGGGGACAGCCAATCACAGCCCTGCAGTCTCACAAGCACAGACAGGCTTCAGTTCCTTATCAGGTCCTGCTAACTGCTGATTGGTTCCTGTCCTACAGTGCAATGAGCTAAAGCTGCCGGCTCCCCTGCACAGCCTGGGAATTCAGGGAGCGGGAAGGGAGGGATCATTATGGTTTTTGCAGAAATAGTCAATAAATTGGCCTGAAACACTACTTTTTAAGGCACAGTTCTTCTATATCTAAATGAGTATAATGTTTTGGGAAAAACAGTAAAAAATAGAAAGTAATTGAAAAAAGTCTTTATTTCTGGGGAACAAAACGAAAACTGAACTGAAAAAGTGTTTGGAAGGTGAACAACCCCTTAAAGGGCACCAATCACAGCCAAAACCAAACACACGTTAAAGGAAAACTATACCCCGAAAATGAATTTTTGAGCAACAGTTTATATCAAATCAAGTGACATATTAAAGAATCTTACCTACCTGGTATATTTATTTAAGTAAATATTGCCCTTTAACATCTCTTGCCTTGAACCACCATTTCATGATGGTCTGTGTGCTGCCTCAGAGATCACCTGACCAGAAATATTTAAACTCTTAACTGTAAAGGGAAGAAGTGTTGAAGCAAAAGACACAACTCTGTCTGTTAATTGGCTCATGTGACCTAACTTTATAGTTTGTTTGGTATGTTTGTGTGCACCGTTGGATCCTAGGATCCCAGGAGATTGTCCTTATTTTTTAAAATGGCAATTTTCTATTTATGACTACTCAATGGCACATGCTACTAAAAAAGTGTATTATTATGAAAATGGTTTATTTATATGAAGCAAGGTTTTACATATGAGTTGTTTTAGGCTATATATGTTAATAGAGACCAACATTGTTCGGGGGGTATAGTTTTCCTTGAACAATCTGACCAGTACAACCTAAACATATATAGGTTTTTGGAAGAAAAAAAAAAACAGCAGTTGGGAGTCCATACTGTGACTACAACATGTAAATGAGTTCATGAGCATGCTCAGATTGTAGCTTTGCCCTGAGTATTCTACCCACAATGCCTAGTTTTAGTAAACTCCTCCATTAGGCTAAGGCCAGACGGGGAGATTCGGGGGCATTTTGTCTCCTGGCGACTTCTCGCCGCGACTTGTAGCCCCCGAACCTCCCCGAATAGCCACGTACCCAAGCGCACCGGCGTTGCTTGAAAACGCCGGCGCGTATCCACACGGAGCGGCGCGCTTTTTGAAATTGCTCCAAATTGCCTGGCGAGGCAATTTGGAGCATGTATCACCCCCTCCTAGCATGGGAATTTTCCCCAATAACCCCTCCAGTTAAATTGAGTATGAGAAACAATAGCAGTTCCATTGTGCAGCTAATTCTGAAAGCACCAGATTAGGCACAATGACCCGAGGTATCTGCCTGCACACCAGTACTACAGGTAAAAAAAAAAAATCACTTGGTTCAAAAACAAAATGTTATATGGTAGAGAATTATTTGTAATGTAAACACTGTACTTTAGTAATAAAAGCAACGCCATATCCCTTTAAAAAAGGCAAAGCAGTTGAAAAAAAGTCTTTATTTCTGTTGAACCTAAAAACAACTGAATTGGAAAAATTCACCTAAGTGATTTTTTTTTTTTTTTTTTTTTAAGTCTGCTCTTTTTATTTTGTTTTCCAGCAATTTCATTCCACAGCCAATAGGGAAATGCAAGAGAGTGTTCCAAGCTTTACTTCCATATGCAGTGGAGGAGTTGTGCAACGTTGCAGAATCCCTCATTGTCCCAGTGAGAATGGGCATTGCACGGCCAACTGCCCCCTTCACACTGGCAAGCACAAGCATAGATGCCATGCAGGGCAGCGAGGAGCTGTTCTCTGTGGAGCCTCTTCCTCCAAGACCTTCATCTGATCAGTCTAACAGGTAACAATCTACTACTATAGGCAAGGTGGGAGTGTGTTATCATTAGGCAGTATTATTTCTTCTCTTAGCACTGGGCTGTACAGGCACAGGTGAGTAAAGTATCTGTTACAATTGGGTGTGACAGTAAACAAGTAATCCGTATAATGGGCAACTGTCTTTTTTTCACTTTACTGTAAGTTGGCACTGGTAGTGTGCAGACCAAATGCTTGTTTCTGTTTTGGGGAGACAAAGAAGATAAGGTTATATTCCTTCTACTAAGCCAGGGACCCCCAACCTTTTGAACCCGTGAGCAACATTCAGAAGTAAAAGGAGTTGGGGGAGCAACACTAGCAAGAAAAATGTTCCTGGGGTGCCAAATAAGTGCTGTGATTGCCCATTTGGTAGCCCCTATGTGGATTGTAAACCTACAGTGAGGCTCTTTTTGGCAGTGCACCTGGATTTTATGCAACCAGAACTTGTCTCCAAGCCTCAAATTCATATGTTTTTTAATGCTTTTATATGAAAACAGCCAACTTTGTTTTACAGTAAATAGGAGAAAATTTTTATTTCCAAATAACCCTCCTTAACGCAAGGAGCAAACAGTCCCTGGAGGGGTAGTTTAGTATTTATGTATTCCCCACCTTGATTGTTTTTCTACATAGTTCGAATCAGTCCCAGTCATCCTATATGATTAGGAATCCTCCACAAAGAAGAATAAGCCAGTCCCAGCCTGTGCGAGGCCGAGATGAAGAGCAGGATGACATTGTGTCAGCAGATGTGGAAGAGGTAAATCATTTTTATGTTCAGATACTACACATGTTGCCGTCTATATACAGGTGTAGGATCCGTTTGGAAACATCTAGTCAGAAAAGCTCAAACTTACGGCAAGGCCATCTCCTGTAGAGTCTAAATGTTTCAAAATTATCTCTGTAACAATACAGTACCCACAAAGCTGCATGAATCCATATTGGCGGCAAAACAATTCTGTTCGGTCTATTTTTCTGGACCCATTATCCATAAAACCCAAGGCCTGAGCATTTGGCCCAATACCTGTACTAGCTTAACTACCAAGCTGGAAAACTTGATTACTTCAGTTTACATATTAAAGGTGTTGTTCACAACTAGTTGTTTTCAGGTTGATCACGATAGCGACTTTTTCCAATTATTTTTGTTTTCTTCATGTCACGGTTTTTCTAATACAGGTATCGGACCCATTATCCAGAAAAGGATAGTCTCCCATAGACTCCACCATAATCAATTAATCCACATTTTCAAAAATGATTTCCTTTTTGTCTGTAGTAATAAAACAGTAGCTTGTACTTGATCCCAACTAAGATATAATTAATCCTTATTAGAAGTAAAACCAGTCTTATTGGGTTTATTTAATGTTTACATGATTTTCTAATAGTCTTAAGCTGTGAAGTTACAATTTATGGAAAGACCTGTTATCCAGAAAATCCCAGGTCCCGAGCATTCTGGATTCTGGATAGCAATTCCCATACCTGTATTGAAGTGTAAAGTATCATTCTTCACCTTCTAAAGCAGCTCTCGGAGGAGGGGTCGCTGACCCTGTAAACTGTTCTAAATTGATACATTTAGTGGATACATTTCTTATCTTCAGGACTGGACTGAGAATCAAAATAGGCCCTGGCATTTCCAGTACACAGAGGCCCACTCAGCCCACACAGAGGCCCAAACAGTCCCCACCAGCCCACTAAATACTGACTTTCTATGGCACCTTATAGCAGCCCATCTGGCATTTGCTCTAACCCACAGATTGCCAGTCCGGGTCTGCTTATCTTTGTCCCTGCTGAGCAAAATCTCTGGGTTTCATTACAGGCAGCTTTTAGAATTGATACAATAGTTGCTAATACTCCAGAGATGCTGCTGAGAAATGGATCAACTCAATGTTGCAAAATTGTAAACTTTTAAAGTCTGCACCTGAATTACTGAGCTGCCAGATTCGAATGCCAGAGACACCAACATTCAACTTTATAGGGCATGTAAAGGCAAAAAAATAAAATCCCATGTTTACTTTCTTTAATGAAAAAGAAACCTATCTGCAATATACTTTAAAGTGGACCTCTCACCCAGACACACAAATCTGTATAATAAAAGTCTTTGTCAAATTAAACATGAAATCCAATTTCTATTTTTTATTAAAGCATTCATAGCTGCTGTACGCTCATTTAAAAATATCAGCTGTCAATCAAATATTGTCTGCCCCTCCTCTATGCCAGTGGAATAGTTCCTTGTCTTTTAAACTTAGATTTTGGAAAAACAGTAAAAAATAAATAATGAAAAGTAATTGGAAAAAAAAGTTATTTCTGGGGAACAATCTGAAAACAAATGAACTGAAAAAAAAAGTGTTTGGAAGGTGAACAACCCCTTAAAGGGCAAGGAAAGTGTAAAATAGAATAAGGCTAGAAATGCTGTATTTTGTATACTAAACATAAACATGAACTTACTGCACCACAAGCCTAATCAAACAAATGATTTATGCTTTCAAAGTTGGCCACAGGGGGCTGTCCTCTTGTAACTGTGTTATACATCTTTGTAAGCCCAAGACTGTGCACATGCTCAGTGTGGCCTAGGTTAAGCTTGGGGATCGTCATAAATGATCAAATCATGGAAACAAAAGAAGCTGCTTGAGTTGTGCATGGCTGGGAAGTAAGACAGGGGCTCCCTCTGCTGTTAATAAGTATGATTGTTTCCCTGCCCAACATTACTATCCACAGCATTAAATGAACGGAGAATTTCACTGCATACAGTCAGGTTTCTTATAAAAACGGTACACATTTTTTTAATTAAAGTATATTGGAGATTTCTTTTTCATTAAAGAACGTAAACATGGGATTTTATTTTTTTGCCTTTCCTTGTCCTTAAAGTAGATTTTTAGTTAAGTTCAAAAGGGCAGCATATACCTCCTTTTTAACATGAGAAGTGAAGCACACTTGTAGACTATTGCTGTTTAGAAGCTTTTGTATCCGCTAATCTGTCCCTGTTTTCTATTTTTATCTGAAGACCAAAAAAAACTTGCAAGGTTCAAACATGGAGTAGCTCCATTTTCCTTAGTTCCCCCTTTTTTTAGCTGAAGAACTAAACATGGTATACTTTTTGCCAATTTTATTTCAAACTACACTCATGCTGAACCATTGGGTATACCTTCCCTTTAATTTTGCCTTTAACTAAGCTGTTGGTTGTCTGGAGGCGTTTCCATTTTCTTTTTTTTTATTATTTCTTGTAAGATTGTCTGTAATTTAATTAGGTTGAAGTGGTAGAGGGAGTAGCAGGAGAAGAGGACCATCATGATGAGCAGGAAGAGCATGGGGAGGAGAATACAGAAGCAGAAGGACAACACGATGAGCATGATGAAGATGGTAATACATTTTTTTGTAAAAGGGCACCGTCGCTGGAAAAAAAAGAAAAAAAAATTTTTACTTACTGAAACGATATATTAGCAGCTTTCCGGTATACATTAATCACTAACAAAAAGGGACTGACAGATGCTGCTTTCAGTAGGACTGACATTTACCAATAACTTTAAAATAATTTAACATTTTTTTATTAATTTATAGGAGAATTTAGAATTAGATTTTCTTTCATTATTCAAGAAAATATTTGGTTCGACGTGTCATTTAAACCTACAATATGTAGAGGTATTTTTACTTGCCACTAGGGGTCAGTGCATTCAATAAAATCTCTTCGGACCAATAAAGCCCATTCCTCAAGCCAGTGAATTAATAGCTGTTACTTAAGATTTTTTTTTTTTTTTTTGTCTGTTTGAATTTTTAGGGAGTGACATGGAGTTAGACCTTCTGGCGGCAGCTGAAACCGAAAGTGACAGTGAAAGTAACCACAGCAATCAGGATAATGCCAGCGGTCGGAGGAGTGTAGTAACAGCAGCTACCGCTGGATCAGAAGCAGGTATGAAGTCCTTTTTTTTCAAAAGAGAAAACATTCAATTAATTTTTGAAATCTGACATGGGACTAGACATATTGTCAGTTTCCCAGCTGCCCCATCATGTGACTCGTTCTCTGATAAACTTCAGTCACTCTATACGGCTGTACTGCAAGTTGGAGTGATATCACTCCCCCCCACCCCCCCACCCCAGCAGCCTAACAGAACAATTGGAAGGTAACCAGATAGCGGCTCCCTAACACAAGATAACAGCTGCCTGGTAGATCTAAGAACAGCCCTCAATAGTAAAATCCAGGTCCCACTGAGACACATTCAGTTACATTGAGAAGGAGAAACAGCCTGCCAGAAAGCAATTCCCTCCTAAAGTGCTGGCTCTTTCTGAAAGCACATGACCAGGCAAAATGACCTGAGATGCACCTACACACCAATATTACAATAAAAACAATACACTTGCTTGTTCAGGATGACATTTTATATTGTAGAGTGAATTATTTTCTGGGTAAACAGTAATTTAGAAATAAAAATTGCATCATAAAAATCATGACAGAGTATTAAATGTGTTTCAAACTTTCATTCAGTAAAGGATATTCTGATTTCTGAGCTGTATATGATTTTATAGGTGCCAGCAGTGTTCCAGCCTTTTTCTCTGAAGATGACTCCCAATCCAATGACTCCAGTGATTCTGATAGCAGTAGCAGTCAAAGTGATGACCTGGACCAGGAGACCTTTATGATTGATGAGCCTCTAGAGAGGTCGTCTAACAGCAATCATGCAAATGGGGCTGCCCAGGCTCCAAGATCAATGCAGTGGGCAGTACGAAACACTCAGAGCCAAAGAGCCCCAAACACCACACCATCTAATACTTCTACTCCAGCAGGTAAACATTTTTTGTCTATGATTTTATAACTGATATTTCTAGGAAACTTTTCTTGTGTGCAGATCAAATGCAGCAAACTGATAGCTAAACATATTCTGCTCCAGCTGCTGCTTGTGCTTTATCCCTGCCCTTCACTTCAGTTTTTGTTATTTCATTTTGTTTTGGAACTCTCCTATTTCAATAGTTCCCTTTCAGTTTCCCTTATGTGAAAATACTGCCCTCCTCATTGGAGACTAGATTGGACACTGTTGCCCTCCTCCAGACCCTGCCTTCTCACTTTGTGGAGGTTGCAGCAGGGTGGGGTACATTTCAGCATGTTTAGAGTAGGGAATATTTCTCTGAAGGAGTCTGTGGGACACCAGGACCATAAGGTATAGCATCCACCAGCCGGAGACAGGACACTAGAGAAGAAGACTCCTCCTCCCTGCTATACCCCTCACTGCTTCCTGATCTACTCCGTTTATTTTTAGTGACCTCAAAGAGACAAGACTGATTAAGATTTATGCAGCCAGTATCCACTGACACCAAAGGTTGTCCAAGAGATCTCAACACAATAGTCATTCTGGCATGGCTTTCCCCCCTCATAGGACATAGTGCAGGGTCCAGTTAGTTCACCGCTAACATCTATATTCTGCTTGCAAACTGGCTGCTCACATCTAGAACTCGCCATCCTGATCTGAGCTGCACTACTCCGGGGACCCAGGCATATGTTCCCATCCTGGATCCATGGAGAACAATCAATTGAGTACTCGCACTCCCTGGCCCTTCCAATAGTGACCCTGGTGCACAGCAAAAATGGGGAAACGGCAACCCCAAAATCCAGTAGCAGCAAAGATTCACCAGCACACAGGTAATGCAAGCAGGTTAAAACCTTGCTAATGTTTATTGCAGCATGCAGCATCATTGATAAAGGGGGTAACCCCGAAATGTTGCATGCTTCAATAAACATTATCAAGGTTTTAACCTGCTTGCATTACCTGTGTGCCGGTGAATCTTTGCTCCCATCCTGGATCCAGCACGGACTGGCACATACATTATGCAGTGGGGCAGGCTTTGAGAAGGGGGAACAGGCACATTTTTCCCATTTACCTGCTTAATTCCTAATTGTAAGTCCAATTGTTAGCATTACTTTGGTACATAGATGCATTGTGTTTACTGGTATTGCTTAAAAGACATGTAAAGTCTACATTTTCCTACCATTTATATATGTTGGGCACATCTCCCACACCGATATGGCATTATTTGTACTGCATACATCCCCTGTTTGCCAGCGTTATTTTTATTAATCTGAGTTGAGAACTCAGCATGCTCATGAACCAAAAGCCAAAGGAAATTCCAGAGGGCGGGGGCTGAGTGGGTTAGAGGAGCTGAAGGAATCCTAAGTGATTCAAGGGATATTGCAACCTTACTATTAACCTTTGAACAAACCAGAGTGGCAGGTATGTAGCGATTTCAAAAAAGTTCTTCAGTGATTACATTTTTGTGTGGTGGGTTTACATGTCCTTTAAGCGCATGGTCATTGCTTATTTAACCTTGTGACATTACGGACACACATTAAGTGGGGGTACAGATTCAGCAGATATCCATTATACTATGGAAGAGGGCAATTAAGAGGGACCCTTTTTTATGGGGGGGGGGCTGCACAAACCACAAAGGTTAAATACCTGACTTGCACTAGATGCTGCAAATGCCTACCCTTTGGCAAAAAAAGACCCATTATCTGCAACATGCTCCAAGGACCTGGAACTAGCACCTCCTGCAGTACCACTGGAACCAGAGGTGATGATTACTCCCCCTGTGCCACACACCACAGGTATTAAGTTAGTGGACTACTTAAATAATTGCTTGATAAATATTACCAGGGTTCTGCAGAATCCCGCACTGAACCTCACAAAATACCAACTTCTCCTTCCCTGGAGGAAATTAGCAACATTGTATCCCAGCCTCTGCTTATTGGGATGATTCTTTAAAGCTTTATTCTTCACCTCAGGTGAAAGCCTGCATCCAGTGTTGGCAGTGGAACCATGCAGACTTGGTTCAATACCCTGATGGAATTAACACCAGGGTGAAAGAACTTCTTAAACTGACAGTACAAGGATGCCAATAAGTACCTTTAAACTTCAGCAGATCAAAGACCTGGAATCTCCCACAGATTCCGGATCTTCCCTTCCAAGGACCCTTTTACCGTCCAGACCCAGCCTTCCTCAACTTCTTCTAGTGTCCTGCCTTCTCCTGCTGCTCTAGCTATACCCCATGGTCCCTGTGTCCCACAGACATCCCAAGAGAAAAGGATTTAACTGAGAATTCTAAAATCCCTTTTCCTTGCAGCAAATACATTGGGTCTCCCAAGAATTAAAATCAGCTTGTGTGTTCCTTTTTTATCAGTCACCAAACCTAAGTGATGCATCTTGTTCATGTTGAAGTAAAACATCTTTTGCATTTTATTCCCTTCTTTGCAGCAAGTTCTGGTGCCTTGATTTACATTGAACCATCCAGTCTGAGGCGGAGTGGCAACATGAGCTCCAGTGCAGCGGCAGCAGCAGCCCTTGAAGCGAGCAATTCTAGCAGTTATTTGACATCAGCAAGCAGTCTGGCTAGAGCCTACAGCATTGTGATACGGCAGATATCTGACTTGATGGGTCTAATCCCCAAGTATAACCACTTGGTCTATTCACAGATCCCAGCAGCCGTGAAACTGACCTATCAAGATGCAGTTAACTTGCAGGTATGTACACGTATGTTTCTGCATTAAAGGTGATAGTCCCCTTTAAACTTTTAATAAAGAGAGAGATTCTGAGGAAATTTGCAGTTAGCTTGCCTTTTTTTTTATTATAATTTGTGATTTAAAGTTATTTAGCTTTTTTTACGGTTGTTGGGTGTTTAACATGATCTTGAAGATTTTTTTTCTTTGTGGGTGCATGGAGCCTAAATTAGAACTTTTTGGCTTAAATGAGGAGACTAAACACTGCATATCATCAATAAGAACTTTTTCCCATGTCAGAAACATGTTGGGGGTAGTGTTTTTTACCTGTACTTTAGGACATGTTTTAGGTCACATTCAAATAAAAATCTAGAAAATTTTGAAGGGTTCACAAACTTTTAAAGACTGTATGTACAGGATACAACTAGTTTAGCTTTTTCGTTTTAGAACTATGTTGAAGAAAAACTTATTCCCACATGGAACTGGATGGTCAGCATAATGGACTCCACTGAAGCCCAGCTACGTTATGGGTCTGCATTAGCATCAGCTGGAGATCCAGGTCATCCCAACCATCCCCTTCATGCATCCCAGAATTCCAACCGCAGGGAAAGGATGACCACCCGTGAAGAAGCTAGTCTGAGGACTCTAGAGGGAAGAAGGTATTGTAATTTTAAATTCTGCATTTCGATTGCTGTTTAATAAGTAGGGATGCACCGAATCCAGGATTCAGTTCGGGATTTGGCCAGGATTCGGCCTTTATCAGCAGGATTCGGATTCGGCCGAATCCTTCTGCCTGGCCGATCCGAATCCTAATTTGCATATGCAAATTAGGGCCAGGGAGCTAAATCACGTGACTTTTTGGCACAAAACAAGGAAGTAAAAAATGTTTTCCCCGTCCCACCCATAATTTGCATATGCAAATTAGGGTTCGGATTCGGTTCGGTATTTGGCCAAATCTTTCGGGAAGGATTCGGGGGTTCGGACGAATTCAAAATAGTGGATTCGGTGCATCCCTATTAATAAGGCGGGCGGATTCCTTCCAAAATATATTAGTTGTGTGATCCCGTTGGAAAGACTGTTGCTGTACTTCTACTGAGATTTAATTCTTGACATTTTTATTATATAGGAGAGCCACACTGCTTACTGCTCGACAGGGGATGTCGGCACGTGGAGACTTCTTGAACTATGCACTTTCACTAATGCGTTCGCACAATGATGAGCACTCTGATGTACTCCCTGTTTTGGACGTCTGCTCCCTGAAACACGTGGCCTATGTATTCCAGGCCCTGATTTACTGGATTAAGGCAATGAATCAACAAACAACACTGGATACTCCACAGCTAGAAAGAAAGAGGTATTCAGTTCTCATGGTTGTGACGTTACATAACACATGCAACTGTGTATATAATTGATTTGCTAATACATCTGTTTATCTTTTTACAACTTTATTATAGTCCTAAAAATATTTACAATCCTCTTCCAAATGACCCTTCTTTAACGGAAGAGTAACACCAAAAAATTAAATTAAAGTATTTTAAAGGGATACAGTCATGGGACATGCATCAGTTAATAGTGCCACTCCAGCAGAATTCTGCATTGAAATCCATTTCTCAAAAGACCATTGTGAAATCTGACTTGGGGCTAAACATATTTTCAATTTCCCAGCTGCCCCGAGTCATGTGATTTGCGCTCTGATATAGATATGCACCAAATACACTATTTTGGTTTCTGCCGAACCCCCAAATCCTTCGAGGAAGATTTGGCCAAACCCTAATTTGCATATGCAAATTGGGTGGGAAGGAGAAAAAATTTGTATTTCCTTGTTTTGTGACCAAATTCATGCAATTCCCCCCCCCCCTCCCCAATTTGCATATGCATTCGGCCCGAATCCTGCTGAAAAAGGCCGAATCCCTACTGATAAACTTCAATCACTCTTTACTGCTGTACTACAAGTTGAAGTGATAACAAAAAAAACCATATCCCACTGCGTACTATACAGTTACATTGAGAAGGAAAAACAGCCTGCCAGAAAGCAGTTCCCTCCTGAAGTGCTGGCACAAGTCACATGACCAGGGGCAGTTTGGAAATTGACAAAATGTCTAGCCCCATGTCAGATTTCAAAACTGAATATAAAAAAATCTGTTTGCTCTATTAACTGATGCATTTTGAAAAAAACACGTTTTCCCATGACAGTATCTGTTTAAATTAATTAAAGGAAAACCATACCCCCCGGAACAACGTAGGTCTCTATAAAAAGATATTGCATAAAACAACTCCTATGGGAAAACCTGCTTCATGTAAATAAACCATTTTCATAATACACTTTTTGTAGTAGCATGTGCCATTGGGTCATCCTATATAGAAAATAAGGACATCCTCCTGGGATTGTATGGTTCACGGTACACACAAATAAACTATAAAGTTAGGTCACACGAGCCAATTAACAGAGTTCTGTCTTTTGCTTTCACACTTTTTCCTGTTAGTTAGAGGCACAATGGTCGACTAATGGTCGAATTTCAAAGTGAAAAAACTTCGAAATTCGACCATCAGTTTTTTTTTTTAAGGCTATATTTGTTTCAAAATAGCTCTATTTCGATTGAATAGTTCAGATATATTTGACAGTTGAAGTAGCCCAAAATTACTTCGAAACTCAAATTTTATTCGAATTTTGACTTCGGTCCTTAGTAAATCTGCCCCTTAGAGTTGAAATATTTCTGGTCAGGTGATCTGAGTCAGCACAAAGACCATCATTTCGTGATGGATCAAGGCAAGAGATGTAAAAGGTCAATATTTACTTAAAGAATTTTACCAAACTGGAATATATATTTAATATGCCACTTGATATTAACCATCTGTTGCTCAAGTATTCATTTTGGGGTTATAGTTTTACTTATTAACCTATATTCTGTTATCATGATCTAGTAAAAGCTGTGTGTTTGATTCTGGAAGACCACTATAGTTTATATGAGGAATGCACCGAAACCAGTATTCGCTTCTGGATTAGACCTTGTTTCTCACTTAACTGAATATGACACCTAATTTGCATATGTAAATTAGGGGTGGAGAGGGAAATCACGTGACTTTTCATCACAAAACAAAGTTTGCACTTTTTCCTTTCCTGGCCCTAATTTGCATATGCAAATTAGCATTCTGTTCGGTTTTCGACAGTATCTTTCACAAAGGATTTGGCAGAATCCCAAATAGTGCATTCGGTGCATCCCTAGTTTATATAAACAAGCTGCTGTGTAGCCATGGGGGCAGCCATTCAAGCTGGAAAAAAGAAGAGGCACATAGCAGATACCTGTCCAATACAATGGTTTTTTTTTCTGATCTAACCTATGCCTTTTCTCCTCTTTTACCAGTGCCGAGCAATAGTACATTATTTTATTTGGATCCATTCAGTTTTTGGTGTTACTGTTCCTTTAATGGCTGTTGTTACTGGGGGTGGGTTAGCTCCCCTTTAAAGGCCCAGTATAGACCAGTGCTTGTCTTGCAAATAATATCTCCTCCCTTTGCAATAATGTTGATTTTCTTTTTTTAATAGGACAAGAGAGCTTTTGGAGCTTGGCCTTGATAATGAAGATTCGGAGCATGAAAATGATGATGACACAAATCAAAGTCAGTATAAGTTGCAGACTTGGAAGTAAAGTCTCTTAGGAAGGCTTAATGTTATGTTTAACTGCAATTTTTACATGATCCATATATTTAATGGGGCCTGTCACGGGCCTAAGCAAAATAAACTTAAACTATATAAATAATCTTTAACAATCCATTTTTTTTTATAGTCCACAAACCCAGCAAGCATGCAGAAATGGGGCTAGACATATTGTCAGTTTCCCAGCTGCCCCCAGCCATGTGACTTGTGCTCTGATAAACTACAGTCATTATTTACTGCTGTACTGCAAGTTGTAGTGATATTACCCCTCCCTTTCCGACCCCCCCCCCAGCAGCCTAACAACAACAGAACAATGGGAAGGTAACCAGATAATAGCTCCCTAACACAAGATAACAGCTGCCTGGTAGATCTAAGAACAACACTCAATAGTAAAACCCATGTCCCACTTCAGTTACATTAAATAGAAGAAACAAAACCTGCCAGAAAGCAGTTCCATCCTAAAGTGCAGGCACAAGTTACATGACTGGCGCAACTGGGAAACTGACAATATATCTAGCCCCATCTCAGATTTCAAAACTGAATATTAAAAAATTCTGTTTGCTCTTTTGAGAAATGGATTTCAGCGCAGAATCCTACTGGAGCAGCACTATTAACTGTTTTTTTCTTTAAACATGTTTTCCCATTACCGTATCCCTTTAAATATCTCAAATTCTAGAAAACATTTGATATATAGCCATAAATGTTATAGTATTCCTGTAGCTACTTTAATTAAAATACTTGTACCTGTTTCACTTAGCAGTGAGCATCGAAGCGACTTGTCGGATGCCTAAAAGTGACTATTTTTTACAGGCCTGACTTTAAATGACAAAGACGATGATGTACTTCCCTCGGAGACTGGTCCGAACCATCCATTTTTCCGTCGTTCCGATTCAATGACGTTCCTTGGGTGTATTCCACCAAACCCCTTTGAAGTTCCTCTGGCAGAAGCTATCCCACTTGCAGACCAGCCCCATCTTTTGCAGGTATTTTAAAATTTCACTGTATGGAGTGCAAAATAATGTGAATTTGGCAATATTGTGTTAACATTACAAACACTTGCTCCTACCTTCTTTGTAAACAAAAGTCAAGCTCCATTCACTTACAAAATAATTTTTTTACAGCTAAAAGCATCCTTCACTACAGAATATTTTTTTTTAACAAATGATTTTTTTTTCCAGCCAAATGCAAGGAAGGAAGACTTGTTTGGTCGACCTAGTCAAGGTCTCTACTCATCTACTGCTAATACTGGAAAATGCCTATTAGAAGTGACAGTTGACAGAAATTGCCTGGAGGTAAGCGCTCATAAAAATGACATGTCGTTCTATTCTGGGAAGCATTTTCCTTTATTTTACTCTTCTCTCCTTCTTTGTTGTGCAGGTTTTACCAACCAAAATGTCATATGCTGCTAATCTAAAAAATGTAATGAACATGCAGAGCCGTCAGAAAGAAGCCGAGGAACAGAATGTGCCAGCTGAGGAAAATGACACATCAAAGGCTGGACCCTCTGCTCATGATCTTGCAGCTCAACTGAAAAGTAGCTTGTTGGCAGAAATAGGGTTAACTGAGAGTGAAGGTCCTCCACTAACGTCATTCAGGTAGTCCTTAATTGGCCTCAATGCTATTTGACTGTATATTTTTTCTATCCTATGAAGTGTTAACAATAAGGTTAACCAGTTTGACTTGTGTAAGCCCTCCATTATTCTGTTTGCTGTCTGCCCCCCTGTAGCCATCTCATGTTTACCACCACCTGTAGTTTTTAGTGGTACAGGTCCTTTAAATAAGCAGCAGTAGTCCTGGTCTGACATATTCAGGTAAGTTAAAGGGGTTGTTCACCTTCGTTATGTGCTACTCATAATATTCTAAATAACATTCCCCCCAGTTTGTTAAAGCAACTTTGGGACTGATTTTAGACCTAAGTAGCTGAATATGCATGTTAAAACAAACCTGAATCTGCAAACTCTTCAAGGAGGCATCGCTGGAAGATTTGGAGTAGGCGGAGCAACCTTCCCTAGGCAGTGTGGGGAGCATGATGACCTCAGTACTGGTATTCCCAGTGCTCTACACTCATTGGATATAAGCATAACTTTTCTTATTAAGCAAATTCATCCAGCTTATTCACTTGC
>CM044442.1:121084753-121101646 GCA_024363595.1 Xenopus borealis | reverse complement strand
TGTGTTTGGCAGTGCACCTGGCTTTTATGCACCAAAACTTGCCTCTGAGCCTGAAATTCAGGCAAATTCAGACAAGGTATTACCCTAACAACAATGTGTGCAGCCAGTAACCCGGTCTCAGCCAGGGCCTACCATAGAATTTGGTCCACCTACCAACAATGGTGTAACAGACACAAAGCCAGTTCGACATTCTTCATTCCAAATATCCTGGAATTCCTACAAGAAGGGCTCTCCATGGGCATGTCACTCAGCTTCCTCAAGTCACAGCTCTCCGCCCTGTCAGTGCTTTCCAAAGAAGACTAGCAGTGATTCCGGATGTCAGGTCACATACCTCCTCTTGTGCGGGCCCCAGTACCCACTTGGGACCTCACTCTAGTACTCCGGGCACTACAACGTCCATCTTAGCTCTGCAGTGGCTCACCTGGAAGACCGTTTTCTAGACATTTCCTCAGCGAGATAAGTCTATGAACTCAGCGCTCCATCTTGCAGATCTTCCTCATCTTCACCATGATCGAGCGGTCCGTCGCACTATTCCTTCCTTTCTACCGAAGGTCGTTTTTGGACTTCCATTTGAACCAAGAAATAGTTGTGCCATCTTTGTCCTGCACCAGCGAACCAAAAAGAGAGGGCTATGCACACTCTGGATCCAGTCAGGGCCCTAAAGTTCTGCTTGCATACAGTCCAATACATTAACAAATTGGATTCTCTACTAGTTTCTCCTTCAGGACCACCAAACAGGCTATATCCAGTCAGATTAAGCAAGCTATTCAAAGGGCATACACAGCACAGGGTCAGGAACCCCCAAGCAGAGTTACGGCTCACTCCACTAGAAGCGTGAGTACATCCTGGGCGTTCCAAACTCAAGCTTCAGCGGAACAGCTGTGTCAAGCAGCAACATGGACTTCGGTTCACTCTTTTTCCAAAATGTACCATTTCAATACCTTGCAGCCTCTGACACCCACTTTGGCAGATAGGTGCTTCAGGCCATGGTGGTTATTTACATAGGCCTCCTCCTACCCGAGCCTTCAGCGGACCGCTTTGGTACCTCCCCACTGTCCCTGTGTCCCCCAAGATGACTTGGAGAAAAGGAGATGAGATTGTGTACTCACCGTTAAATTGCTTTTTCTCTCCAGTCACTTGGGCGACACAGGGCTTCCCTCCCTGGATCGAGGCCATCACTTTCGTCAGACATGATACTGTTATGTTTAAAGTTTAGTTTGTTATTATATACCTCTGATGACTTTGGTACAAACTGACCTAAGCTCCGCCTGCTGGGGGTAAAGCCAGTGGAGGAGGAGTCAGTTTCTTTTTTTAAGGTTATGTCCTGCCGCATAGTGATACCACCTATACCCACTGTCCCTGTCTCCCCCAAGTCAGAGCCCCTCTCTTTTATTTCTCTTATGTCTACTTTAATTTTTTTTTTTCTAGGACAGCAGTCCATCACAAGGATACTTTCATTCTTCTGTAATTTGCAAGTGTTCACTGTTAATTTTTTTTTTATACTTAGGCCACAGTGTAGCTTTATGGGGATGGTAATTTCCCATGATATGCTATTAGGACGTTGGCGACTATCTCTTGAGTTGTTTGGAAGGGTGTTTATGGAAGATGTTGGAGCAGAGCCTGGATCAGTAAGTTATTTCTTACAAACACTGTAAATCGGTCATTCTCCATTTATCAGTACAACATTAACATCTTTATATTTCATAATATAGATCTTAACTGAACTAGGAGGGTTTGAAGTAAAGGAATCCAAGTTCCGCAGGGAGATGGAAAAACTTAGAAATCAGCAGTCCAGGGATCTTACACTAGAGGTAGGTTGTTTTGGTTATTTGCTGGTAGGCAAGGATTTACAGAACTATAAACTGTTGCCCCTTCTCTATGCCTCACAACAGCTTTTGTGCATGCAGTAAAAGTGTTTGCATTTTCCTGCCTCTCTCTAGGTTGATCGAGATAGAGATCTTCTAATACAGCAAACAATGAGGCAGCTGAATAATCATTTTGGGCGCAGATGCGCTACAACTCCTATGGCGGTGCACAGAGTAAAGGTCACCTTTAAGGACGAGCCAGGAGAAGGCAGTGGAGTAGCCCGGAGTTTTTACACTGCAGTAGCACAAGCATTTTTGTCCAATGAGAAGCTGCCAAGCTTGGACTGTATCCAAAATGCCAACAAAGGTACACATACAAGTAAGTATATGATACTGCTTATGTTTGGTTTGAAATCCACATTGTGTGCTATGTGCCTTTAGCAATTTCAGTGTGAATAAGACTAAGGGTCTTGATGAATTACCAACAAGTTTTTTTTTTCCCAAGATTGTATATGTTATTTTAAGAAAAGGTTAGATGCCTTTTTAGCAAATGTGAAAATACAAGACTACTAACATTTATACTTTGAAGACCAGGATGATACAGGGACTGGTCCAGTTTCTCTTTCAAATTTTTTTTTCCCTTCTGTAAAACCACAAAAAATGTTAGGTTTATCACAGGCTTATAGTGCCTTTTGAAATGCGTCTTATTCTCTGAAAGCCAACAACCAACCACCCTCTTCATCTCTAAGGTTTGATGCAGAGATTGAGAAATCGCGGGGAACGAGACCGGGAAAGAGAACGAGACATGAGAAGAAGCAGTGGTCTGCGAACAGGTTCTCGGCGGGATAGAGACAGGTTTGTATTTGGGAATTGTAATGGGTTATAATGCTGAATTGTTGGTTTTATGTAACCTTTCATAAATATTATGTCTCATTTGAGCACCAATCTTTGCCCTTAAAGGGCAAGGAAAGTGTAAAATAGAATAATGCTAGAATTGCTGTATTTTGTATACTAAACATAAACATGAACTTAGTGCACCACAAGTCTAATCAAACAAATGATTTATGCTTTCAAAGTTGGCCACAGGGGGCTGTCATCTTGTAACTTTGTTATACATCTTTGCAAGACTAGACTACATACACATGCTCAGTGTGGTCTGGGCTTCTTAGGGATCGTCATAAATGATTAAAAAACAAAGCTGTTTGAGCTCTGCATGGCTGGTAAGTAAGGCGGGAGCTCCCCCTGCTGTTCATAAGTATGATTGTTTCCCTGCCAGAAGTTAGGGACCGTCTGACAATTCCTATCCTCAGCACTAAAAGAAGGGAGAATTTCACTGCATACAGTACACATTTTTTAATTAAAGTATATTGGAGATAGATTTCTTTTTCATTAAAGAAAGTAAAAATGGGATTTTATTTCTTTGCCTTTCCTTGCCCTTTAAGAGCTTCCCAGTTAATGAAAGGGTCCACTCGCAATCGCTCTGCTTTCAAAGATGAATGCTTATTGCGGACAGCTGAATATATTATCTGTTGTGTAATATGCCTATGAACTGTTGTACAACTGTTCTATTTATTCATTGTAGAGATTTCAGAAGGCAACTCTCCATTGATACTAGGCCTTTCAGGCCAGCTTCTGAGGGCAATCCTAGTGATGATCCTGATCCTCTTCCTGCTCACAGACAGGCTCTTGGAGAGAGACTATACCCACGTGTACAAGCCATGCAGCCGGTGAGTTTGCCCACTTCAAGCAATTGTGGTTGTCAGTATGATGTTTTGTCACTTGCAGTACCCTCCTGTAGTTTTGCTGTAAAGCGGTTAATCTTTCTTCAGTTCTATTGCTGGCAGACATTCTGTAGACTTTAGGAAGCCCAGTAAGGTCCCAGCTAAGGGTTTCAGAGTATTATTGAGGCAGATTTTATCAACTGTCATTTGGAATCGAGACTAGTTAACTCAAGACTTTTTTCTTGTTTTCTTTTTGTTTATTTTAAGGCATTTGCAAGTAAAATTACAGGCATGCTGCTTGAGCTATCTCCTGCACAGCTACTGCTGCTGTTGGCAAGTGAAGACTCCCTAAGAGCCAGAGTGGATGAAGCTATGGAACTTATTATTGCACATGGAAGGTAAGTTGTCTTGAACCTGGAAAGGAGAACTCGGGCTGTAGCAAATTAGTACATTTTCTTACACCATTTTATTTACTATTTTCCAGGGAAAATGGTGCTGATAGTATCCTGGATTTAGGTATATTAGAAGCAGCTGACAAGGTACAGGTAAGCCAATGAATTCATTTTCTGTTGCATTTGTCAGTGCTTGATGCACCCCTTGCTTTTGCCATAGAAATTAGTACTACTTCAATTGTTTTCAGCTTTAAAACTGATAACTCTGATGCAGTAACAAAAGTCTTACTAGTGAACAGGCTTGTGTCCAGCAGGGCATAATCAAGGCAAAAGCTGAAACTGAATCTTCTACATGATTTGTCCTT
The DNA here is from genome assembly GCA_024363595.1 of Xenopus borealis. Lineage (NCBI taxonomy): Eukaryota > Metazoa > Chordata > Amphibia > Anura > Pipidae > Xenopus > Xenopus borealis. The sequence goes on along the minus strand of CM044442.1, from coordinate 121,097,363 downwards.
GGGAGGCAGATAATTAGGTTTCCGGTGTACCATCCCCTTTTTGTGACTGTTTGTTAGCAGGAGTCCATTGTGACAGGGAGTTATCTGTGCATTGGTAATATAATGACATGCTTTAGATTGTAAACTCTTTTGGGCAGGACCCTTTTCACCTTGTATATTGGTGGGTTTTTTTATGTAATTATGTATTTTCACTGTATATAGCATATTAGTTTACAGTTTTACAGAATACTTTGACACTTTATAAATACAAGATACAAATGTGGCAAGGTTCAAAAATGGAGTCGCTTCAGTGCCCTTGTTTGACTCATTGCACTTGTATTGAACAAGGGGTGTACAGTCCCTTTTTAGCTCACCTCATGCTCAGACCATCATAGTTATGGGTGATACCGGGACACTGGTTTATGTTTAGTCGCTTTCTCAGAAAGCCTTAGAGAACCCTAATACTAGACAGATTACCTCCAGTCTACAGGGCATGACCTTCAGTCCCACACATTGTAGGTTTACTGGCAGCCGGATTTAGTCTTTTGATGAAAATATATTACAGGTACCAAAATATTTGGCATGTGGTAAGTATAGAGCAAACCTAGTGTTGTGCTTCTACCTGTAGGAAAACCGTAAGCGCCATGGCTCTAGTCGAAGTGTGGTTGATATGGAGCTTACGGACACAGATGATGGGGATGATAATGCGCCTTTATTTTACCAACCTGGCAAACGAGGTTTCTATAGTCCCAGGCCTGGAAAAAACACAGAGGCACGTTTAAACTGTTTCCGCAACATCGGCAGGTAAGATATTGTCACTGGACATAATTATTAAAGTAAATTATTGAAAGTATTCGAATTCAGGGTTACTTACTTTTTTTTTCCTTCTGTATTTTTTTTTTCTTTTCTTCAGAATTCTTGGGCTGTGCCTACTACAGAATGAATTATGTCCTATCACTTTAAGTCGGCAGGTGATTAAAGTGCTCCTGGGCAGAAAAGTACGTTTTGTTCCTATACATATGTTAATGTGGTATTTTTGTTGTGTAGCTTTGCATTAATTAATAGCAAACAGGGCCAGAACTAGGGGTAGGCAGAAGAGGCACCTGCCTTGGGCACAATGCTGTGGGGGAGCTGGGCAGGTGCTTTTTCGAGAGTCTTCTTCCTACCCCTAATCCAGATTCACTCCCCTCTGCAGCTCTTGCCTACCCCTTCTGTTTCTTGCCCCTCTGTCCCTCCCCTTCTCCCATCTGTCCCTCCCCCTTCGTTGCCGTCCCCTATGTTATGGTGCGCATGTACACAAGCATGTGGGGGACAGGGTTAGCCGACCAGGTAGCCTAGGGTGCCCGGTCATCTTGGCCTAGCCCTAATAGATATTGTTGGAGAAGATCCATCTGATTTTATTTCTACAAAAAATTTGATTCTTTTTTGTAATTTCATACACTTTGATGAATGTTCCCATTTTGACTGTTCCCAAGGTGAACTGGCATGACTTTGCATTCTTTGATCATGTGATGTACGAGAGCTTACGGCAACTTATACTCGCCTCCCAAAGCCCGGATGCTGACGCAGTGTTTGCCTCAATGGACCTAGCATTTGCAATAGACCTTTGCAAAGAAGAAGGTGGTGGACAAGTAAGTAAAGTTGCTTTGAGGTTGATCAAGATACAGAACCAGCAAAACAAATCCAATAGTCTCTCTAGTCCCCTATTACATTGTAAACAAACAGCATTTCTTCCCTGTACCTCCTACCTGAAAAGGGGGCCCCCTGGTCGAAGTAAAAACTGCATTGCTAATGGCCTATATTAAAGGACAAGGAAAGTGTAAAATAGAATAAGGCTAGAAATGGTGTATTTTGTATACTAAACATAAACCTGAACTTACAACAAGCCTAATCAAACAAATGATTTATGCTTTCAAAGTTGGCCACAGAGGGCTGTCATCTTGTAACTTTGTTATACATCTTTGCCTGACACTGGCACTGCACATGCTCAGTATGGTCTGTGCTGCTTAGGGATCGTCATAGATCAGTGGTCCTCAAACTTGGCCCTCCAGCTGTTAAGGAACTACAAGCCCCACAATGCATTTGCCTGACTGTGGCTGTCAGACTCCATCATTGCATTGTGGGACTTGTAGTTCCTTAACAGCTGGAGGGCCAAGTTTGAGGACCACTGTCATAAATGATTAAAAAACAAAGCTGTTTGAGTTCTGCATGGCTGTAAGTAAGGCAGGGGCTCCCCCTGCTGTTCATAAGTATGAACAATTCCTATCCTCAGCAGTAAATGAAGGGAGAATTTCACTGCATACAGTCAGGTTTCTTATAAAAATGGTACACATTTTTTAATTAAAGTATATTGGAGATAATTTCTTTTTCATTAAAGAAAGTAAAAATGTGATTTTATTTCTTTGCCTTTCCTTGCCCTTTAAGGGGACACTTTGGCATCTTAGCAGTGCTATAGCAGTCTTGCCATTGGCCTTTAATGTTTCTCGGACCATATGTCATTGTCTTGAATGGCAGCTGCCTGTGCTCCTTGAGGACAGGTAGATGCCTTTTGTCAGTGGCAAGGGGCAAAGATGATCACAGGTGTTACTCTGCTTATTTGGTAGCATGTTTAAGCAAAGTGAGACACTGCATGCCTTTCTCCATTCCTCGACTTTAGAGCCTTAAAGGAACAGTTCATTGTTAAAAAAAAACAAAAAACTAGGTATATAGATAGGTTGGGAAAAATAGAAAATGTTTCTAATATAGTTAGCCAAAAATGTAATGTATAAAGGCTGGAGTGACTGGATGCCTAACATAATAGCCAGAACACTACTTCCTGTTTTTCAGCTCTCTAACTCTGAGTTAGTCAGTGACTATAAGGGGGGCCACATGGGACATAACTGTTCAGTGAGTTTGTAATTGATCCTCCGCATTCAGCTCAGATTCAGAAGCAACAGTTATGATTCATGTGGTCCCCCTCAAGTCACTGATTGGTTACTGCTGATAACCAATCAGTCGAAACCAAGAGAGCTGAAAACTAAACTACAGTTGTGCTCATAAGTTTACACACCCTGGCAGAATTTATGATTTCTTAATAATTTTTCAGAGAATATTAATGATAACACAAAACATTTTTCACTCATGGTTAGTGGTTGGCTGAAGCCATTTATTGTCAGACAACTGTGTTTACTCTTTTTAAATCATAATCACTACACAAACTACCCAAATGACCCTGATCAAAAGTTTACATACCCTGGTGATTTGGTCTGATAACATGCACACAACTTGACACAAAAGGGTTAGAATGGCTATTAAAGGTAACCATCCTCACCTGTGATCTGTTTGCTTGTAATTAGTGGGTGTGTATAAAAGGTCAGTGACTTTCTGGACTCCTGACAGACCCTTGTATCTTTCATCCAGTGCTGCACTCATGTTTTTTGGATTCTAAGTCATGGGGAAAACAAAAGAATTGTCAAAGGATCTGCGGGAAAAGGTTGTTGAACTCTATAAAACAGGAAAGGGATATAAGAAAATAGCAAAGCAATTGAGAATGTCAATCAGCAGTGTTCAAACTCTAATAAATAAGTGGAAAATTAGATGTTCTGTTGAAACCAAACCAAATAAAATTAAAATTTCTGCCACAACTGCCATAAAATTGTTCAGGATGCAAGGAAAACCCACAAATAACTTCAGGTGAAATACAGGACTCTCTGAAATATGTGGTGTGTCTGTTTCAAGATGCACAATAAGGAGGCACATGAAGAAAGATGGGCTGCAGGGTGGAGTTTTCAGAAGAAAGTCATTACTACAGAAATGCCACAAAGTATCCCACTTACAATATGCCAAACAGCACAGAGACAAGCCTCAAACCTTCTGGCACAAAGTCATTTGGAGAGATGAGACTAAAATTGAACTTATAGGCACAACCATAAACGTTACATTTGGAGAGGAGTCAACTAGGCCTATGATGAAAGGTACACAATTCCTACTGTGAAATATGGTGGTGGATCTCTGATGTTTAGGGGATGTGTGAGCTACAAAGGCACAGGAAATTTGGTCAGAATTGATGGCCAAATAAATGCAGTAAGTTATCAGAAAATACTGGAGGAAAATTTACACTCATCAGCTTGGAAGCTGCACATGGGACGTACTTGGACATTCCAACATGACAATGATCCAAAACACAAGGCCAAGTCGACCTGTCATTGGCTACAGCAAAATAAAGTGATGTTTCTGGAGTGGCCATCTCGGTCTCCTGACCTCAATATCATTGAGCCACTCTGGGGAGACCTCAAACGTGCAGTTCATACAGACCAAGAATTTACCCAGGGAACTGGAGGCTTTTTGCCAGGAAGAATGGGCAGCTTTACCTTCGTCTGAGAAGATAAAGAGCCTCATCCACAACTGCCACAAAAGACTTCAAACTGTCATTGATGTTAAAGGTGACAATACACGGTATTAAGAACTGGGGTATGTAAACTTTTGATCAGGGTCATTGGGTAGTTTGTGTAGTGATTATGATTTAAAAAGAGTAAATACAGTTGATTTACAATAAATGGCTTCAGCCAACCACTAACCATGAGTTATATTCTGATTCATATTCTCTGAAAATTGGTTAAGAAATCATACATTCTGCCAGGGTACGTAAATTTATGAGCACAACTGTATATTAGAAACATTGTTATTTTGCACAGCCTATCTATTGACCCAGTTTTTATTTTTATAATGAACTGTTCCTTTAAACTGTGTACATTGTTACAGATGCTTTTCTTAAATTGTATAAAATACCATTTTATGTGAGTATTAGTACAAGAACTTGTTTGCTTTTTAATTTATTTACTTATGATGCATAAAATGCAATTTAATCATAAATCTGACACTTTTTGTTTCCTGCAGGTGGAACTTATTCCTAATGGTGTAAATATCCCTGTAACCCCTCAAAATGTGTATGAATATGTAAGAAAATATGCTGAACACAGAATGCTCACTGTAGCAGAACAACCGCTTAATGTAAGTGCATACACCCCAGCCAGCCGTGTTTATGCTGGGAGTTCCTTGTTTGTGGGCCCCCAAATGTGGGTGGTGTTTTTGGCAGATCTCTAGTAAGGAATTTTTAGGTGGGTGGCATGTGAGTAAGGGCTAGGGCAGACGGGGAGATTCGGGGGCATTTTGTCGCCTGGCGACTTCTCGCCGCGACTTGTAGCCCCCGAACCTCCCCGAATAGCCAAGTCCTGGGACGCACCGGCGTTACTTCACTTTGGAGCGATTTCAAAAAGCGCGCCGCTCCGTGTGAATAGGCGCCGGCGTTTTCAAGCAACGCCGGTGCGCTCCAGGACTTGGCTATTCGGGGAGGTTCGGGGGCTACAAGTCGCGGCGAGAAGTCGCCAGGCGCCAAAATGCCCCCGAATCTCCCCGTCTGGCCTTAGCCTTAATCTGTTTTTGAGGTTGTTAGAGGCCTGTAGCATGGCAATGTGCTTCATCTGTTTTACTGCTTGCTTTTGTGGTTTTATTTGTCATGAAAGCAATGTAAAAGATGCCGACAGACCCAGAGAACTGCTATAATATTGCAAGAATACAGGAAAAAAACTTTTAGTTGTACATAAATATACAAATAACTTTACAACCACGTAAAAGTTTCAATACATTTCTGGTGGAAAGTTGCTTTAACTTTCTATCCTTCATTTTTATTTTCTTTAGTTGGATGCAGACCCATTTAAATGAATTATTCGATCTTTTTCTTAATCTCTCTATTGTTATTCTGTGGTTAATTGGTTTTATTCCCAGGAACACAAGCAACGTGTACTCGTGAAAATATTGAAGGAATTTAAAAAAAAAAAAAAATTTTTGGTATACTTGGGGAAAAAAAACACCAAGACAAATGACACTTTTTTAAATCGCAAAGCCTGAAGCATTAAGAAATAACTTACTGAAACTCTGCTTGCGCTACTCTATAGGAAAGGCGATCCATTGTGCAGCACTCTCCTTCCTAATAGGAGATGACCAGGGAGGAGTAATCGAGTGCCGCACAATGGTCTTCCTGTCGCAGTTTCTGAAGAGGAGGAGCGGAAGCAGAGTTTCAGTAAGCTTTGGGATTTATAAGTTTCATTTGTTTTTTTTTTGTTTTTTTAATTTGATGTTACTGGTCCTTTAAGTGAGGGAAGGCTTATTATAGAATTGTTTTCAGGGTATAAGTAGGACTGTAGGATGGGGGGGAGCAGATGAAGGGCTGTGGCAGCAGCAAGCCAGAATCGCACCTGATTGCTGCTACAGGTATGGGACTTTTTTATCCAGAATGCTCTGGGATTGTGGTTTTTCCCGGATAACAAGTCTTTCCATAATTTGGATCTTCATACCTTATTTCTACTAGAACATCAATAAAATATTAATTAAACCCAATGGGCTGGTTTTGCCTCTAAGGATTAATTATATCTTAGTTTGGATCAAATACAAGGTACTGTTTTATTATTATTACAGAGAAAAACAAAATCTTATTTAAAATATCGGATTATTTGGATAAAATCAAGTCTAAGGGAGGTGGCCTTCCTGCAGCTTTCTGGATAACGGGTTTCCAGATCATGGATCCCACACCTGTACAAGCTTCCTGGCTTTTCTTGTTGTAATTGTGTCTCCTGTTTGAATTGCTCCAGGCCATGAGGAAAGGACTATTGGATGTACTCCCAAAGAATTCATTAGAAGACTTGACTGCAGAAGACTTTAGGCTCTTGGTGAATGGCTGTGGGGAAGTTAATGTTCAGATGCTCATTAGCTTTACCTCCTTTAACGATGAGTCAGGTAAGGGCTTCTTTCTCGTCTCCATAAGTTATTATTGCAAATCCCCTAGGTACATGGGCTGATGCTGCTCTGGGTTGTTAGCTGCCGTGTAATGAGAATCTGAATTAAATACTAATTATTATTGCATCGTGACATTTATATTCAGTGTATACAATTTAGGGGCATATTTATATACTCAGATGCCGTCTGCCTTGGTCTGGTACATAATCCAAAAACACACTGTTCAGCACTTCTACCCTACTTCATTGTTAAACATTAGTTGTCCTTTAAAGGAGAAGGAAAGCTACAGAGGCATTTTATTGGCAATAGATTAGCCACAATAGTGCAAGCTAGAACGCTTTATTTATTCTGTAGAATGTTTTACCATGCCTGAGTAAAAAGCTCTAGAAGCTCTGTTTGCTTAGGATAGCAGCTGCAGTATTAGCTTGGTCTGACATCACTTCCTGCCTGAGTCTCTTTGTTCAATTATAGCTCAAGGCTCAGATTACAACAGAGAAGGGTGGGGGAGAGGAGCAAAGTGAGCATGCTCAGGCCCGGGGCAAGGAGGTTTTAAAGGGATACTGTCAGTGGAAAACATGTTTTTTTCAAAATGCATCAGTTAATAGTGCTGCTCCAGCAGACTTCTGCACTGAAATCCAATTCTCAAAAAAACTAAGCATATTTCTTATATTCAGTCTGACATGGGGCTAGACATATTGTCAGTTTCCCAGCTGCCCCCAGTCATTTGACTTGTACCTGCACAAGGATGGAACTACTTTCTGGCAGGACATGGATTTTTACTATTGAGTGCTGTTCTTAGATCTACCAGGCAGCTGTTATCTTTTTTAGGGAGCTGTTATCTGGTTACCTTCCTATTGTTTTGCTATTAGGCTGCTCTTTTGAGAAATGGATTTCAGTGCAGAATTCTACTGGAGCAGCACTATTAACTGATGCATTTTGAAAAAAAAAACGTTTTCCCATGACAGTATCCCTTTAAGCTGAAGGCAGGAAGTCTGATACAGAAGCCCATGTGACACAATAGAAGGAAATAAATGTGGTGTTTATTTTGACAGAGGACTCAGAGCAGCATTACTTTGAGGTTTTACTGGTGTATTTAGGTGGACCTTCCTGATAAGGCTTACTTAGTTTTAACCTTTCCTTCTCCTTTAAGTAAACCTTGTTTTTAGGTTTTAAATAAATAAATATATTGGTGAGCAAGTGTTTAATGGTCTAACTCTGAGCAACACTATATATTCCTTTTGTTTTCTACACAGGAGAAAATGCAGAAAAGCTTTTGCAGTTCAAGCGCTGGTTCTGGTCAATAGTAGAGAAGATGAGTATGACAGAGCGGCAAGATCTAGTACGTATATGTATATATATATATATATATACTGACTGTACTGTGTGATATATGGGTAGAGATTAAATGCAGCTACATCCCGGTGGGAAATGATAAACTGATGTAGTCTGACGCATTAGTAAGCCAGAGACATTCCCATTGTATTAAAAGAACAGTAGCACCAATAATAATTTTTTTTTAACGTCCTAAAAATAGAACATTTTTTCATTGCACTGGTAAAAGCTGTGTGTTTATAGAAATAAGCTATTGTTCCATGGTGATGTGACGGATAATGGGACCACTTTTCTTTCCACACCCCATGAAAATCAGGGGGAGTCTTCAACCTAACGGGTTGCAGCCATTTAAGCTTTAGAAAAGGCACAGGATACACCGCAGATAACAGATAATCTCTGTAGTATACAATAGGATTCTTCAGTACTTATCTGTTATCTACTGTGTATCCTGTGCTTGAATGGCTGCCCCCATGGCTACACAGCAGCTTGTTTATATAAACTATAGTAGTACTTATCTGTTATCTACTGTGTATCCTGTGCTTGAATGGCTGCCCCCATGGTTACACAGCAGCTTGTTTATATAAACTATAGTAGTACTTATCTGTTATCTACTGTGTATCCTGTGCTTGAATGGCTGCCCCCATGGCTACACAGCAGCTTGTTTATATAAACTATAGTTGTGTTTCTGAAGCAAACACCAGTTTTAACAGTAAGGGCGACACTTTATTGTATTTCCTTTAAAATACTTTGCTTTTTTGGGGTTACTGTTTTTTTAATGCTGATTACTAACAGTTCATCATCTAGTGTAGCTGCTGTCAGTTTTCTAACCCTTTAGGGCGGGGATCCCCAACCTTTTGAACACATGAGCAACACTCAGAAGTAAAAGGAGTTGGTAAATAAAGGCTGTGATTTGCCATTTGGTAGCCCCTATGTGGGTTGTCAACCTACATTAAGACTCTGTATGGCAGTGCACCTGGTTTTTATACAACCAAAACTTGCCTCTAAGCCATTAATTCAAAAATAAGCACCTGCTTTGAGGCCACTGGGAGCAACATCCAAGGGGTTGGAGAGCAACATGTTACTCACGAGCTACTGATTGAGGATCACTGATTTAGGGCAATGGCAGACCAGGAAATTTGTTGTTTGCAGAAGAGGAGATTTTTTTTGTGGGCAACTGATTTCATGCAAATACTTTCCTGTCTGCATTTATGTAAATCATCACTGGCAAAACATGAAACAAAATTTTTTTTATTTTTTTAGTATTTAGTGTGAAACCTCTACTTTTTAAAAGGGAAGTGTCTTTTTTTAACCCCCAACCCCTTGGATGTTGCTCCCAGTGGCCTCAAAGCAGGTGCTTATTATTGAATTACTGGCTTAGAGGCAAGTTTTGGTTGTATAAAAACCAGGTGTACTGCCAAGCAGAACCTCCTGTAGGCTGCCAGTCCATATAGGGGTTACCTGCAGATAATTACAGCCCACGTTTCGCATTCCTTGGGAACTTTCAGCAGGATTATGTTGCTCTCCAACTTTGCTTACGCTGCCACCTGATACTCCGAACATGTCTTAATTTTCGGCACGCTTTTGGGCCCAATGTATATAGCAGTGATTTTCAACCTTGTGCCTCCAGCTGTTAAGGAACTACAAGTCCCACAATGCAATGAAGGAGTCTGACAGCCACAGTCAGGCAAATGCATTGTGGAAATTGTAGTTTCTTAACAGCTGGAGGCACAAGGTTGAAAATCACTGGTATATAGTATGTGAGGCACCTGCAGATGGCAGTGAGAAAGTTCTTTGCATCACTTCTGTAAACCTGTACTTCTCCCTATAGGTTTATTTCTGGACCTCAAGCCCATCATTGCCTGCAAGTGAAGAGGGATTCCAGCCTATGCCATCCATTACCATCCGGCCCCCCGATGATCAGCACCTTCCCACAGCAAACACGTGCATCTCTCGCCTCTACGTCCCCCTTTATTCTTCCAAACAGATTCTCAAGCAGAAGTTGTTACTCGCTATTAAGACCAAGAACTTTGGATTTGTGTAAAGTAAATTAAAGTATTCTGCCGTGTAATATTCCTAGCAAAATCCCTTTTTTTTAGATCTTTTTTCCATTTGCCTAAAATAAAAAGTTGAGGTTTTCGCCCCCTCCCCCTTGCGGTGGAACATCATGGAAAAAGTCAGTGCTTCTGACCTCCATTGGGTTAAAAAGACATTCCTCTGCTAAACCTGCAATCCAGTAACCCGCACAAAGCAGTAACCCTAGCGACTGGAGCATTTGGGCAAAAGCAAAGGCCAGAGATGGAAGACTGAAGGACTATATCAATACACTGTGATTCATGGTTTTTATTCCGAGATGGAGCAAACATGAAGTGATTGGGAATTCAGTGTTGCCTTTGGTGAGATTTCTTCGTCTTCATTATGGCTCCTTTGTATGAAGAAGGAAGGAATTTAACAAAAAAATAAAATAAAGGCAAAAAAAAAAAAAGTTTTCTCCTTTTGGATTTTGTTTTGTTTCTGTAAGAAGGGTAAAAAAACAACTTTTTTTTTTCATACTATTTAATTTGTAGTTTAATGTAATGTACATGATGTATATTAAACTTGTAAAAGTCATATCCACAGTAATTACGGAGCTTCTGTTGCACTGTTTTGTCTCGGAGTGATACGTCTGTGGGAAAGTCAATAGCAACCAGTGCAGCTCATTTATTAACACTGGGCAAACTTGTACCTGGGCAGTAACCCATAGTAACCAATAAGTTATTCGCTTTGTCTGCTAGCTGCAGCTTGACCACTGAAAGCAGTCATCTTATTGGTTGTCATGGGTTACTGCCCAGGTGTAAAATTGCCCGGTGTTTATAAATGACCCCCAGTATCTCTTCCTTAGACTTGATATTGTAAGAAGGACATTAAAGGAGAAGGAAACCCTTTCAGTGCAAAACCCCTTCCCCCTCGTAGTCCCCCATGCCTCCTTCACCCCCCGAGCTAATGCCCCTAACTTGCTACTTACCCCTCAGCCCAGGTCCTATCCATGGAGTTCACGGGCGCCATCTTCTTTGTGCTGTCTTCTTCCTGGATCCATCGGCGTTTGGCAGCGCATGCGCAGTAGGAGCATTTGACGGGTTCCGTACTTCTGCTAGGGTTGCCACCTTTTCTTAGAAAAATATATAGGAAGGTCGGTATTTTTTATTTTTTTCCTATTAACAACATTGGGATCAACCACATGCGCTGAAAGTCGCAAAGTTTTCCGACTTCAACTGTAGACACATGCGCAGTAGAGCTGAACCGGCAAATGCTCCTTCCTACTACTGCACATGTGCCGCCGATGTTTTTCTTCTCCTTTAAAAGCAGGTTATGCACCTCTCTTGTACAACCACAAGTCTGTATTTATATAATCCAGGGATGCACCGAACCCGGGATTCAGCCTTTTTCAGCAGGATTCGGATTGGGACTAATCCTTCTGCCCGGCTAAACCAAATCCTAATTTGCATATGCAAATTAGGGGCGGGGAGGGAAATCGCTGGACTTTTTGTCACAAAACAAGGAATTATAAATGTTTTCCCAGTTCCTAATTTGCATAGGGATATTTGGTTCACTAGCGCTTAACTCAAGCTGTGAATTCACTAAAGTGCAAATAGTAAAGTAGCAACAGGGAAGGATCCTTCATTTGAAATGGTTGTTCACCTTCAGACACTTTTTTTTTTCAGTTTAGTTGGTTTCAGATAGATTCCTTAGCTTTTCATAATTGATACATTTCTTATCTTTGTCCCTGCTGAGCAGAATCTCTGGGTTTTTTTAAATCGTTCCAAATTGCCTCGCGAGTCAATTTGGAGCGATTTCAAAAAGCGCGCTGCTCCGTGTGAATAGGCGCCGGCGTTTTCAAGCAACGCCGGTGCGCTCCAGGACTTGGCTGTTCGGGGGCTACAAGTCGCGGCCAGAAGTCGCCAGGCGACAAATTGCCCCCGAATCTCCCCGTCTGGCCTTAGCCTTAGACTTGATACAATAGTTGCTAATACTCCAGAGATGCTGCTGAGAAATGGACTAAACTAAGGAACGCTTCTGAACCTACTTTTGGAGCTTACACGCGTTTTATGGGTACAGCCCCATTGAAAAGAATGAGGCGAGTCTAGACTTGCAGGTCAAAAATGCCCGTGTGTAAGGGCCCTAAATGGAGCGAATTATAACTGATTAGAATCTGCACCTGGATCACACTGAGCTGCCAGACAAACACTAGAGACTCAAATTTTAAACTTCAATTTTGGGAAAACCGTAATAGATGGAAAGTAATTGAAAAAAATGCAACCGTGTGACATCACGTATGCATTATATAACCGTTTTAATACCTGACCCATAACTGCTACCAGTGATCCACAGCCCTCAATTCTCCCCCATGGAGTGTGTGTACACAGACACACACACACAGACAGACACACAGACAGACACACAGACAGACACACACAGACACACACACAGACACACACACAGACAGAGACAGACACACAGACAGAGACAGACACACAGACAGAGACAGACACAC
>CM044442.1:121042527-121073664 GCA_024363595.1 Xenopus borealis | reverse complement strand
TCTGATGGATGCATATGGAATGCAAGTCGTCTTGCTCCTGCTAGATATGACTTTGGAGAATCTCCGTTTGATCAAGGACATTTTCCTACTCCTGATGCCAATAGCAATAGGCCTGAAGAAAATGAACCTATAAGGCATACTGAGAGAAAACTACCTGCTCAGAACTCAGAAAACTACCTGCATGGACCAAGGACTATGTGATGAGAAGAATGTATATGCTTGCTTTAATATACATACTGTTTAATTGTTACTGCTTATTATATTTGTCCAAATGCTTTCCTACTATAGGGGGAATGTGGTGTTTATACAAATGGCCTGCAGGTGTCACTGTGCACATTACTTGTATTATGCATATACACAGTACTGTCTGTACAGCTTGAGAGTGATAGAGTTCAAGTTACTGCTGTTGTGTAATGGCTGCATGAACCTGCTAATAAATCCCTGTTATACCCTGCTCATCCTCGGCTACCAAACACAACACTTGTGCTCCCTACAAATTTTTGCCTCAAACCTCCAACAGCATTTGCATTGAAATTGTGATGTACCCTGAGTTCAGGCAAGCAGTATGGTAACTCATGCTCCTATATATATATATAATATTCAGAGAAGGATAATTCACTAATACTTTACTGTTTATTCAAGGGCAATACATAGGAGTGTAAACAGAATAATATTCCCTGTACGGTGGGTAAACAACAAAGCAGAGATTGCGATGAACTTGTTTCCATAGTAATGATATTTAGCAGCTTAATATGCACTCGACAATATGTTCCCTGGCTCCCTCTGCAACTTACACTGATCATTAATCTGTCTCATAGACACGACTCTCATGGAATCCAGCCATTAATGTTCCACTGGGTCTGATCGGTGCCCTAATAGGCGAAAATAGGGTGCGATTCTAATGATAATTCATGAATATTTCTTCATCAATCCTCTGCATATATATATATATATTTATTTACACGTACAAGTGTTTGTCTCAGTTTCCCTGTATCATTGCTCACATTACTGGCAGTATAACAGGTTGGTTGGTGAAGATGTGATCATGGATCCCTTATACCTGGTCACACAGCACATTTACATACCTAGGGATTAAAATATCCAAAGACTACACAGACTGGATTGACATAAACTTAAAAGATTTTCTCAATAAGCTGAGAAAGGACTTGCACAATTGGGACTCTAACCCTATCTCATGGTTTGGACGAATCAATGCTGTAAAAATGAATATACTCCCACGACTACTATATATTTTTCAAGCAATACCCATGCCTATATCAGACTCATACTTTAAAAATATACGCGCCCTGCTCACCAAATTCATATGGCTAGGTAAGAAACCACGACTAAACTGGAAAATTTTATGCAGGTCACGGCAGAAGGGGGGCACTGGCCTACCAAATTTAATTCACTACCACCAAGTCGCAATACTAAACCGTATTATAGACTGGTCACATCATATAGAGGACAAAATATGGGTCAAAATAGAACAGCAAGACACCAGTACTTATTTAATACATCTACCGTGGATAGACAATGTCCACAGAAGACTCCTATACAAAGATCACCCAACAATTACACACACTAAAAGTCTGGGATAAACTGAAAACAACACACCATCTCACTAAACACCCTTCCCCTCTCGTACCACTCCTAAACAACCCGGCCCTGCCAGTGAGCCTTGAAATAGGATACTTCCAACACTGGCAGATACAAGGGAACCTGCAACTTATACACTTTATAGAAAAAGGAGAACTCATCAACAAACAAAAATTACATAGTATCAAGCCTTTTACGGCTTTAGACCATCTAAAATTTAAACAAATTGCACACTATTACCATACCTTAGGGGGCAAAGCAAAATTAGCCCGTCCTCTAACAACCTTTGAAAAATATTGCACATTAATAGATCCACCTAAACATAACATAACAATGATATATAAATGCCTCCAAAAAGCGTCAGATTTATTCAACCTACACTTTATCCAAACATGGAATAAGGAGCTAGATATTGAACTGACAGAGGAACAGATTGACAGACTTGTATTAAAACTCCTTTACAGCATAAGATGGAACAGACTACAACAACTAAACTATAAAATCCTCACCAACTGGTATAGGACTCCAGTAAAACTGAGAAACTTCTATCCACAAACCTCAGACTTATGCTGGCGATGCCTTAAAGAAAAAGGCACAATGCTACACATTTTCTGGGATTGCCCCATGCTAAAATCATACTGGGATCATATAATTAATATATCTGAAGAAATTTTAAACTGCGCCCTTGACAGACAGCCTGCCTACTACCTGTTGTTCCACATGGAGAAGCCTCTCTCAGAATTTAAGCATTCCATTGAACCATTTCTTCTCACTGCAGCAAAATATATTATTCCCCTGCACTGGAAATCCAGACACGTTCCAACAGTGAAAGAATGGTTTGCTAAAATAGAAGAGCTATATGTCTTCGAGGAACTCTCGGCAAACACAGAAGACCAAAACAAAAACTTTATGACCACATGGGGAAGATGGCTATCCTATAAAGAAACAGACAGCTACAAAGTTTATACCCAAATCTCCTAATCCACCACCCCTACAGCTAGAAGGGACTTTCCCCATACCTATGTATTATATAATATACATATTTATTTATTTTTTAAATTAAAATTTTTATTTTTTTTCCCTTCTCTCTCATCCCTCCACCAACCCCCACTACTCATTCACTTCTCATCCATCTTCCTCTACACTTTCTGTACTCCAGTTACCACTTGGCCTTCTACTCTCCCTCCCCCCACCCATATATCCCCCAGGCGAATCCCACACACACCCTTGATGAATAATCATTATAGAGTATGTTATGTTGGGATGTATGCACAGAACATCGGCAATGATTTTGAAAACGTGTTTTATGTAACTTGTAATAATTGTGATGTTCTTTATTTCAATAAAAATTACAATACAAAAAAAAAAAAAGATGTGATCATGGGGAGGCCGTTCTCTGGGATACTGACTCATCTCAGATCAATTCATCCAGAGAAACAAAAGAAAAATAGGTCGGTGTTTTGACAGGGAGAAAAAGAAACTGCAAATTTTGTTCCCGAGCAAACAGGAGGCAAGATTCCCATCTTATTGGACTTGTATTATTATAGTTTTGTACATATGTAGCAGTTGGGGTGCAATTTGGGGTTCAATATCCGACCGTTTATTCACGTTTGATTTGCAGTAGGGGTAGTGCTCTGCACATCATTGAAAAAAATACAACAGGGGCGTAGTACAGGACTCTGTTGTGACCCATCTAGGGAGGCCACCTTTCTCTGGCCCATGATCAAGGGAAGGGGTGGGATGGTGACATCACATTGGTGCGTCAGTGATGCAATTGGGTGGGGGCGGTGACATTATGGACACGGAGGGTGTTGTCATGGGGAAGGGATATGTCGTGGTGATCAATGATCGGCTGATCGCTCTGTCAATCAAGAGGGGTCTTTCCCACCGATAGCTTATATGGTGGCGGGGGAGGCAAAATGAGAGGCATAAAGGCATCAAGGCTGCTGCCTAAATCAGTACTAGGGGCAGGCAAAAGAGACACGTGCCTAAGGCACAATGCTTGGGGGCACCAGGCACATACCTTCCCCTAGTCCTGTTGAGCAAGTTCTGGTCTCCAACCCAAAATGAGCCAAGTTTCACCTGTTCTTGCTCATTTTGCATGAATGCACATGCTTATCTGTGTGCAACTGTCTGGGGCCTGAACCGGCCCTGCCACAAAGTCATAGATGTGAAGAAAAAAAACCATGGAAATTCATTTGCTCCTGTTTCCAGCACTTTGTACAGGTATGGGACCTGGGGTTTTCTTGATAAGGGATCTTTCTGTAATCAAACATTAAATAAATCCAATAGTTAGGATTAACTATATCTTAGTTGGGATCAAGTACAAGTACGATTTATTATTACAGAGAAAAAGGAAATCATTTCTAAAAATCTTATTTATTTGATTATAATGGAGTAAATGGGAGACAACCATCCCATCATTTTGAGTTTCTGGATAACGGGTTTCCAGATAACGGATCTTATACATTTACACTACCCTGTAGTTTGTAAATAAGCCTTGAAGTGTAGAGATGGGCAAGATCAGGAGTCATCAAAGTGAGAGAAGTGATACTGAGCATTGCACTTAGCAGCTGGCATTGACTATTACATTTAGTGAAGGAATGCCAGGCTAGAAGAGCTATGTCTCTCAGGACCCCTTCAAGAACATAGAAGGTAGTTGACTTTGTTTTTTCCTGTATTAAATATTTACACTTAGAGTCTCATGATTACATAATGAATACGGAAATTTAAGGACTGTGTCATCACCAACCCTAATGATTTACATGTCTTTGCTTGAAGCCATAATTGGCACAATTCCTGTGGCTCCCAACTCCTCTTGAAATCAGTCATCACCACCTTACTAGAAAACAAACTCCATCATTCCCTTCCAGTCTCAGAAGATCTTCTTTTGTCTCCTTACTTTTTCTATAGATGGAAATCTTTGGATCTACCTGATATATATATATATATTTCATGTCCATTATGTTTCATATCAACAACCAGTTCTGTAACGAATGTAACCCTGAGCCTTATTGATGGTCTTCATTCAACACTTTCCAACCTTTCCAGATAGTACACTTACCTTCCAATACACTAAGAAGTCTGTGGGTTCTATACAACATCTGGTAGCCATGTGCAGCCCCTGGTGCTCCTGCTGGAGAGCACTGCTTAGATTACTTAGTTGACTCTGAGTCACCTATAAATTATTTCTGATGTGCTGAGTGGCAGAGTTTGTCAATTAGCATGGCTCCTGACCCGTACCAGTGTTTCCAATTTATACTCCTGGAAATGTGACCAGTGACATTGCTATCATTTATTTATTTATTACTTATTAAGTAGAGGGGGAATAGCCTTTCTGTCACAGCCCTGGCTCTTCTTGTATATCCAGCAGCTGCTGTGTGAGACGGAAGAGTTCTTTTGAAGGGACTGTGCCTCTCTTAATAATGAAGGTCCCTCAGGATGGGCCTGGAGAAGAAGTTGAAGGAATTTCTAGAGGAGCATTGGAAAGGATAACACTAGATCCATCATTAGTAACGGGCATTTTCCCATACGAGGTGAGGAATTATCTTTACCCCCTTCTCATGAGTGACAACAACGAGGTGGCTCATTTGGGGAGATATTAAAGTCCCCGGAATAAAACAGAGGATGAGGTTATAAAGCCCAGGAGCATAGTGATTCAATGAGATCTGGTTCTCAAAGTTTTCAGGAATCTTTTCATTCTGCAAACAGCATAGAAACTGCTTTATAAATTTTAAACATGGCAGAGAAACAGCAATTGGCCCCATCGAGCCAACATCATGGAGGACTTCACTACAAAGACTAAAGATTATGTTACCTGCAATTTCCAAGAGTACAATGAAATAATCTCATTGTACCCACTCTCGCTGGCTCATTAAAGGATACTTATTTGTCTTGCCCCATACCGAGGCCTTGATTTATTAATCCATGAGATAAATCATCACTTATAAAATGCTCATCAATTCCTGCTGTATCTCAGGGTGGCCGGTTATTAAGTCTGAGGTCTCTCAAAGAGCATGATGAATTGGAATCGGAAGCAGTTCTCAAATCTTCCAGCTGATCTTTGGTTCTCTTTTTTTGTTGTTGCTAATTTCTTGCAGAATGCGGAATTGTTTGGTCTTTTAATATCTGTGCTCAGCAAAGCAATCTGTCATTTGTGGCACATGTAAATGAAGGAATATTTTTGTAGATGCAAAGCGACCATACTTTTCTGCTTTTTCTCAAGGCAGTTGGAAGTGCTGTTGCGTAGTTGAGTGGGTTTGAAGATCAGCAAAATATCCCCAATTTATTTTTCATACCATATTTCAGTTATATCCAAAGTTGTGGTTTCTGTGCATTCAAAGCTTTCAGCCACACCTGAACCAGTTGGTTCACTGATTCTGCCATAGACTTGGTAGTATGGACAGTGCTTTTTGGCATCAGCAGGTTCTCCCTAATGCTCTACTAAATTAGGCATTGCCACAAATCCAGGTCTGGCAGTGTCACCTGGGGCTGGTCTTTATAGGCAGGGCCCACCTGTTTTATTCCTGGAGTCCTGTTGGACCCAATATATACACATGCATAATGCAGAGGTGGCAAAAATAACCAATTGTAGCCCTATATAGGCATATTCATGGCCTATTCAGTGCATAGATAAACAGTGTTGAGGGTAAAGTGCATTCAATGAGTATTTTTCAAATGTATTTAGAGATAATTTAAATACAAACTGTGTTTTCCCCATAATGAGATTATTAAAGACAAAAATGGCATTTTGCCCTACAGCATCGATTGTACCAACAATAAATATGAGGGGAACAGAGGGATATTGCGTGTGTGTTTATTAATAATGAAACTCTTCCAATGGCAGTTATGTAAGATTTCATTACGTTACAGTAATTATCACCTCTCCACTCTACAGGAGATGCACAACAAAGGCTAAGTCATTTCATTTCCACAAGCGAGTGTCAGTAAATGACAACTTGTAATTGCTCTTAAAAAGCAAAGTGTTAGAGAAATAATTACTTGTGTCAATGAAGTCGCTAATATAAAGCTTTAAAGCACTTAAGGACCAATTTATTTTTTATGTATAAAGCCGCCAATACAGTATAAGGCCTTAACAAAGCATGGAATGTAAGCACTGAGACCCATTCTTCTCACATTTTTCATCAGGGATTAAACATTCAGATGGGTCATGGTGTTCAGTGCTGCTATTGAGTTGCACTGAGCACTAACGCTCATTTTCACTCAACATGAGGGCATCCTCATCCTTGTGTAACAGTTGGACATTGAATGAAGCAACCAGATGAGAGCCTGTAGGGTGGGGAACCCGGGGTATACCCGTAAATAGCAGAACTGAGTGTTAAAGTCATGGTGACATATTACAAGATTTAATGAGACAAAATAACAAAACAGGTGCTCAATGAAAATATAAAGGAATATACCAGCCAGACAGAAGGAAATGGCTGGCAAAAACACAGTCCAGTGATCAAGCCAAGGGTCGGGTCAGGCAGCAAGCAAACCAAGAACAGGCCAGAGGTCACCACTGGGAAATCCAATAAGAAAGGCTAGATGGGGACAGGGGCACAGGAACCAGGATGGGAATCTAAGAACAAACTAGGGTCTTGGGATCAGGAATCCAGGACTCAGAATGGCAAGTTCAGGGCTAGGAAGTCCTTGATCTGTGTCCCCTTTGAACAGATGATGAAGTAGAGCAAATTGTCTTTCATAAAAGGACAACTCCAAAGGAAGCCTGCATGCATATTGCTAAGAGGGGGATAATGAAGAGTGAATTTTTAACTCATTATATATTTGGGAAGCTTCCAGTCAACCTTGTAGGATTATCCTTTGGTAAAAAGCCTCAATAATTAATTAATAATTAATTAATAATCTATAATGTTATAGATGTAAGACACTTGTGTAAGGACTCACATTTACCCTGGTGGTCTAGTGGATGTTTCCCGAGCACACAGGAGCGCCCGCCGTGCCTCTGGCAGGGACGCTCGCCGCGTGCATCTTCCTCCTTCCTGCGTCGGCTCCTTAGTGCGCGCGCACTTCCGGGTTTTGTAGGTGCTTGCTTGCTGGCGTGATTACGTCAGCGCGCAATGGCGCGAAATTTTAAAGTTTTTAAAGGGATATATTTTCCTTTGTCATTGCCCATTGTTAGGTTCTATTAGTTAGTTCCTGGGTGTGATTTCTGCTGGTTTCCTGCCTGTTATACTGGTTTTGACCCTTGCTTGCCTGGCTATTCTCTGATATCTCCAATCCTGACCTTTTGCCTGTCCCCTGACTATTCTTCATTCTCTAATCCTGATTCTGGCCTGTCTGTCTATTCTTGTGCTGGTCCGGCCCGCCTGTTCCACTTGGTGGTATTCTTCAACCCATTATCATTGGTGAGGCGATCGTGCCCCTGTGCTAGCCAGAACTCTTAGATTTGCACCTCTCAATAAGTCCAGGTGGCATCTGTGTAAGCTGAGGGCTCCTCCCGAGGCCAAAGGTGGTCACTTAACTGGTGAAGCCGAGCTGAGACCAAGGTGCTTAGCAACTGTTCTGGTATTGGGTGCCGTTTGTGACAACTTGTTGTATCAGTCATTCATGCAAGAATATCAAACATCAATGAAGTGTTCATGCTGAAATTCACTGTAAGTGGCCTTCAATATGAGTTTTAATGGACAAGGAAAGTGTAAAATAGACTAAGGCTAGAAATGCTGTATTTTGTATACTAAACATAAACATGAACTTACTGCACCACAAGCCTAATCAAACAAATGATTTATGCTTTCAAAGTTGGCCACAGGGGGCTGTCATCTTGTAACTTTGTTATACATCTTTGTCTGACACTGGCACTGCACATGCTCAGTGTGGTCTTTGCTGCTTAGGGATCGCCATAAATGATCAAAAAACAAAGCTGTTTGAGTTCTGCATGGCTGTAAGTAAGGCAGGGGCTCCCCCTGCTGTTCATAAGTATGAACAATTCCTATCCTCAGCAGTAAATGAAGGGAGAATTTCACTGCATACAGTCAGGTTTCTTATAAAAATGGTACACATTTTTTAATTAAAGTATATTGGAAATAGATTTCTTTTTCATTAAAGTAAAAATTGGATTTTATTTCTTTGCATTTCCTTGCCCTTTAAACTAGCTTTTAGTCCCCAGGCCAAGACTGGCAATCTGTAGATCCTTCTCTAAAATAGCATAGACAGTCACTATTGAGGATTAAGTTGTGTGAAGCCAGACCTGGTCCTCCCCCCACTGTTTCAGGCCTCCCATAAGGTACATTGTTTTGGAACCACTGATCTAGTGTCCACTGACCACTCTTTTGTTGGAACATGGGATGGCACTCTTTATAAACTCTATTAAGCACTTTTTGCAATTGCATATAATTCTCTCTGCTCACATAATGCGTTTAAAAAAAAAAAAGAGTGCCAGTTTCAGCTGCCAGGCATAGCCAGTAGAAAATTAAGTTAACAAGAAAAGGAAAGTGTTGTTATTGTTTCTCTGTTTAGAACTGACCAAAGAAACATCCGACGACTCTTCTCTAGGGATGGCGCGAACCGCCGAAAAAAAGTTTGCGAACATGTTCGCGAACTTCCGGAAATTTGCGAACGGTTCGCGAACCCCATAGACTTCAATGGGAAGGCGAACTTTAACAGCTAAAAAAGATATTTCTGGCCAGAAAAATGATTTTAAAGTTGTTTAAAGGGTGCAACGACCTGGACAGTGGCATGCCAGAGGGGGATCAAGGGGAAAAATGTATCTGAAAAATCCATTGTTGACACAGCGCTGCGTTTTGTGCTGTAAAGGGAAAAAAGTCACTCAGGTGGTTGTGGACACTGTAATATTATTGATATTTAGACAGACTGTGAACAAGCTCACACAGCTAGATGGCAGTTGTTTGAAGTACAGTAGATTACTAGCCAGCAAACTTACTATATACTGTCCCTGAAATCACTAACAGGCAGCTCTCTCCCTACACTATCTCTTCAGCACACACACAGGCAGAGTGAAAAAACGCTGCAGGGCTTCGGTTTTTATAGGGAAGGGGAGTGGTCCAGGGGGTGTGGGGGTGGTCCAGGAGGGAGAGCTTACTGATTGGCTGCCATGTATCTGCTGGTCTGGGGGAGAAATGGCAAAATAAAAGCGCCAACTAAGGCGAACCCAAATTGGCGAACGTGGCGCAACGTTCGCGAACTTCCGGCGAGCTCGAACACCCGATGTTCGCGCGAACAAGTTCGCCGGCGAACAGTT
Organism: Xenopus borealis; assembly: GCA_024363595.1. Classification (NCBI taxonomy): domain Eukaryota; kingdom Metazoa; phylum Chordata; class Amphibia; order Anura; family Pipidae; genus Xenopus; species Xenopus borealis. Next base: position 121,063,844 of record CM044442.1, on the reverse strand, counting down.
TCGCGCCATCCCTACTCTTCTCTGCTCACTAACTTCATTTTCCAAGCATAGCAAAACTGCTAGCTATTGTTGGTTTCAGCTGCTGTACAACATGGTCATTAGAAAATTAAGCTAATGAGAAAAGGAAAGTCTTGTCTGTATAGAACTGACTAAAGGAACACCCAACGACTCTTTTCTGCTCACTAACTTCATTTCCCAAGCAGAGCAACATCGCTAGCTATTGTTGTTTTCAGCCGCTGGACATGGTCATTAGAAAATGAAGCTAATGAGAAAAGGACAGTCTTGTTTTGACCAAAGGAACATCCAATGACTCTTCTCTGCCCAAACAAACTTTATTTTCCAAGCAGAGCAACATCACAAGCCTTCCTTTTTTTCTGTTAACTTAATTTTCTACCGACTGTGTCCAGAGGCTGAAATGAACAGTTGTCTGCATGCTTGTTTCAAATTCATCATATTAACCTTGTAAAACATTTTTAAAGGGCACCAATCATAACAAAAATCATTTACTATCTAAATACACTATGTGAAAGTTCTGGAAATCCGATTTTTAAAACAGTTAGAATTGTTTGTATAATGTAAATCATCAGCTCACTGTACCTTCTGCAAAATCTCCCCTATCTCCACTGCAGTTCTAGCTGAGGCAGGCATCTTGGATTTCACTGGCTCCTCCTACCTATATCTTCACAGCCAACTGTAGCTCTGAAATCTCGCACATGCTCAGTTGAAATTCCTTGCTGCCTAATAAACCTTCTAAGATATTTTGAAATCTGCCAAACTTCTGTGTTAGTGCTGCCACCTTGTGGAAGTTGCTGTGTGCCCTTCTTGTGATACTTCTAGAGTTTACTAAAGCTAGGCATTCTGGGTAGAATACTCAGGGCAGTGCTACAATCTGAGCATGCTCATGAACTCGTTTGCATGTTGTAGTCACAGTATGGACTCCCTCAGTGATGGAACCCATTTGACAAAGTATGGGATTTTTTTTTTTTTTAAAACTGCCGTTTCTTTTAAAAAAAAAAAAAACTGTATGTAGTCTGATTAAACATGTTTAGGTTATACTGGTCAGGTTGTTAATATGTGTTTTTGGCTGTGATTGGTGCTGAATTTAAAAAGTATGCATTGCAAATTGAAAAAGTTCTCAGAAGAGAACTCTGGTCAATTTTACATTTATTTTGGGAGATTCCATTTCCTTTAATTGCAGACGCATCTTTTATCTGGATCATTGTGAATCCTAGTGGCCTACACTCGTTTTGTGCCTGTCAGTCTGAGGCACGGAAACACCAGGGTGTCCATCAAAATTACGTAATTTAGAGCTTTTTTTGCAACAGCTTCATAGCCCATTCCCTACCTGCTGCTTTGGATCTTATAATAGTAAATGGCTTGTGCCTTGTGCCTATTTTCTCTTTTGATTGGAATCATATTTTTTCATAGACTTTCCCCAACTGTTTTGCATTTAAATGAAACACTAAGGAATATCTCGAGGCGCTGACTACACAGGTTGAGCACAGATACAGTTCATTGAGGTGAGTTTAGTGATTGTGTTCTTGAAGTTTAACCTGTAACACTTCCTATAAACCCTGGGTTTCTGTGTATTAAAGGATCAGCAATGGGAGAGCATTAACAGTGTTCTCTTCTTAGATCAGTGCAATTTCTAGAAAGCATGTGATTTTATTTCAAAATACCTGTAGATTTTCTAGCAGGGCTTTTGGGGGTCTGTACAGGCATGGGACCTGGTATCCAGAATGCTCCAGACCTGGGTAATGAATCTTTCCATAATTTCCAGAATCTTTTTCAAACTTTCAGGGGCAGATTTATCAAGGGTCGAATTGATTCGAAGCGAAAATTCGAATCAAATTCGAATTGAAAAAATTCTAATTTAGAATTAATTTTAGGCTTATTTGACTGTCGAATAGCCCAAAATTCAATTCGAATTGATCAAATTCGAAAATTCGGATTAAATTTTCGAAGTACTGTCCCTTTAAGAAAAATGCAATCTACAAATTTGAACCTAATGGATTGCTATAGAATCCTATGGGAAGCTCCCATAGGATTCTTCCAAGTTTTTTTGATCGAATAAAAAAAATTCGATCGATTGCTTAAAATAGTTCAAATCGATTAATTCGAACAATTTTATCGATCAAATTTTTTATATTCGATCGCTCGATAAATTGAATTGCGTTAGAACTGCGTTTAATTCGCCCAAAATTCGAGGGTCGAATTCGAGGGTTTTTAACCCTCGAAATTCGACCCTTAGTAAATGTGCCCCTAAGTCTACTAGAAAATCATGTAAACATGAAATAAACCCAATAGGCTGGTTTTGCTTCCAATAAGGATTAATTATATCTTAGTTGGGATCAAGTACAAGCTACTGTTTTATTATTACAGAGAAAAAGGAAATCATTTTTTAAAATTTTGATTATTTGATTATAATGGAGTCTATGGGAGACAGCCTTTCCGTAATTCAGAGCTTTCTGGTTTGCGGATAATGAATCCTATACCTGTTTATGAATATATATTATCTATAGGCTATGGCTACAGAGCCTTTTATCAGTTTCTGCAGAACACAGCTAAGGGGAATATTATTTTTCTTTTCTCTACAGTCCATGTTATTGAAATAAATATTAATAAAAAATTGCACAACAGAGCTTACAATCTAAAAGGAAACAATAGAACTATGTACATGAACAACCCAGTCAATGGATGCTTTAACAGAAGAAATTCTGGATTTGTTGTCTCTTTAAGAAATGTGTTTTCTGCACACATTGGGGCAGATTAATTTATGTCTGCATTTTCGCATTAGAAATCTTCGCCATACTACATGGGTGATTGGGTCAGTAGCTGCAAAAAAACTTGTACCAATTGCTGAAGCATTCTGACAGTGCTTGCCACAACTTGGGCACCATTCACAAAAATATGCTCAATAGAGTTTGTTTTGGCACTGTTGTAACTTATGGGTGGTGCATGGCCAAACTGGAGCCTTTGCAAAACAAAGAGCCCTGGCAGTTCCCTGGATCCCCTCCCAACCTCGAAACTTCAGGCATTGGTGGGTGCCTGCGAAAATGAAGCGTCATGCAAAAGACAGGCTGTGTGCATGTTCAAACGCTGGTGCAGCACAACAGCAGCTGTTTATGGGACAGCCAGGGGAGCAGGCCTTGGCCAGTTTTATTCAAAATATTCTGCCAGCCCAGTCCGACCTGGGGGGGGGGGGGGTTGGGATGCAACTTGGCCTGCACCTGCAAAAACGCTGCACTTCTGAAAAATGATACTGCATTTTGGGAAAAACACAGCAAACTGTAAAAACTGCATTTTGCACCCACAGCAATAAATGAGACAATTTATGTCAGGGGTGTCCAACCTCCGAGGGCAGCATGTGGCCCAGGATGGATATGAACGCGGCCCAGCTTGAAATGTCATAATAATGTAGGGACCCATAAGTAGCATGGCCCTTATGGCTTCTTCCCTTGCCCTTACATAAGCTACCTGTTATTGGACTAAGGTCCAGATAGCTATAATGTAGCACATTATTGGATACAGGTTGTGACCCACCCCTGCAGTGCTGTAATAAAGGTACTTGCAGGGAGGGGCACTTCCTCTTTGGCCTGCAGCAGAGGAGAGGGGCAGTGCTCCATTGAGCCTGGGAGTCAACAAGGCCCCAGAAGCGTTCGGCCCTAAAGGTAAAGAACACCTTTAGTGAAGTCGGGGAACAGGGCCCCGTGAACGAGGAATAGTCAGAGTGAGGATATTCCTGTAATAGCACTCTCTAGGAGAGGTGAGATAGAGAGGAAAGAGAGAAAGGGCAGCTCAAAGCCCCATCAAGGAGGATAGTAGGGAGTAGCTCTCCCCCAGGCTCTACCTTGCCTGAAGTGAAGGGACCTCAGTGTATAGGGACTGCAGGAAGAGTATTTAACCCCTGAACTGACCTTAACCTGCTGGTGGGATCCGGACCACATGAGGTATTGCTAACCTGGCTGGTGAAACTACAACTCCCATTCATACATCCTACCTGAGGGCATTCTTTATTGCTGTACCTATGCCATGCACTTGCTGTTACCATCTATTGGTTGTGAGTATGATGAATACCCTGTGTGCTCTCTGTAAATAAATACTGTTCTATTTGTTTCACAAAGAACCCCTGGCGTCCAACACTTGTTCTTTTACACACTTTGCAGTATTGAGCTGTAGTTCAACTACCTCACACGTGATTTTCCATTTAGCGAAAGCCCTACCTGAGAATAAAAGAGTCGCGTGTAACCAATGCTCTGCTTATGCTAGTTGGTTTGGTTTAATATAACCAAGAAAGGGTTACAATAATATAATAATAATTCTATTTAATATCCAGGTGTCCCATATTCCAGTGTCTAGTTCCATCTGGTTATCCAACTGGTATTGTAGTTCTTTTCAGTGCATTTTCTTTACTTTTATAAATCAAAAGGGGTTGTCTCTCATGTGCGGCCCCAGACAATATTTTTTTTTCCAATGTGGTCCAGGGAAGCCAAAAGGTTGGACGACCCTGATTTCTGTCCTGGTTCTGGTTCTGATCTACCACTGAACCAATGCTTCCCATGGCCTTTGTGGAAATGCATTAAAGGGGTGGTTCACCTTCAAGTTAACTTTTAGTATATTGTAGAAGGGCCAATTCTAAGAAACTTTTCAATTAGTCTTCATTATTTATTTTTCATAGTTTTTTAATGATGTGCAGTTTTCTTCTGATTCTTTGCAGCTTTCAAATGGGGGTCACTGACACCATCTAAAAACAAATGCTCTGTAAGGCTACACATGTATTGTTATTGCCACGTTTTATTACTTATCATTCTATTCAGTCCCTCCCCTATTCATATTCCAGTCTCTTATTCAAATCAATGCAGGGTTGCCAGGGTAATTTGTACCCTAGAAACCAAATTGCTGACACTGCAAACTAGAGAGCTGCTGAATAAAAATCTAAATAACTATAAAACCACAAACAATAAAAAATGAAAACTTATTGCAAATTGTCTCAGAATATCACTCTCTACATTATACTAAAAGTTAACTCAAAGGTGAACAACCCCTTTAATATACATTCCATGAAGCTGCACAGAGGAGTCTCAAAGTTAAATGTATAACCTTCAGTCAAATACACACTGGGCCCCAGATTCTACTTTCTTACACCTAAATGTGTTACACTCTACAGGACTGATGGCTGCTGGGCACTAGAGGTGAGAGTGGCCCTTTAAGAAATCTGTGTTGGCAGAAAATAACTGGATATACTACTGAATATATCACATTTATTTCTTGTTTATCAAACGACCTTACTGCCTGCATCTGAAAGCATTTGCCCTTTTATCATTCTAATGATTTGAATGTGCTTGGATAAATCTCTATTGTAATAAACATTCTTCTAAAAGAAAAGGACGGTTCTTTTTATTTTTATTATTCTGTTTCTTTGAAGGAGAATTCGATGTGGTAATTTCCATATTTTAATCTTTTTGCAAGTCTGCAATGGGACGGCTGCCGTTTCACTGATAGGAACCGCCAGCGGGATTAAATCCACATTTCTATTATTACTGATCCCATGTATTGTTGTCATTGCTTTATGGCTGCGGATATAGATCACAATGAGAGGAATCTGCAGGCTCCTATCTTGAAATTATTTCTTGCCATTTATTTCATCTTTGGGCAGGGGGGTAAATTTAAATTCCCTCTGTGTGAGAGTATGACCCCCAATCAGCCCCCAATGTGTGTGACCTGCAATCACCCCGGCAGCCTTTCCTTGAAGCAAATGTAAACCTTTTATGTAAAGCTACTCAGAGAACTCTTCTAAACACTTTTCCATTTCACATATCACATTCTTTTCATTTCCCAAGCTGTTACCCTGTAAGTGCTGAGAGTCAGCATTAGTTCCCTAATCTATCTGACCTGCAGCTTTACTGGCACTTGCAGTGGAAAGGTGGCCATACATGGGCAGATAAAGCTGCCGATATCGGTTCCTTAGACCAGGGGTCCCCAACTGGTGGCCTGTGGCCCAGAAGCAGGCTACGGCCCGCCCTGAACTTTGCTGTTAGTCTAGTGCCAAATCAATGAGTCAAATTGGACACAGGTGCTCCTAATTGGATGCCGGTGCAACAGAATTGGACACTGGATCGCCAGAATTGGATGACAACCCCTTCCACCCACCCCTCTGACTCCCTCCTGACCCACCAGTCCTTGCAAAAAATGTTGTTGCTACACTGGTCCCCAGCCAAATCAGGTTTTTGTTGAAAAATTTGCAGGAGCGGAAGTGTTGGATTTCTCAATGAATCCATGGCTGCCAAGTAGATTTGCTCATCACTACTCATTGTGTCCACAGAACAGTGATTGGCACACAGAAGATTTTCAAGGGCACGTTCCCGGTGTTTCTGAAGCCATTTTGATGTAACAGGTCGGCATTTCCTCTAAAATTTTGCCTGCGCCTCTGGGCACAACTAACTCTGATACAATGGGGGTCTACTGGTCCCAATAAGGAACCCCCCTCCCCCTCCATAGCAGACTCTTTACTGCTGTCCATTTGCTCAAAGAGGCAGAAGAGAGGGGGTCATGGTAACTTGATTTGGAGGGGCCACAAAAAAATTTGTGGAGGAGGCAGGAGAGTGAAGCTACTCTTGCTAGAAGTCTGAGCTGATTTGTACAGCCTGCCTGGCTGTGCAAGTAGTAAATGAGTCCTGTGTTTCTCTGGGCACATATTTTATCTGGAAAAATATTTGTTCCATTCTTCTCAACACTGACATATTTGCTAAGCCCTTACCATCAATGCCAGCCTTACGCAACCCTCTTGATGCTCTTGCAGAGAAGATGCCACTTACATGGTCCTTAGCATCCACCCAATCATAGAGTGGCATCCACAGAGGAAGAGCTTTTCAGCTTTCAAATGGGGGAGGGGGTCAGTGACCCTATTTAAAAAACAAATGCTGCATAAGGCTACACATTTAATGTTATTCTTACTTTTTATTACCCCTTTTTTCTATACAGGGAATCGCCTATTCATATTACAGTGTCTGGTGTAATTTGGACCCTAGCAACCAGATGGGCAGATGAAATTGCAAACTGGAGAGCTGCTGAATAATATGTTAAATAACTAATTAGTAATTCATCAGTAAGAGGAAGAACAAACAACTGGTCATACACACAAGGATTTTGACATTTGCCAAGTTGATAATTAAAAAATCTGGTCTTTGGGCCAACGATTAAATTCCTCAGGAGACTCAGCCTTGGCAGAAGCATCAGCTTCATCGATAGCAGCCCAAGACCCAGTTAGAGATCATTCTGGGAGGTTATTTGGTCAGAGAAAGGATGAGTTGGTAACCAATGGGTGTGTAAGAGTGTGGGAAAGAAGACAGTAGGGCACAAGTGGGGAGGTGGAGATTCATGTGTTCTTACCTGGCCCGCTGCTATGGGTATATTTATGGACTGAAGGGATAAAAAGGCTGAGATACTAACGCAAGAACAAGGGCAAAGATCCCTTAAAATTTGTATATTTTTAAACTCTCTTGACAATGGTGCTGGTGTCTATATACATTCTCCCATATTCTGGTCCCTTCAGACACTTGAGCCGTTCAGGATGAAATGCAAGATGACTTGCTTAGAAGAAGTATTCACTTCCCAACCCACTTAAAGGACTGGAATGAATTGACTTGCACCTTTCATCCTGAATATCATCAGCCTTGACCATGCTGCGCTGGAATAAACAGACATCATAAAAACACCATGGCCATTAACTGCTCTGGAAGCCACTGAAGGTTGGAAGTACTCAGCTCTTTCATAGGTGAATTTCTCAAAATAACAGCACTAGTTGTCCTTGTGAACAATATAAGGTTATTTCTATGATGTCTGTACTAAAATCCATATAAATATGTTCATAACAATCAGTCCAGATGGGCCAAGTGGCTCTACCCTCACACCAATTGCCGTGTTTGTGTGCTTTTATCATATACAGACAACGTCTAACTGCCACGGTTTCTTTATTGACTCTGTTTATTCCCTGTGCGTTATGCAAGTTATAAGAACTGCTTTTGTTTCATTGTGCTCTGCAAGTGATGGCCTAGATGTTTATAAATGATTCATTTTAGGTGATAAATGTTAAAGGATGAGGAAAGTGTAAAATAGAATAAGGGTAGAAATGGTGTATTTTGTATACTAAACATAAACATGAACTTACTGCACCACAAGCTTAATCAAACAAATGATTTATGCTTTCAAAGTTGGCCACAGGGGGCTGTCATCTTGTAACTTTGTTATACATCTTTGCAAGACCAAGACTGTGCACATGCTCAGTGTGATCTGGGCTTCTTAGGGATCGTCATAAATTATCAAAACAGCACAAGTCAAATAATATCTGCCAGAAGCCGATACAGCAAGACTGATTAATAATCAGAATATACAGACTGCACTGGGTCCTGTGTTGTCATGTAATCTAATGTGGATTTTATAGTTTTTCTATTGTTTAATACAAACTTTCTCCAACTCTGCAGAACCAGTGGCTGCAGCAAAATAATCCTCCAAATAGAATCCTAGTTTATCTGTTTAAATCTGGCTCCATGATCTTTGTCCCTGCAGCTGGAGTAGTAAAGGGGATGTAAAGGGAAAAATAAGATGCCATACAAATCTGTACACAGATGCCGACTGCTCTACAGGGAAACAAATAAAGCTGCTGGAGATCTGCATGGCTAGGAAGTAAGGTTGGGGCTCCCCCTGCTGTTCATAAGTATGATAGTTTTCCTGTCCCAGCAGTTAGGGACCGTCTGACAATTCCTATAAACAGCTGTAAATGAAGGGAGAATTTCACGGAATACAATCAGGTTCCTTATGAAAACGGTACACAATTGTTAATTAAAGTATATTGGAAATAGATTTCTTTTTCATTAAAGCAAGCAAAAATGGGATTTTATTTTTTGCCTTTCCTTGTCCTTCAGAGTCTTTGGAGCAAATGACAGAATGGTAATTTGTGACTAGGTTTTATCCATGACTAGGTATATTCATCCCACTGGGCTGTTCGCTACTTTGCGATGTCACCTTCCCACACACTCCAGTTATCTGCAAGATAAAAGGATTTCACTCCTCTTTTGTAGATGCTGCACAGATGTAAGATGGGTAGAGCAGATCCACAGAAACATAATGCTGATGCTCATTATGCCTGCATTTTTATATTCTGCACGGCAGAATGTTGAAGGCACTGGGAATAAATGTATCATAGGCAACCATGTTGGAATATTTGGCCTTTTGCTGGATGCAGGTTATATAGGCAGGTAAGATTGTGGGTGGATATAAAGCATGTCATATTGCTGCATCTACTGTAGGGATGTTGTGTCATGGAGGAACTATGGTGTATATTGTTGTCTTTTGATTTGGAGAGAGCTACACTATACAGCCAAAAGTATCCAAATGCCCCCTCTACTTATTGGAATTGACAAATTAATCTACACCTATCATTGCTGACACTTGGACCCAATCATACGATTGCATTCTTGACCATTCTGAGATCCTGACCAGTGGTGTAACTACTAGAGGGTGCAATTGCACCCAGGCCCACAACCTCTTTGGAGCCCATCAAAGCCGCAACAACAGTTATTGTGAGCAACTAGACGGAGGGAGATTTTGCATTGCGCACTCTAGCGGCACTCCGGAGCACGATTAATATGGGGGGAGGGCCAGAAAGGGGGTCCCGGGTGCCCCTCCTGTACCAGGGCCCGCTGGTGAGTAGTTACGCCACTGATCCTGACTCTGTGGCAACAGTTTTATGCAGGCCATTTCTCCAGGTTAAAGGAACAGTTCAGGGTAAAAATAAAAACTGGGTAAATAGATAGGCTGTGCAAAATAAAAAATGTTTCTAATATAGTTAGTTACCCAAAATGTAATGTTTAAAGGCTGGAGTGACTGGATGTCTAACATAACAGAATACAACACAACATCCTGCTTTTCAGCTCTCTAAATCTGAGTAAGTCAGTGACTTGAAGGGGGGCCACATGGGACATAACTGTTCAGTGAGTTTGCAATTGATCCTCAGCATTCAGCTCAGATTCAAAAGCACAACTTATGACCAATGTGGCCCTCCCTCAATTCACTGATTGGTTACTGCCTGGTAACCAGGGTAACCAGTCAGTGTAAACAAAAGAGCTGAAAAGCAAGAAGTAGTGCTCTGTTCTGTTATGTTAGACTGACATTCACTCCAGTCTTTATACATTACATTTTTGCCTAACTAACTATATTGAAAACATGTTTTATTTTGCACAGCCTATCTATTTAACCAGTTTTTACTTTTATACTGAACAATTCCTTTAATAACTCCATGCAAGTAAGGTCCATACAGAATGGCTTTGCAGAGACGGGAGTGGAAAAACTTGAATCATAATCTAAATGAAGCCCTATGGGAGTCACTGGCCCCATCTAAAGAACATATGCTCTATAGAGCTCTCATGTTGGAGTTTCAACCGCCATCTGTTTGCTAAGGTCCAGTATACCCTAGCAATCATGCAGTGATTTGAACAAGAGGTGTATGACTGAGAGCGCCTGAATAGAAAGTTTTTTTAAAAAATTCTGATTTTTAGATTTTGGCTGCTGGGATCAGTGACCCCCTTTGAAAACTGTAAAGATTCAGAAAGAGAAGGCAAATAAATCAAAAGCTATACAAAGTAAATGGAGACCAATTAAAAAACTGCTAAGAATAAAATTCTATAACATATTAAAAGTTAACCTAAAGATTAACAACTCCTTTAACTGGACATCCCTTGGTACGTGATCAGTCAGCATGAGAGACGTTGCTTTGTGTTGCAATTTTGGGCCCTGACATATGTTGCAAATCAAGTCTACTGAAATTGGCCCTTGAACCTCTAACCAGCAAGTGTCATAACATTATTCTATTATAGGCTCTTCCTGATGCCTGAGTGGCAGCTACAGCCCTACAAACTATGCCTTCTATAAAATCAAGATTTAATGGGACATTACTTTGTATTGATGGTGATGGAAAGTCAACTGCACCACTTTATGCAAGAAAATGCACCAAGAGCCTTGTCATATCCCGAAAAATAATTATAACCTTCACCTAAGAGCCCACCCTTCACACTTCATTAACGGAGCTGAAAAAAGACAACCATGGCGGAGGCTGTAATTTACAGGAATGAAGACTTGAGCAACTGGCAATTTGTAGCTTTTATTACAACTTCTCTGACATCAACCTGCTTAGAGATGTGGCTTCTCAACTTCCGCTGTACCCATATAAAGAAGTGAGCAGCAGCATATTCCATAGAAACATCTGAAGGCAAATCCACTGGTGCTCAAAGAGTAGATATATATATATATCAACTGTATATAATGATACAAATATCTGCTACTTTTTTGAGGACAAAACAACCTGTTTGGATACACCCCTAGAAATATAGCCTCACAGGAATCATTTGTGGTCACATGATTTAATATGGCAGTCAATGATTACATCATCACTCTTTTAGAAAATAAATATACTTCTTTTGGCTGAAATGAAATTGATATCATTATATCTGGTTATGGGTTGAACTCTCTGTATGTGGTGGAATTGACATTCTCGTAGGCATTGTGAGGCTGCCAGGTAATTGTAAGGAGGCCCATTTATACCTCCAAGTTGCTGTTATGTAAGCAAATATTTTCCCTTCATCAGTTTTTCTTACCTTGCCGTCTGTCTGGGCAGGGTATATTCGTAGTTAATTATTATGAGTGTACTGATCACTTTGCCCTCTCTCTGGACAGGTCACATCTGTTGCTACTAATTCTTTATTTACCACTAGGGATGGGTGAATTTTTTCAACTTGTTTGGCCACGAAAATGATGCCCATAGACTTGAATGGCGTTGAGTGCCCTTGGCAGATTTTTGGCAAAGCGAAACGGGTCAAATTCGCCCATCCTTATTTACCACTCATCTTTTCCTTTGCTTGGGTAGGGTACATCTGTAGCTATTTGTCCAAGAGGTTCCACACAGCTTGACTTCTGTAGCAAAAGTTAGCCCTCACTAAAGATATCTGACTTGAAGTGGCTGGCAAGCTTAAAGCACCAGAAAATCCCCAAAAACTCATACTTTATTAAACTATAGTCCACTAGACCCCCTAACATTATAGTTTTTTTGCCCAAAGCCCCTAGATGCCATTGACAGTTACAATTTATTGGTCCTGTGGGGTTCTGTGTGGCGTTTTGTGTACTTGAAATGCTAGGGACTATTCTGCATTTCAGTCTGGGCCTACCCTCAATGTTTTTGAAAGAGATACTGTCATGGTTTTTTACACAATGCATATGTTTATAGCGCTCCTCCAGCAATTTCCTGCATTGAAATTTTCAAAAGAACAAACAGATTTTCTGATGGTGGCAAGGGGTTTTAAAAAAAAAAAAAACATTGGTGTTCAGTAGAACTTACCTTGGGTTCTTCTTCCTTGTTCTCGGTTTTCTTTGATGGCTTCAGGCCATTTCGTGGCTTTGGGTCTGCGACTTCAGGTCTTTGGCTCCAACTCACACACAAGTGGGGCCCTACTAATCTGGAAAGTGCAGCACAGCTGGGCCCCCCTATAAACTTTAAATTCTTCTGAGACAACTGTCCCCTCTGTGCCCCCCCAGCCTGGTTATAACTCACAATGTATATGTGTCACCAATGTTTATGTTCATGGTGCTCCTTTTATCTCCATTGACTTATTCCATAATTAACTCTGCAGGGGGCAGAAGAGCTTACTTAGGGTTGCCATCTTTTCTTGAAAAAAAATACTGGCCTTCCTATATATTTATCTTTTTTTCCTATTAACAACATTGGGATCAACCTTCAAAAATACTGGCCAGGCTGGTAAAATTCTGGCCAGGTGGCAACCCTAGCCGTAGTTAAAACCACAGTGGGGCCAATTGCCCACAATCTACCCCACAGGCCTTATTATATCAAGGCCTAATCAATTATTTGTTTCTGCTGACTTTCCTGGATCTCACAGGCTTGGCCGCATGGAAACTGCTGGAAATGAAAGAACACCGGGGTCTCAAAGAGAACTGGTGAGTGACAGCCCTGTCATAAATACATGACAACACTGCTGGAACTTGACAGAAATAGAGAAGAACCAGGTCACAAAACTGCAACGCAGGACATTTCGCTTAGCAACAGACAACCTAGCAACTTTTTATTCTATGCACTATTTTGGGCACAAATAAACCCTTTTTTTATTTTAATGAGAGCATCTCGTTAGGGCGGAATGGACAGGTGGGCTGTCAGTCTGGGGAATAGATATCATATATATTAAATATAGATAGAAAGTTTAACCCTTTAATCTATGAGGTCATGATTGCTAATGGCAGATCGCTGCATTAATAATAATAGATATCATATATATTAAATATAGTTAGAAAGTTTAACACTTTAATCTATGAGGTCATGATTGCTAATGGCAGATCGCTGCATTAATAATAAAATGTAAATAAGAAATAACTGGGTACTTCAAAAAGAGACTCTAATTCTCCTATAAGTATAACAAATGCAGAAGAACATCTAGATATGAGAACATGGCTCTGTAGGACCCAACATGGAAGTCACTCTTCCCCATTTAGGTGCCTTAATTCAGTTCAAGCCTGGGTTATTTCATTTTGTATTGTATTTTTGGCTTTGGCCTGTATCTGGCTGTAATGTCCATTAATCTTTCTGATGCTGGAGGAGAGCAAAGCTGGAGACCACTATCTTACCATCTTCTAAGATCAGGTGAGTGTCCAGTTGTTTCCAGCTTTGGTTATGGATGTATAGTAACACTTAGCAACCAACCAGATGTTTGGTAAAAAGAATAGCGAGTCTTACTTGTGGATTGATTGCAATTGGTTGATGGAAACTGCCTGTTATAACAATGCAAAAATGAGGGAACATCGGGACGATTCAGAGTGTGTTCCAGTCATAGTAATCCAGAGTAACCAATGAGTAACTGTTCTCTACCAGTGTAGTGTAGTATGAATAATAAAAGCAATATCTCATTGGTTGCTATAAGTTGCTAGACCTGGAGCGCACTTTGAAGGTTAACCCCGTGCCCCCTAATAGTGAATCTCCTTGATGGTATCTCCGGGGCTCAGTGGCGTAACTACCAGGGGTGCAGAGGGTGCAATTGCACCAGGGCCCCCACCACCTCGGGGCCCATTGAAGCCACAATAATGGTTATGGCAGGCAGTTAGATGGGATTTATAGAGGTATGGGCCCAGGTGCCCATCCTGTACCGGGGCCCACCAGGGCGTAGTTACGCCACTGCCGGAGCTTATTGTTTTAGAGGATAAAGCCACAGTCGGCCTTTTCCTCTCTGACACCCTATCACTTTCTAATATTCTCCTTTCTAATAAATGTGCTGACTTGTCTCAGCGCTGGATTAAATACTGAATTGTTGAGCAGCATAACTAGGCAACTGGGGTGAATGTCTGACATTTAGGAGATGAAAACATTTAGAACTGGCATATTATACATGTGATCAAATACACTGAACTGCCACTGATTCTCTCGCTCAGGTGGACTGTACTTATACATAACAGCACTGTCCTTATCCAAACTTTCCTCTACTGTACAGGTGTGGGATCTATTATCCAGATACCCGTTTGGTATTTGTTTAATTAATGATTTAATTAATGTAAAGCATGGTAATCCAAATTATTCAAACCCCAGGTCCTGTATATGTCCCTTAAAGGGATACTGTCATGGGAAAACATGTTTTTTTTCAAAACACATCAGTTAATAGTGCTGCTCCAGCAGAATTCTGCACTGAAATCCATTTCTCAAAAGAGCAAACTGATTTTTTTATATTCAATTTGGAAATCTGACATGGGGCTAGACATTTTGGCAATTTCCCAGCTGCCCCTGGTCATGTGACTTGTGCCAGCACTTTAGGAGGGAATTGCTTTCTGACAGGCTGTTGTTTTTCCTTCTTAATATAACTGAATAGTACGCAGTGTGACATGGGTTTTTACTATTGAGTGCTGTTTTTAGATTTACCAGGCAGCTGTTAACTTGTGTTAGGGAGCTGTTATCTGGTTACCTTCCCACTGTTCTGTTGTTAGGCTGCTGGGCGGGAGGGTGGGGGTGATATCACTCCAACTTGCAGTACAGCAGTAAAGAGTGACTGAAGTTTATCAGAGCACATGATTGGAGGAAGCTGGGAAACTGACAATATGTCTAGCCCCATGTCAGATTTCAAAATGAAATATACAAAAAAATCTGTTTGCTCTTTTGAGAAATGGATTTCAGTGCAGAATTCTGCTGGAGCAGCACTACTAACTGATGCATTTTGAAAAAGAAAGAAAAATTACCATGACAGTATCACTTTAAAGGTAAATTCCCCTCTTGAGAAAAATAGCTTGACTTTTAGAGGTTCATTATTTCCATACAATTTACCAAGAGCCTTGGCTGTGGCCGGGTTCCAGCGTGAAAGCGAGGGTGGTGATATTTGGGATGAATGCCTATTGGCTCTCATAGATACAACTGGAGTCCCCTGAAGCTCTTCTAGATACACCTGGAATCCCGTGAAGGTTAAAGGGCAAGGAAAAGCAAAGAAATAAAATCCAATTTTTACTTTCTTCAATGAAAAAGAAATCTATCTCCAATATACTTTAATTAAAAAATGTGTACCATTTTTATAAGAAACCTGACTGTATGCAGTGAAATTCTCCCTTCATTTACTGCTGAGGATAGGAATTGTTCATACTTATGAACAGCAGGAGGAGCCCCTGCCTTACTTACAGCTATGCAGAACTCAAACAGCTTTGTTTTTTGATCATTTATGACGATCCCTAAGCAGCACAGACCACACTGAGCATGTGCAGTGCCAGTGTCAGACAAAGATGTATAACAAAGTTACAAGATGACAGCCCCCTGTGGCCAACTTTGAAAGCATAAATCATTTGTTTGATTAGACTTGTGCTGCAGTAAGTTCATGTTTATGTTTAGTATACAAAATACAGCATTTCTAGCCTTATTCTATTTTACACTTTCCTTGTCCTATAACTATGGTAAGATTATGGATAAATGTTGTTTGTTTGTTCTCACCTGTAAGAGTTTTCCTGATTGTATTCTCGACTGTCTGTATAAATGAATAAAGAGGATAAAGCAGCAATGGATTGTTTTTTCTCTTGTTGAGACCACATGGAAGGGATGAACTAAAATATGTCTTTGTAGCAATTAACACTTATTTCACAATCATCAAAACCTCATCTGCTATCTAAATGTTATGTTATAACTCTGCAATCATAAATCATGTTTTATTTTCCACCACATTAACGAGAGAAATCTCCATTGCCTTTATCCAGTAATCATTTCTGTTCCTCTCTAGGGTACCAAGACATAAAATGCCTCTATTCATATAACACACAGCAGAGAACTGACCTGAAGTGCCTGACTTTTAGCTTCCAAATCCAGCAATAGTCTGAACGCTGAAAGCACAGGATCTAATTTGCTCAATCACCAGACGATGGGAAGTGAAAATGTTCTGAATGAGCAAAGAAGTATTGATGGCAGCAGCCACGCTGAGTGTTCCTTATTGCTTTTTTGCACACACGCTGTATTGCTCTGTCTCTTACCCTGTCCTTTATCCCCTGCTTGGAGATATACATTAGGCAAACATTTAATTTTAATGTGCAAGGAACCAGATGAAAGGAGTGAGAAGTATTCTATTCTATAAATACATACCAGCCAAGAAGAAGTAGAAAAAAGAAAGTTGTATCCTGTGCACAGGGGCGATCCAGCCCATTTCGCCGACTGAGACAGCCTTCAATTTGCCACCCCCCACGGCGCTCCCTTTTTCAGCTCCGGACGGGGGAAGGGGGTCCACGGCACTAGTCCAGAATACGCAACTGCGCTCTATGCACTAGAAGAGCCGAATTTCCGGATTGAAAACCAGAAATTCGGCTTATAGTTACTAGGAGCAACATTTTTGCCACCCCTGGTAACCGGGGGGGGGGGGGGGTGCCTCAACTAGCCACATTGGTGGAATGCCCCTGCCTGTGCAGTTAGTGCCGGAGAGGTTGAATTCCCCATTAAGTCTACTAGAAAATCATGTAAACATTAAATAAACCCAATAGGCTGGTTTTTCTTCCAATAAGGATTAACTATATCAGGGATCCCCAACCTTTTTTTACTCGTGAGCCAAATTCAAATGTAAAAAGGGTTGGGGAGCAACACAAGCATGAAAAAGTCTCTTGGGGTGCCAAATAAGTGCTGTGATTGACTATTGTGGTATTGTGGTAGCCCCTATGAGGACTGGCAGCCTACAGGAGGCTCTGCTTGGCACTATACTTAGTTTTTATGCAATTAAAACTCACCTCCAAACCTGAAATTCAAAAATAAGCACCTGTTTTGAGGACACCAAGAGCAACACCCAAGCAACATGCTGCTCACGAGCTACTGGTTGGGGATCACTAAACTATATCTTAGTTGGGATCAAGTACAAGCTACTGTTTTATTATTACAGAGAAAAAGGGAATTCATTGAAAAATGTTGGTTTATTTGGATAAAACTGAGTCTTTCCATAATGTGGAGCATTCTGGATAACAGGTTTCCAGATAACGGATCCCATACCACATTCCATCCTCCACAAAGAAAGGACAAATAAAGGGTAATACACTGGGGCTACTGACATTTTATTACTGGAATGGTGCTCCTGTTCCAAACAATTCCAAAAATCGTTCTTACTATGCTCAGCTCCACCAGCTTATCTATATTTCCCAAGTATCCCTTGTGGGTTCTTCAGATTTGCTACACGGAGCATACACAAGTACAGATAGCTACAAGGGAGCCTTAGGAAATAAAGGTAAGATGGCAGTGTAATGTTTATTAAGAAAGCAACATTTGCATTGTCTATTCTGTCTTTTAAGGCCATTCTACTTTCCTTCTTCTTTAAAGAAACAGTAACACTAAAAATGAAAGGGTTAAACTATAATGTCCTATTTCCCTGCACTAGTAAAACTGGAGTGTTTGTTACTGAAAAACTCTAGCCCTAGGCAACCAGGCCTGCACATTGATAAAGCAAGGGCCGGACTAGGGGTAGGTGACAGAATAAGTAAGTGCCTCACCATTATTCTGCCCTAGGCACATGCCTCCTCTCTGCCCACTCCTAGTTCCAGCCCTGGTCAACATGCCAAAGCCCGGACTGGCAATATGTAGGTTTAGGCACATGCCAGAGAGTCATTTTGTAAGATGCCATAGTAGTCATTATTTAGTGAGCTTGTGGGGGGCTGTTTAGGCTTCTGTGTACCTGACTGCCACTGATGTACCTGTCTGGGCATATTTAGACCCTTAATTTTCATCAAGGAAGTTGGCTTAAAAATGTCCATATTATCTGTGATATAGGATGAATATAAAGCTGGCCATAGACGTAAAGATTTTTGAAAGATCCAATAATTATCGTGAGACCACGATTGTCTCAAAACGATTGTTTAAATGCCTGATGTGTCCATCAACTAAAAAGACCATTTCAGGTGATATTGCCAGCAAAACTGAAGGATCGCAGCCTGCTTGACCCTGCAAACATAGGTAGATTGCATGGGGACCGATAAAGATTTTCTAACCTGGCCGATCCATCTTCAGACCAATGTCGGACGAAAAATCGTAAGATGTGCGATCGCTTGTATCCCACTAACCGCACGATAATTTGACAGATTGGTCAGACTTCCCTAAGATCGGTCGTTTGGCAGAGAAATATATATATATGTTGCTCTTCAGAAGACCCGCACTCCGATTATGTGAATATATCAGGTTTTATTCATACCTGTGTATCCAAAGTTTTAGCCCCCATTTTAGGCCTTTATCAAGGCATAAAGTACAAGTGTAAAAAGGTGGCTATAGATATACACTTGGGGGCAGATTTACAAAATTCACGTGAATAATTCAAAGTTCGATCGAATTTAATTTAAATTTGAATCTTCGAATATGCAAACTAGGCAAATTCGACCAAAATATTATTCAAATATTCGAATATTCGATGGTCGAATACTTCCCCTTTAAATTTTTATTCGACCACCTACTTCGCCAGGATCAAACTACCGAATTTGGAATCATCAGTTTAGATTGAATTAAAAAAATTTGATCGATCGATTAAAATAATTTGAATATTCGAATCGAATTTTTTATATGTGGTAAAATCCTTCGAATTCAATAGTCGAATTCAAAGGATTTTACTTCCCCACTATTCCCATAGTCGAATTTCGAATTTTTTTTAATTCGAAATTCGACCATTAGTAAATCTGCCCCAAAGAGTCTTCTGAAGAGTAACACATATATATATATATATATATATTTGCTACCAGCACCCACAGAGTGGCTAAAGACTGGCTTAGAGTGCAAGTTTTGGCATAGAATATATATATATAAGAAGCACTGTGATGTGTGGAAAATAAAATCACTTGATTCATTAAGGGAAGAGCTGGCCTGGGAATGTTTTATTTCCAAATTGCAAGTATACAATTAATATTGGGCCGTGCACCCCGGAGATTGCTTTATTGGAGTGCGGATACAGAAGGCGTAATATCCTATATAATAAAGTTGAAGTGTCTCTGCGTCCAGTCCCTGTGTCCGTGGAATTCGCTACTGCGCATGTGCCGACAGACCGAATTTACCAGTTTTGGCCACTAGAGGTCGGCAATCACTAGCTAATGCTATCAGTACCAGTACTTAGACTAGAGACAATGGAAGCCTGTGGTAAAGTGTATAAGGTAAATGCCTCTTACCAGTGCTTTTAGTGTTCAATTCCTATTGAGTGATCATTTACACTAGCAAAGTAGATAGACTCGCAACTTTGCACCCTTACGCTGTGGTGTGTTTTAGCATTGTGGGTGATAGTCTGAAAAACGTAAATACGTTACCGTTCGCCGACCAGAGTGTAAATTTGCACGTCAGTGAATTTGCGTAGCGCAGGCGAAAATTCGCCTACAACAATTCTGTTTTTATAAATGTTTGACTACATATGTTCTAGCGCCTGTTAATTTAATGGGCTTAATGTAAAGTTCAAGTGTCTCTGCGTCCAGTCCCTGTGTGCGTGGAATTGCGCTACTGCAGATGTGCCCCACGGACCGCCTCTGGCGAATTTACGCTAGCGAAGTAGATAGACGCGCAACATCACACCCTTATGCTGTGGCATGTTTTACCATTGTGGGTGATAGTCTGAAAAACTTAATTACGTTACCGTTCGCCGACCAGAGTGTAAATTTGCACGTCAGTGAATTTGCGTAGCGCAGGCGAAAATTCGCCTACAACAATTCTGTTTTTTATAAATGTTTGACTACATATGTTCTAGCGCCCGTTAATTAAACGGGCTTAATGTCTAGTATATATATATTCTTCCATTAGGCAAAACACTGTTTTTGGGTGGAGATCCCCTTTAAATGTCCAAAGTAACTAGCGGCACAAAAAGAGTTGCTTTTGTCAGGAACACAATATCTCCTATTTAATTGCAATTATGTTAGCAACACTCAGAGAAACAACGCCTTTCTGCCAAGGCTGAAATCAAATCTTGTTTATATATCATGTTCCAAAATCCTTCAACAGGATCTCACTGTGTACAGAAATTATTAAGCTGAATAGGAACATCCGGCGAGAGCTCTGCTGACTGCACTCCAGTGTTCCTCAGCACTTCTCTAATCTCCTATTATTTTACGTACACTTGGGGCTGGAATTTTAGAAAGTTGTCTAATTCCTTGCTGTGGGGGCATGTTGGGCTACTTGGCAATGGATGGAAAACCATTAAACCCTTTTATAGCTACAATCTACTAGACTCAATGAGTAACACCAGCCGTACCTTAGTTCTAAACCACTTCTTACAGTTACCCACATTTATAAGGAATAACTGAATTTTTATTTTTGTTTCCCATTCAGACAGTTTAAATAAAAGTACTTCAAAGGTTTTCAGAACTGTAACAACCTAAACACTGCACAGGCCATTTCAATAATATCAATAATAGAGAAACAGCACCCAACTTTTCTCCAAGTATAGTGACACATAAATGTGCAGTTGGAACACAAAGAAATTCTTAAATTGTTTTTTTAAACTTCGATAAACCAGAGTTCCCGAATGATACAGGAGAATATCAGAGGACCCTGCTCATAAATGCTACTAAACCTTTGCTCATAACATTTGAAGCTGCCAAGATAGTAGAAAAATTTGTATCCAGACACTTCTATGTCCATCATCTTATGCCTATTAATGTGGAGTATGTCCTCCCTTTACTGCTATAGCAGTCAGGGTCGCCATTAGAAATCACAGGACCCCATACAACAAAATTTTATGGGCCAAACCCACCCCAGCCCCAGGCCCGGACTGGCAATCTGTGGGTTCTGGCAAATGCCAGATGGGCTGCTATAAGGT
>CM044442.1:120958452-121039836 GCA_024363595.1 Xenopus borealis | reverse complement strand
TTTCATTAAAGAAAGTAAAAATTGGATTTTATTTATTTGCCTTTCCTTGCCCTTTAAGAAGTGCTTGAAGGTGTCATAATCTTTTGGATCAAACATTGCCTCTTTTTCAGTAAGAAGTTTTATTACATTGACAGCGCATTAGCGCAAAGTATAAAATTTGCAAACGGCCTTCCGCTGGCGGAAGTTGTCGCTCAACAGTTTCTGGGTTCGTAAAAGGTATATTGCATTCACGCAAAGCAAAATTTGTTCACGCAAAGGCTTAACTTTTCACATTGCAAATTGCAAGTTTTTGCGTTACCGACTTATATTACATTTGTGCCTTCAGCTGCTAAAATTTGCCCTCCCATTTAAAATAAACAGTGAATGATTCTTGTGCTGACATTGCTTCTGGAGAAGAATGAGCAGTGAGGACCTTCCAGTTGAGGACCTTATTTTTCAGTTGCCTTATTCCAAAGGTGTGAGGCCCTCAGCATCTGCCCCCTCAAGGTTTGAATGTTTCACACAGAAAAATTGTAGAACATAGTTCAAATAAACCACCTATTTTTATAAAAATGATCTTTAAATCTAATAACATATATTAAAAAGGTTGATTCGTTTAGTTGTTATGGAATTATTTGTCTCTGTTGATGGCAACTAAACAGAAATGTAGAGCAGAGATAATGTAGAGCAGAGACCTCTCAATCTGCTCTGGTTTGTGTATTTCTGTGCAAAGCTCAGTTCTGAGATACAAGAGTAACCTGGTTGTGGTTAAGCAGAGAATATGTGTAGACTTCATAAAGATTATCCGTTCAAACCTCAATGATGGTATTTTTATCCTGGGCTTCTGAGAATGGAAGATTGTACAATAATATTAGCCTGTGTGTGAACTCTTAGCCTTGGTGACTACATTTAAAAATACAAATAACTAGTCTGTAAATGTCAAAAGCAAAGTGGCATTCATCCTGTAAATCTTTTCTGGTGCTTTCTACATTTCTATAAATTGTTCAGTATTGAGTCAGCGTCTAGCAGAGAAGCCTTGGAAGCTGAAGGATATGTAGGATCAGTGAATAAAGATTAAGATTCCATTAGAGAAGAAGAGCACAAGATGTGCCATATAATAAATGGGTGCCAATCTCCCCAAAATATCTGGCTGAAGGTGGGGCCAGTTAATTAACCAATATATTCCTGTTATATTCCTGTTAAGTCTTTCTATTAAAAATATGAAAATGGAGCACTGAGAATTGCACATAACATATAGGGGCTTCACATTCACAGCCATGTCTGAACCCTTCCTTGTCCTTGATCTGTAGATCATTACAGAGGCATTGTCCATCCAGAATCTTATGGATATTGCCTACTCAAAGCTTCTTTGTACTCAGAATATTGTGCTCTGTGTACCAACAAATGTGCAAAGAGTGCAAAGTGGTCAAGGAATGTTTTGCACACTAAGGGCAGAGACACTAATCACCCCTTCTTCTGGCAACTAATCTCCCAGAAAAGCCTTCCCGCCGTCCCGAATCTAAGGGCAGAGACACACAAAGCTTTTCAGGGAGATTTAGTTGTCCGGCAATAATCAACTCTTCTTTGGGCGACTAATCCCCCTGAAAAGCCTTCCCATCGGCAGAATCTAAATCGCTGGTGGGATGGCACTAGGAGCACTTTGTTTTCTAAGTTGCCTGAAGTTGCCTTTATGGCAGAGACACACAAAGTGATTTGGGGAGATTTAGTAGCCCAGCGACTAATCAGCTCTTCTTTTGGTGACTCTCCCCAAAAAGCCTTCGTGCTGGCTACAAAATATGATATAAATACTATATAAATACATGTTATTAATAATAATATAATAATTGAATCTAAACCGCTGTTGGGATGGCACTTGGAGTGCTTTGTTTTCCGAAATTGCCCGAAGTTGCCTCATGAGGATTTAGATTCTAGCTGGCTGGAAGGCTCACTACGTGTGTCTCTGGGGTAAATTTATCAAAGAGTGAAGTTCCGCCACTAGAGGGAAATTCCGCAGCTCTCCATTAATTTCTATGGGATTTTGCAATGCGTATTCATCAATGGGTGAAGTGAAAGTTCACCCTTTGATGAATAAGCCTTTAAAAATCCCATAGAAATTAATGGAGAGTGGCGGAATTTCACTCTAGTGGTGGAAATTCACTCTTAACTTCACTCTTTGATGAATCTACCCCTCTGCCTCTGTGTCTGTGCCTTTCCCTTGTAAGGAGTAGGATAAATGATGTTAGGTAAGCAGTGTTAATTCTAATTAGTCACCAGGTGGCACTGCTGATAAGGGGAATACATCAGGGGAAGTTATTTAAGGGAAGAAGAGGGCATTTCTTACTCTTTGTCTAGTAAGAAGAATTAGGGTATAACACTGGAGAGCCTAAGGGGCAAATTCACTAAAGCCCGAAGCGTCTAACGCTAGCGCTTATTTGCCAGCATTACGTCATTTTGCAACTTCGAGAATTCACTAACAGTGTCCCTGGCGAAAATTCGCTAGCGAAGAAGATAGACTAGCGCAACTTCGCCAGGCGAAGTTGCGCACTGATGAAGGGACGTAATTACACTAATTCACTAAGATGCCCATTTTACTGACTTTACTTCTAAGGTCAGACCTGGCGAAGTTCAATACAATAGATAGGAGTTTGAAGAAAAGACGCTGGCCTCTTTTACTTTTTTTTAGGGTGATAGCCTGAAAAATAGCATAATTTTTTGGGGGGTTACCCTCCTTCCCCCCTACATTTCCTAATATATGGCAACTCAACTATTCAGGGGGCACATGTAGGGCAATAGGACAACTTTATTTTATTTATTAAAGGTTTCCTGGGCTTGTGTAGTGGAATGTAGTTGCTGTAACATACACCTCTATTATACTTTGTATAATAGAACTACGCTACGAAATAAGTTGGCGCTACAGAAATACATGTTAATAATGATACTTTCAACTTCCTGCCGTATGCAAATTAGGCATCGCTACGTAAATGCGATTTGCCTGACGAAGTAACGGTTGAAAATTCTCCTGGTGAAGTGTAGTGAATTGTGGCGAAGCCGTCGCTAGCATATTTTCGCTGCTTATTGAATTTGCCAACTCAGAGAGTTATTAACGAAAAGTATTAGAGAGGTTAAGAGATAACAGGATAGGTTGGTAAAACTCAAGAGTTAGGTGTTAGAGGTAGAGAATATCCTGGTAGTGCCAGATATGGATCCACTAGGGTAGATAGGGTCCAGTACCTTCATGCAAGGCTAAAAGCTAAAATGCTAAAAGTGTGTTACAGGGTCCCTGACTCACTCAGGCTCAGAGTTCTGGTTATAAATTATTGGGGACACCTGTACCAGTGAATAATAAAGTGTTTCTGAGTTCAACTGTGAGTCTTGGGGAACCTCCTGTTTATTAGCTTCTAAGCATGTCCTCCAATCCCTAGTGTTGCTATGGTGGTGAGATCGACAGTTGACTAAGAAGAAGTGATCTATAGACCGTTTCCTCATAGCTATATTCTCTTGCACGCAAAGACCATGAGAACACACAGCAGCTGCGGAGTGAACAGACAGACAATTCAGTACAGACTCACAGCCACCCTTCCTTCCATTCTGATCATACAATTGTAAAAATGTGAAAACAAAAGATCATTTTTGTGCACATGCCCTGGATGTAATGAAAACTTGACATCACAATTTCAGGCTACGTTTATTATTTACATGTAACTGAGGTCCCTGTTGTGCCACCACTTGATCCCCCCCAATTAACTCTACAGAAGCAAATAAGGACAGTCTGTGATGGAGACACTCACTATTGATTCGGCCTTTTTCAGCAGGATTCGGATTCCTTCTGCCCAGCTGAACCGAATCCAAACCCTAATTAGCATATGCAAATTAGGGGCGGAGAGGGATATAGCATGACTTTTTGTCACAAAACAAGGAAGTAAAAAAAATTTTCCCCTTCCCACCTGTACTTTGCATATGCAAATTAGGGTTAGGATTTGGTTCGGTATTCGGCCGAATCTTTCTTGAAGGATTCGGGGCTTCGGCAGAATCCAAAATAGTGGATTCGGTGCATCCCTGCTATTGATAAGCAAGGTCTGTATAAAGGCAGGCCCGGATTTGTGGAGAGGACACCTAGGCCCGGGCCTAGGGGGGTAGGATTTTAGGGGGCGGCATGCTGCCCAACCACATCCACATTGGTTCAGAAATTTAAATTTCACATGTACCAATTCCCATTGCTCCATACTGCTGATGAAAATTTTAGCAAAATAGGTTGGGGACAGGGGCGTCAAACGACAGCAGGCCTAGGGGTGCTCGCTATGTAAATCCAGCCCTGCTTACACTTTTTTTATAGTGATGTTGTATCTTCAACTGACATAGGAGATAGCAGCCAGGGTGCTCTGGCAGAAACAGCTTGTCCCACACCATGACACTGCCATCCCCTTTCTTATTAGAAATTGAGTTATACAGTTTGTGATTCTCTGACCAAAAATGGTGCCTCCCAAGCAAACTGAAAAGTCCTTGTTTTGACTCCATTGTTCTCGAAGTCCATTCAGTGTTTTGTTGCAAATGCAAACTATATATGAGCATCAGTGTTCTGCTTTACTAGCATACATCGATCCTCCCAAGTTTGCTAGTAAATTCTCTGGTTGTTTTAAGTCTTGAGCCAGCCATAAATGTAGCTTGCGGGTGTCAATGTGCACAAGACTTGTACTGTGCATACACAGGACTTTCTGTACAGCTTGAAAGTGAAAGTAAGAGTTTCTGCTGTTGTGTAATGGCTGTCTGAACCTGCTAATAAAGCACTGTTATACTCTCCTTATCCTCGGCTACCAAACACAACAAATGGCGACAAGGATGTCTTTTCTACCTCTGCAGCAGCCTGCACCTTTTCTACCAAACCCTGGTGAGCCTACCATACCTTTTACTGCTTGGATCCGTATGTTTGATAATTACATTATTGCTGCTGACAAAGGGGAGATTTCTGCAGCTAGAAAGTGTGCTTTACTTATTCACTGCCTGGGACAGCGTATATTCTATGCATTACCATACACATATGAACTGATGGATGCATATGGAATGGAAGATGTCTTGCTCCTACTAGATATGACTTTGGAGAAGCTCCTCATCCTCGGCTACCAAAACACAACACTATTCCAAATGATATCACTGTACTATGAATATCAGTTGGTTCAGGAACCAAGCAGGTTATAAAATTTGATGTGCTGATGTTGGTCACTACATGGTGCATTAACAAAGAAGGAAAAGAAGAGGAACCACAGGAGTCTGTGGACTTCTCTCTGTTCTTAAATATTAGAAAGGTGGCCATATCTTGTGTGGCTACTCATACACAATGACTTATATACGGAGAGCATACTGGGTAGGCAAGTCCAAATATGGCTGCCTTTAGTTATAGATTGATAACTCAAGACAGAATACAGACTAACTCTTCCCCTTGTCTAGACTATGGCTCAAAATAGGCCCTAGCATTTCAAGTACACAAAAGCCCAAGCAGTCCTACACAGGCCCAAAATAAAACACTGGCCTATGGCAACATTTAGCCCTGCCAGGGTTTCCATATTGCCAGCCAGACCTTGCCATTCCTTGTGCTTCTTGAGGAAACTGCTTGTATCTTCCATAGCTTTTGTAAGTTTCTTATTACATTTGGTGCTGTAATGTTTTCTTTGCAGTGATAATTTGATACCTTGGAGATGGAATAACCTTGTTACAGTCATGACTCCATATATAAGGCTAAAAACACTTACCATTGATTAATAGGGAAGTCGTTTCTCTCACGAAAACTTTGATCTAGATTTAAGCCCCTTTTATATGCCTCTCCCCCTCTTTTTTACTGTGAGGAGGCTTTGTTATCCGCAGGCTTATGCAAATGTGCTGTCTATTTAGCTGTGATTGTGTGGGAATGCTTAGAATGAACTTATTAAAAAGGAGCAGATCAAATTAAATAAACCATTTGAGGATTTTTTTTTGTACCCTGCTCTGTATTTTATTATGCACTTATTTTCTAACTTGTTCTAAAAGGTGTGTTATCTGTAGGAATTCTTTAAGGAACACCACTACTAAATCATTCTTATTTTTTGCTATTTCTATTATAAAGAGGAGAGGTGTCCTTTCTGCAGACCCATCAGCAGCTGAGACTCCAATGTTCCTACATTGCCTCCACCCTTGTTATTTTTTTTTCTGTAGGAGCAGCTCCAATCCTGCATAATGTGGTAATGTCTAATTGAAGGTGTATCTGCAATATAAAGGTGCCTGCTATATTTCTGTACTCATAGCTATGATGCTCTTTCAACAGTTCTACAAACTGTTCAATCCAGAAACCAATTCTATCCATACGATATATATATCTAATGTGGTTTGTGGAAGAAGGGTACTAGATGCAGGGCTGGGTATTATGCCCTCCTGGGCTCAGACCTACACAAGAATCTCACTCTGCTTTCTCTAAGAATAACAGCAGCCATGTCTGCCATGATGGTTCTTATGTCAATATTGGGTTCAGATGTGAACCCTTCAATAAGGCAGCCATGTTTATATTGGGGATGACACAGTTAGTGTCAAAGCCAAAGTATTTCAATTCGATGGTCGAATGTCGAAGTGTTTTCCACTTCGAAAATTCGAGCCTTAGTAAATCAGCCCCTGTGTGTTGTATTATTGTTTTTCCTAATGGAGCCACCGGCAGTTGTATTCCCGGATCCCATTAGGTGGAGGCACTGCAAGAGAAGAGTTTCCCAGTACCCTTTCACCTTACCCAAGATGGTAAGCAAGTACAACCTTGGCACCAGGGGTGTTGCCAAGTGACCGTTACAGTAACTAATATGGATAATTGCCACATTGCAGCACAGACACCAGTGCAACTAGCATCAGAATGTATGAATCAGCCCTGAAGCATCAGCTTATATTACAGGTCAGCCTCATTTTCTGCTGGATAATTAGTGACGACCCCTAAGCTTAGCTTCTCAACAGCTGCTCAGAGCCCACTGAGCATGTGAATGTCACAGACACTTTCCAAGATGGTGACCCCCTGTGACAAGTGTCAAGTCCTGGATCATTGCTGCTATTGACAAGCTGAAACTTTAGGCTGTGCAATAAATTCAGTATATAAAACATGGCATTTTTAGTCCTATTAATTTTTAAGGTTAAGTTCTCCTTTAAACAATTCGCGTTTCTTAGATTAACGGATCATGTTCACTGTGCAAAGCAAAGTGTGCTGGGGAGTAAGGAAACCTGCACCCGAGAAGTACAAGGTCCTTGACACACATGCGGTTTTACCAAGCGTTTTCAGTGAAGTCCTCGTCGCAGTTTTTAAAAAAGCCGACCTCTGCATGAATGTTTTGCAGGTCCGGACTGAGAATTAAAATAGGCCCTGGCATTACAGGTACACAGAGGCCCAATCAGCCCACACAGAGGCCCAAACAGCCCCTGCCAGCTCACTAAATACTGACTTTCTATGGGACCTTATAGCAGCCCCTCTGGCATTTGCCCTAACCCACAGATTGCCAGTCCAGGTCTGCGCATGTGTGTCCAGGGCCTAAGGCTTCTGTTGCACTTTGTATCCAAATATACTAGTCCACTGCCCATCCCCCAAGGGGGCGTGTCCTCCGAAATGGTGCACTTACGTAGTAAAAGTTTTTGCAAGGGTTTCCCTGCAACTGCATTCCTTGTGTGCCGGTGTGATTTTTTTCTTTGTTGTGTGATAGAGACAGTTATAAGGGCACAAGTGCCTCCCCACAATTTCCTTGCATTAGGTTGATCATAAAACCGCTTTCATTATAGGGCATGTAAAGGCAAAAGAATAAAACCCCATTTTTATTTTCTTTAAAGAAAAAGAATATACTCCAATCTCCAATATACTTAAATTAAAAAATGTGTTCCGTTTGTATAAGAAACCTGACTGTATGCAGTGAAATTCTCCCTTCATTTACTGCTGTTTATAGGAATTGTCAGATGGTCCCCATCTGCTGTGCAGGGAAACAATCATACTAATGAACAGCAGGGGGAGCCCCCGCCTTACTTTCCAGCCATGCAGAACTCAAGCAGCTTTTGTTTGTTTCCCTGTTTTGATCATTTATGACGATCCCTAAGCAGCACAGACCACACTGAGCATGTGCAGTGCCAGTGTCAGACAAAGATGTATAACAAAGTTACAAGATGACAGCCCCCTGTGGCCAACTTTGAAAGCATAAATCATTTGTTTGATTAGGCTTATGGTGCAGTAAGTTCATGTTTATGTTTAGTATACAAAATACAGCATTTCTAGCCTTATTCTATTTGCAACAAAATGTGCTCTTTACACTTCTGTACCAGGTTGTACTTCCAGGGTCATGAGTCAATTGCAGTGTCACGGTGCACATGCTGTTCGCACACCACACATCGGAAATAACTATTTAAAATAAAAATTTTCCCTTATACAGTGTTTTTGCAGAATGAACCATCTCCCTGCACGTAAGAAAAGGGATAGCTCACCTTTTTGTCAATTTATAGTACTATGTTATATAATTATGGCCAATTCTTAGAACTTTCCACTTGGGGGCAGATTTACTAAACTCACATATATTCACATGAGGGATTCAAATATGTAGGTGCATCTCAGGTCATTTTCCCTGGTCATGTGCTTTCAGAAAGAGCCAGCACTTTAGGAGGGAACTGCTTTCTGGCAGGCTGTTGTTTCTCCTACTCAATGTAACTGAATGTGTCACAGTGGGACCTGGATATTACTATTGAGTGTTGTTCTTAGATCTACCAGGCAGCTGTTATCTTGTGTTAGGGAGCTGTTATCTGGTTACCTTCCAATTGTTCTGTTGTTAGGCTGCTGGGGGGGGGGTGGTGGTGGCGGTATCATTCCAACTTGCAGTACAGCAGTAAAGAATGACTGAGGTTTAACAGAGCACAAGTCACATGACTGGGGTCAGCTGGGAAACCGACAATACGTCTAGCCCCATGTAAGATTCCATCCCAAAAGCAGTTCCATCCTAAAGTGCTGGCACAAGTCACATGACTGGGGGAGCTGGGAAATTGACAAAATGTCTAGCCCCATGTCAGATTTCAAAACTGAATTTAAAAAAATCTGTTTGCTCTTTTGAGAAACGGATGTCAGTGCAGAATTCTTCTGGAGCAGCACTATTAACTGATGTGTTTTGAAAAAAACCTTTTTTTCCCATGACAGTAAGCAAATTGGGTGACAAACAGGAGCAAATGAAGCGATAAATATTTCACAGCAGTGAATAATCCCCTGATCACTGTACAGTAACAGTACAATGAGTGAAAATGGAAATATCTCAGTATAGTTGATTAAATACTAGTTATTACTGCAAATCAGTCCAATCCGTTCATAGAAGCTCATTTGTATGTAACAAAATGCAGTATCAAGAGGTTCTGCCTCTAATTGTAACTGTTGCAGTTGCACATTTATCTGTGTGTATATAAAACATTTTTGTATCAAACTACAGCACTTTGAAAATATGGGAAAATCTCTTGTAATGTTGTATACATTATACACATAAGGCCCATTCAGGAACAAAAGCTTATTGTGGCTTGACTGTCAGGTACAATGGAACCAAAATGATTAATTAAATATTCTTTGCCATAAGCTCATCGAACTATAGGTTTTTTTGCAGGGAAAGCATTAGACATACAAAGACAGCATTATATAAATATGTATGGGGTAGAGCAGGGAGTTTGATATGCTGATATTAATGTTATATCAAATTTGAAAAGGTAAAATACAGTTGTTTGTGTTTAAGATTCACAGTGAGCAATTAAAACACTGATGAAATCATTCCTGAGAATCTAAAACATATTTATACCCCCTTTCAATTTACTCTATGTCAGTCAGATTTACAATATGAATTGAAGATGAAACATTTAAAGGGATCCTGTCATGGGACATGTTTTTTTTCCAAAACACATCAGTTAAAGTGGACCCGTCACCCAGACACAAAAATCTGTATAATAAAAGTCCTTTTCAAATTAAACATGAAAACAAATTTTTATTAAAGCATTCATGGCTGTTTTAAGCTCATTTAAAGATCTCAGCTGTCACTCAAATATTGTCTGCCACTCCTCTATGCCTTAGGCATAGAGGCGGGGCAGATAATTACTTTCACTTTCCATTCAGCACTTCCTAGATGTCACTGCTCCTCACACATTCCCCCAGTTCTCTTAAACATTTAATTTTGTAGCCAGGACCTGGGGATAGACATGGGGTACCCCATTCTGGTGCACAAACAAGATTCTGAGATTATGCAAGGCTTGTCTTAATAACAGTGTCCACAAAATGGCTCCTGCCCGCTTGCTATAATTTTGAACTCCCAGACTGAAGGAAACAAGATTAAAATAATTTATATAGTGTAATTAATGTTCATTTTGCTTGACTAATGTGATAAAATAAGATTTTGAATATTTTTTTAGGGTGACAGGTCCACTTTAATAGTGCTGCTCCAGTAGACTTCTGTACTGAAATCCATTTCTCAAAAGAGCAAACAGATTTTTTTAAATTCAGTTTTGAAATCTGACATGGAGCTAGACATTTTGTCAATTTCCCAGCTGCCCCGGTCATGTGACTTGTGCCAGCACTTTAGGATGGAACTGCTTTCTGGCAGGCTGTTGTTTTTCCTTCTCAATGTAACTGAATAGTACACAGTGGGACATGGATTTTACCATTGAGTGTTGTTCTTATATCTACCAGGCAGCTGTTATCTTGTGTTAGGGAGCTGTTATCTGGTTACCTTCCCATTGTTCTGTTGTTAGGCTGCTGGGGGGAAAAGGGAGGGGTGATATCACTCCAACTTGCAGTACAGCAGTAAAGAGTGATTGAAGTTTATCAGAGCTCTGATGAAGCGCCCAATAGCGCGAAACGCGTCAGGAGGGAGTGGCTGACAAAGGTAGGCAGACAGAGGGGTAGCACTGCACTGTGGTTTTTTGTTTAAAATGATGTGTTTGTGAATATATTTTTTTGTGTTTGCACTAATAAATGTTTTTTCAGTATGAGACTGCACATAATTTGTATATGATTTAAAAGTTAAGTTTTTGGATCTGGGTGCAGTATCTACTGTGTGAGACAGCTGAATTGCCAAATAAATATTTAATTATATTTATTTAAAACTAAGTTTATCAGAGCACAAGTCACATGACTTGAGGCAGCTGGGAAATTGACAAAATGTCTAGCCCCATGTCAGATTTCAAAATGAAATATAAAAAAATCTGTTTGCTCTTTTGAGAAATGGATTTCAATGCAGAATTCTTCTTGAACAGCACTATTAACTGATGTATTTTGAAAAAAAAAAACATTTTTCCCATGACAATATCCACTTAAACGCCTCTATAATGTCTCCCGGCTGGACCCTGGTTAAGGGTAAATCATTGTATAATTTATTTTAATCTATTCCTTTTATTATAAAGCGCTAATTGTTCACTTTTGCCAAACACTTTTTAGACTGTTCCGTAGAAATAAAGACTTTTTTCAATTACTTTCCACTATTTTTTTTTTTTTACTGCTTTTACAAAATCTATGTTTAAAGTTGAATGTTGGTGTCTCTGGTTTATAAGTCTGGCAGCTCAGTAATTCAGGTACAGACTCTAAATAGTGATGAGGGAATTCGTTCGCCTGGCATGAATTAGCTGTGAATATCCGCGTTTCGCCACTGGCAAATTCGCAAAACTGCAACAAGTTGAACAAAAATAGGCGCTTGGTCAATTTAAACGTGGGCATTAAAATTGACACCGGCTTCAAGTTGGACTAAATAGGCTCTTGGTCAATTGACTGTCCTGTTTTTGTATTTTTTGATGCACATTTTCTCCAACTCTGCAGAACCAGTGGCTGCAGCAAAATAATCCTCCAAATAGAATCCCAGTTTATCTGTTTAAATCTGGCTCCATGATCTTTGTCCCTGCAGCTGGAGTGGGAAACAGTAAAGGCAACAATAAAATCCAATACAAATTTCTACACAGTCGCCGACTGCTCTACAGGGAAACAAACAAAGCTGCTGGAGTTCTACATGACTGGTAAGTAAGGCGGGGGTTCCCCCTGCTGTTCATAAGTATGATTGTTTCCCTGCACAGCATTAAGGGACTATCTGACAATTCCTATCCACAGCAGTAAATGAAGGGAGAATTTCACTGCATACAGTCAGGTTTCTTATAAAAACAGTACCAAATAGATATCAGCAGCACACTGGGATTTTGCAAAAGTGAAAAATTTATTGTATCACATTTAAAACAGGGCAACGTTTCGGGCCTCCCGGGCCCTTTCTCAAGCTTGAGGCCCGAAACGTTGCCCTGTTTTAAATGTGATACAATAAATTTTTCACTTTTGGAAAATCCCAGTGTGCTGCTGATATCTATTTGGATTTGATTTTCTGACCCTCAAAAAGGAGCGGGTCCTTCAGTACAGCACCTGGTGCCGAAAGGTAATTATACAGAGTATTAAGCTCTCCTTTTTTTGATTCTTCTTATAAAAACAGTAGACATTTTTTAATTAAAGTATATTGGAGATAGATTTCTTTTTCATTAAAGAAAGTAAAAATTGGATTTTATTTTTTGCCTTTCCTTGTCCTTTAAATTAAAATCTGTAAACCTGCATTCATATCTTTGGGAAGTGCCTCAGCTGAGAAAAGCAATGCATCTGGTTTAAAACAATGCTCTATGCTTTCTGTTTTGGAAACAATACTGAATATCAGAAGCTAGAGCACTTATAGATACCATAGATTTTCTTCTTGAAAAGGAGACAACGTTTCCATGGCTACATCAGTAGCAGACTATAGACTATAAATATTCCAGCAAACACAGGAGGTGTCAACAGAAGGGTTTCATGAGCTCTACTGCTACCTAACTATATACTGTAATATACAGGAACAGGAAGGTCATTGATTGTGATCTTAAAGGAGAACTAAACCCCCCCATTGTGATAAGTCCCCATTGGCCCCCATACCTGTGTCCCCCTCCCTGCACCGCCCCCCCCCCACGCAGTCTTACCCCTGAATTCTTTTCCCTCTCAAATGTAGAGGGAGCGCAGCGGAGTTCACTGGCACCATCTTCCTCTATTTGATAATCTTCGTGTCGTCTTTCTCCTCTTCAGCTATTTTGGTCTCTTTTGGCACGTGCACAAACCATAAAATTGCTACAACTGCGCATACGCCAATATGCCACTCCATTCACGAATATTGCAGTAGAGAAGACGACGCCCATGAACTCCGCTGTTGCCACTCTGCTTGTACTGTCACTATTTCTAGAGCAACGGTCCCCAACCTTCTTTTTAGCCCAGGGACCGGTTTAAAGGCAGACCATTTCTTCAAGGACTGGGGATAAGCGGCAAAATTTGAGCATGGCATGTCAAATTCGGGTGCTTACATGTCAAAATTGGTCGATGCGTGCTAAATTTGGGCGTGCCTGAGTCAAAATTAGAAGTAGCATTTCAAAATACATTTGACGCATAAAACTTGCACTCAGCTCGGCAGCCTAGTTCAGCTGTGCCCGCGACTTGACACTGGTCCTCAACCCGGTGTTTGGGGACCCCTGTTCTGACTGTGCAGGGGGAGGCAGGGAGTGGGACAGAATGGACAGATATAATATGAATGATTGTATATGTTTAACCACCTTCCTAATGTCTGATCAGGTGATGATCAGGAACGCCAACTGACCTATTATGTCTATCCAGATGGTTGGGTGGTATGGTCATAATCGTCCAAACTGCCTGATTAAAGGCAGATTACAGTTGCCGAAATGCTGTAGGTCCTTCAGACCAATTTGGCATCTTATCTGCCTTATCTGTCTGTGGGGGTTTCCAATGGGCCGCACCGATTGATATCAGGCCAAAAAACAGGGTTATGAATTGGGCAGGTTTGATTTTTTTCCTGCGTTCCTGCGGATAGTTGATACGGTCCTATGATTCGTCGGCACCCATTCTCTTTGTTGTAATCTGACCCTAGAGCCGAATATTCGGATCAACTCGATATTACCCAGCCATGGGTGGGCATAATTGGGAAATATCTTATCATGTATGCCCACCTTTAAATTGGGCACTCAACAGTTTGGAAACCAGTGAAGATATGTAATAAAAGTCCCAAAATGCACCAGATTTATCTCCCAGTGCAGCCAGCTGAGAGCAATTATTTGTGACATAGCAATAGCCATCTACACTGCACTCTAACAGGAGAATTTATCTTTATCAGTTGTATCTGAACTATAAAATACAATCCTTGTGGCCAAAAGCCATGTCTTTGTTCTCTCAAGTCAAATATCAGATCTTTATTGTGCCCTCGAAGCTACACTCTGCCTGGCCATGGCATTATAAATAGATTCTGCAGCCCATAAATAAAACATGAAAAACCAAAAAGCTGAAGATTATGGATCCAGCAAACGTGTTTGAGCTCCTCTGCCTGGTGTGGAGAATCAGCATAGAGCTCTCTCGAGATAATCACTCAGCTTGGCAAGGAAATATTCTCTGCATTATATTTGGTCTGACAATTGAATTGGCCTTTCCTTAATGGAGAGACCATTCCTTTTTCTCAGATGATTATGTTTGACCAGGCTGATTTTAATATTGATTGATTATATATATTATGAACATTTTTATTGTTTAGAGGCCAATTTCAAAAAAGGTTTTTTGTATGGGTTAAAGTTACCTTGTTATAATTACCATCATTTTTATATAGCATCTGCAAGTTATGTTGAAGCCCCTGATGAAACAAGAACCTGCCAGCCTCATGCAAAGGGGATAACACACCAGCTATGACACAACAGAGTTGCTGAGATAAAAGTCAAATAAAAACAGTCTTACTGTGCAAAATTAAATTCACAGGAGCCAGTGTAAAATGCTGTGTAAAGTAAATGACGACTTTATAAAGGTGTGTGCAATTTTACGCTATGCGAACGCCAGATATGAAACCATTTATTTACATTTCTTCTTGTGGAAGTCACTCTAACACACAAATAAAGTATGCTCCTTTTTATGCATTTTTTTTTACACAGTGAAGCCTGGCTATGTGTGGTTTATTATCCCGCCATTATCCCCTTAAACTGCTAATATTTCCAAAAAAACTTTTTAAAAATAGCAATTTATTAGAAATTGAAAAAGAGCTCTTTAGGTTTCCATTCATTTTCAACTCATGAGTCCCTTGGAGATGATCCTAATTTCATCTGCACTGTAGTGGAGCAACAGTGATGTGTGATTGAGTGGTACAAATAAGACATTTTTAAGGGAACCTTCTTTATGGCCCAATGAGATTGGATTGTTGAGTCTACCATGGGAAAAAGATAGCTTTGCCAGAGTCATGAATGATGAAGGATGATTCTGAGTGTAGGAGTTTTAGAAGATTCCTTGATGACAAGGCAAAGGGTTATGTGCTCAAAGCGTCTTTAAGAGATACAGTAAGTCGTCTGACAAGAATTGATAGATGGTCTTGTACTATCAACTGAACTAATATTGGGAAAAAACTAAAGCATGTTGTATAAAAGGTTTTGGGTAGGAACTCAACAATGTGGTCTTTTACCATGATCCAAAAATGCCTTTAGACAGTCCTGTCCCTCCTGCCTTATTAATGGAAGCATCAGAGATGGCATCAAGAAGAACATTGCTTCGGTAAACAATGAGATAGTGTAGGAATATATCCTTTGATGCTCTAGGATACAGATGATGCTGTTCCAGGCTCATTGCTTGGATTCTGCAATTTAGTGCATTATTATGAACCTCAGCTTGACCATTGGCTCCACAGATTTTCTTTATGAGATCATAATTTTAATCAAAGGCTTCTAATCACTTATTCATCGCCTGACTGTAGCATGAACCTGGAAAAGCTGATAAAGACTATTTGTGAATATATGCCATGTTTTGGATTGTTGATGTCTGACATAAAGGCTAAAGGAGAATAGAAGTATTTTTGAAATCCTAGGCCACCTCTAGAATATCCATTTCCCAACTGCACCACCGTGGGCCCCCAAATTCACTACATTTGCTGTACCATTTTATAAAAACAGAGACTTGTAGTAGAGTTGTAAGTAAAGTCTACTTGATATTAATTAGGCTTACTATCTGGCTGGGTCTTAAAGTCATGAAAACATTAAACCAACAAGAAACAAACTAAGACCCCTTGAAGATGAGACAAGGTGACCAGAAAGCAGAGAGAGGTGATGATACAGGCCAAGTGTGGCACAAAAAGGACTAAATCGTAGTCAAAGGAAATCTGACGTCAAGGCAGGAGGCAAAGGTTCATAGTGATGAAAGATATTGATTGAATCAGGCAACGTTCAGGCAAGTCAAATCCAATTGCTCACTCCACAAAGAGGCAGAACAGACTAGCACAGTGTCAGTGTTGAGTGAGTATAAGGTGTGTGATTGGTGGTGCCACACAGCATCAGAATGGCAGCATCAGATGCCCAAAGTGCACCAGAAGACAGAAACTGTACCCAACACCAGTGCATGATATAGTGTGAGCCTAGCTTTCCATGAAACAGTTGAACCTACAGTATGATCGCTACATGGGCAATAAGAACTCTATTAATCCTAGACATGCCAGTAAGATCACTGCAGAAATGACCAAAGAGCACTCAACCTTAGACATGCCAATAAGGTCACTGCATAAATGGATAGATTAGAAGCCTTACCTCTCCCGAGCAGTATTACCACAAACTTTTCTACTTTTACAACATAATCTTCTGTAAAAAAAATGATAAATCTTTCTCTCTTTTGCGATGCTCGGGGGGCATGAACCAGAGAGCTGTGAGTATTATCAGGTGGGGAGGCTCTGTAAAGTCTCTTCAGGGCCCAATGGCAGTGGGCGTGCTCAAGACCTGGGGTCCCCATGCAGTTTGCAGTCTTATTTAAAATGACAACTACCATACAACCTTATATATCAGAAGGATTTCACTTACATTTACTTTGGACTAAAGGGACACCATAAAAGCTGCCAGCAACATCCTCAAACATATAACTAGTTTCCTCTGAAAGTTAATTGATATCAGTATTGCAGATTCATTTTATATATGATATATATTAATATATAAATAGGCTCTGTAAGTAGAATTTTGGCCAGGTTAGAAACATCAGACTGCTGTCACCAACAAATCAACCCCTCATACATTATCAATACTCTTTATACACAAAAGGCACTTGTGTTTTCTAACTCTGGCACAATTGTAACAGGGTCGCATTGCATTATTCATGTCTGATGATGGACAACCCAGGCATAACTTATGGGGTCAGACCTTGCACCGGTGGCTAACTATTAATTTATTGCTTTGTCACCTGTTTGCTTGAATTCAGCCACAAAGTTATTGCTACAAAATAAAGGGAAGTAAAATTTCTATAGTGAATAATGTGCCTCCTATTGTAGAACATAAGGATTAGATGTCACAAAGAGTTAGAATGACACAAGGCCACATGTCTAGTGCTTTTATATAGATCATGAAACTCCAAGATGACTTCCAACATTCTCAGATTTTACAACACATTATACATTTTGGCTATACAGGTATTAGATCCCTTATCCGGAAACCTGTTATCCAGAAAGCTCCGAATTACGGAATGGTCATCTCCCATAGACTCCATTATAATGAAATAATACAAATTCTTAAAAATGATTTCCCTTTTCTCTGTAATAATAAAACAGTACCTTGTATACCTTGTACTTGTTCCCAACTAAGATATAATTAATCCTTATTGGAAGCAAAACCAGCCTTTTGAGTTTATTTAACGTTTTCTAGTAGATTTAAGGTATAAGGATCCAAATTACTGAAAGATCCGTTATCCTGCGAACCCCAGGTCCCATGCATTCTGGATAATAGGTCCCATACCTGTGTATATATATATATATATTTATATACAAAAACAAGGAAAAGTTGTGCTCACCACTAATATTTAAAACCAATGAGGCAGTGACCACACAATACATATAGAGAAATACAAGAGGTCCTCTCAACCCATTATTAATACATTTAAGTCATTGAGACATTCTGTGCATACAGCTACTAAAAAATGCCTTACCCTTTAAACAAAACAGGGATTGTTTGTCCATATATTGCAATATATTTAAGCTGACCAACTACGTCAAAGTCATCCCTGGTATGGCCAGTCCTACACTCAACTTTCATCTGATTCATTAAGAATTCTATTGCTTAGACAGCAGGACTGTCCAAAATATGGTGCTTTTTGGAACTTTCAGAATCCACCAGGGCTATGTATTTTCCACTGCTCTGATTCTATATCAAGCAGACTATACAATGGAAGGTTTGGTCAACAGATAATGAAGATTTTTGCAATATATGGCCACCCAAATGGTGGGTTACACCAGTAGGAGTTGCCCCCAAGCAATGGTTCTATCTTGTTGGGCCCAGTGTAGACTGTATCCATTGTCCATTCCGGTCTTCATGCAATGGGATTTTCAAGATAGCTTAAGCAATAATGTAATAAAACGTGCAACATTTGTATTATGTGCAACAACCTATTACATTCTTGTTTTACTTCTTGCATTAAATGCAGTGGCATTAATGGAAATTTTTCCCGGCAATGCAAAATGCATGGCAAAATTCTAGCACAGATTTGCAAAACTTGCAAAAATGTAAATTTCACAGCAAATTTGTATTAAAGGTATAATAAATAAGTGAATGTAAAATTGATGAGGGTGCTAGTCTAAGCACATTAGCCATTCGTTATTTATTTATTTGTTTTTCCAAGATATTAAAGGATTCATGTACTGTTAATATCAATGAATTATGTTACAACAGCGCCAGGATCTCAGATATCAAAGGATACAGGTACTTTTTACATTAATGAATTGTGTTACAACAGCGCCACCTGCTGGTTATTTTCTGACCAGTCTGACCACCAATTAGTCAAGGAAGTTGTGAGGAGAAGGAAAGAGGCTGTTTTGATGTTCTTCTGATTAGGAAAGATGTGAAAAAGGTTTCTAATATTTTTTCCTACACAGAAGAACATCAGAGCAGCCTCTTTCTTTCTCCTGACAATGTCCTTGACTACTTAGTGGTTAGACTGGTCAGAAAATGACCAGCAGGTGGCGCTGTTGTAACACAATTCATTAATGTTAAAAGTACCTGTATCATTTGATATCTTAGAATAAAAACAAAATAAATAATGGTTGTAAATTACAAAAGTCCCTCATCAATTTTACATTCACTTAATTTTAAGTTTTACTTATCCTTTAAGCAAAATGAAAATCCATTTATTCCTAGCTACAACCCAGTGAAACATTTTACCATTGGTGAACTACATGAAGTTCACAGCAAAAGTCCCATCTGCCATTGCCTTTAGGGTGCACATTTCCAGCTTTATTACTTTTTTTTATCCTGGATTTCAAGGAGAAAATCAGATAAATCTCCATAGTAAAGAGAACTTCCAGTCTTTGCAATCATTAATCAGCACAAAAAACAAGTGTTATGCAGAAGGTAATTAAGACTTCGTGTTTTCCCAGTTGCAGCTCAAGAAACGATGTGCCAAGCAAGGAGACTTTTTTTATTTAGAAATCTGCAGTTTTAATATTCTCAGAGGTGCTCGTTAATTAGTTTCACTGGTAATGAAGACAATATCTCTTGGTTAAAAAGCGTTCTCTTTAGTTACAGAAACTTTATGGCAGTAATTAGTGCTGGGCGAATCTACCCAGTTTCGCTTAGCCGAAAAATTCACGAATTTCCAGCGAAATTCGCGAAACGAGTCGCGGCACGTTTTTGACATGTCATGTCGTTTTCAACGCGCTTTTCCTTAAAGGGGTTGTTCACCTGGTCTGTAATAAAAGCTGATGCTACAGGGTTGATTATTAAATTCTGATGCTAATTGCACTGGTTTCTGTGATGCGATGTAGTAATTATCTGTATTAATGACTAATCAGCCTTATATTGTGACTATAATTCTATGAATCTATGGGGCAAATTAAAAAAATTCACGTGAAATGATCGAAGTTCGATCGAATACGATCGAATACCGATCGTACAAATTTTTCATATATATTCGGATATTCTAATTTGGCCTCTTCGATCATCGAATACCAAATTATCGAATAGCTCGAATGCTCGGATATTCGATAATTCGATGATCGAAGGAATCTAGATTTTAAAAATATTCGACTGCCTTCTTCGCCAGATTGAACCCCCCAAAGGCTTCTGAGGTTAAGTCCTGCTCGAATACCAGTCGTACGATCGAAGTGTTCGATTGTTTGAATCGTACGAATTTTTCGGAGCTCGAAGAAAATGTCACGATTTTTTTGTGAAATCGAACGATCGAGAAATCGAATAGCGAGCAAAATGATAGCCTAAAACAATTTGATAAGCATTCGATGGTAGAATGCTTATCGTATTTCGAGTAAAATCGAGCGAATTTTGGGGAATAATAGTAAATCTGCCCCTATGTGTAGTTTATATTGTGAGTGGGTCCCTAAGCTCAGTAAGTGACAGCAGCACAGAGCATGTGAATCAGTGAATCAGAAAAGAAGATGGGGAGCTACTGGGGCATCTACTGGGGAGACACAGATCTTTACTGCTAAAGGGCTGTGGTTGCCTTGGGCTGGTACACAAGCACAAAACATCATGTAAAAACATTTCTACCTACTTCTTTAGTTTAACTTTCCTTGTCCTTTAAACCGGCATCCTTCCTTTATTTAAAGGGGTTTTTCACATCTGAGTTAATTTTTAGATATTCTGTGGCAATGGTTTTCATTTAATATTATTCATGGTTTTGTTAATTAGCCTTTTTTTGTTCAACGGCTCTCCAGTTTGCAGTCTGGTTTCTAGGGTTCAAATTACCCTAGCACCCACGAACTGATTTGAATAAGAGATTGGGATATAAATAGGAGAGGGCCTCAGTGGAAAGATGAGTAATAAAAAGTAGCAATAATAATACATGTTCAACTTTATAGAGAATTTTGTTCTTTAGAACAAAGCGGCCACCATTTGAAAACTGGAGATAAAGGTCAATAATTCAGAAACGAAAAAGTAAATCGTGAAAACTAGTTGAAAAGTTGCTTAGATTTGGCCATTCTATAACTTATGAAAAGTTACCTTAAGGTAC
Organism: Xenopus borealis; assembly: GCA_024363595.1. Taxonomy (NCBI): domain Eukaryota; kingdom Metazoa; phylum Chordata; class Amphibia; order Anura; family Pipidae; genus Xenopus; species Xenopus borealis. Next base: position 121,018,853 of record CM044442.1, on the reverse strand, counting down.
CCTTTAATGAAGACCAACCGAATCGTCTATATCCATGAAAGCAGGAGGAGGGATAATGAGCTCCTCCCTCTGCCCATGTGTCAAGGATTATAGATTGTACAGCAAGGAGAATCTAGAAAAATATCTGGTCCTCTTTCTGCAAAACCATTAAGACAGCAGGATCAATTATAAAAAATCAAGTGTCTTACATATATATATTAAAGGGATACAGTCATGGGGGGAAAAATGTTTTTTTTTTTTCAAAAACATCAGTTAATAGTGCTGCTCCAGCAGAATTCTGCACTGAAATCCATTTCTCAAAAGAACAAACAGATTTTTTTTATATTTCATTTTAAATACTGACAATAAGATAGACACATTGTCAATTTCCCAGCTGCCTCAAGTCACGTGACTTCTCAGTCACTCTTTACTGCTGTACTGCAAGTTGGAGTGATATCACCCCCTCCCTTTCCCCCCAGCAGCCTAACAACAGAACATTTTAAAGGTAACCAGATAACAGCTCTCTAACACAAGATAACAGCTGCCTGGTAGCTCTAAGAACAGCACTCAATAGTAAAATCCAGGTCCAACTGAGACACATTCAGTTACATTGAGTAGGAGAAACAACATCCTGTCAGAAAGCAGTTCCCTCTTAAAGTGTTGACTTGAAAGCACATGACCAGGCAAAATGACATGAGATGCACCTTCACACTAATATTACAACTAAAAACATACACTTGCTGGTTCAGAAATTAAATTTTATTTGCATTATTTTTAGAAATAAAAATACATCATTTAAAAATCATGATGGAACCCTTTTAAACAGGCAAATAATAAAAGAAAAGTGGTATTTTGAAAGTAACTCTCTCAATTGAGCTCCAAGGATGATAAAGATACTGGGTTGCGGATAAAATTAAGTTAGGGATATAAATTAATAATTTTTGTATAATGTACAGTAACTGTTTCAGCAATAAACAGTTGACCTCCTGAAATGCTATCAACCAGTCCTGTTTTCTGCTGTGGGCAGTGATAAAAGAGTGAAAGAATTAAATTAACTTCAAAGCAGTTGGTGCACATTAGCTTTCAAACAAGTAAAACAGACAGTCGTTTTTTAGGCGTAATTGAATAAGGTTTTCAGTGCAGATTGACCCAGATGTACCCCCCCAACCCAATTGGATTTCTGGCTGTTAATGATCCAGTACAAAAGCTTCTGAGAGATGTGTGTGAGCCTAACAGGCGAGGCCTTTATTTGCAGCCCAATAAATATCATTGTGTAACGCAGACAAAAGATGAAAGCGCAGCCGCTGCTTGTTTTTTTATAGCATCACTGGTAAAATAAATGGATCGAATCTGTTATTAGTCAGTTTATAATATAAGCAAGTTCTGCACAGAAAGAGTTCAGTGTCTTGAGATTAAAGCAATCTTAAAGGGGAACTATGAAATGAAAATATAATATGAGCTTCTGAAATAAGAAACTTTCCAAATACAATGAATTAATAATTCTGTACTGTTTCTGAAATAATCAAGTTTATCTTCACTATTCCTCGCTCAGCATCTGTTTCTCTTCATTCTCTCTTCATGCAGCAGTTGGGTCAGATAGTCACAGGGTCGGACTGGCCCCCCGGGACACTGGGAAAAAACCCGTTGGGCCTCCGACCTTCATGGGCCCCCGCCGAGCCAGATACCCCTCTTCGGATTGTACCCCAAAACTTTTTTCTTGCACCGCGCAACGGCAAATGTGCGTGGACATTGAGTGGCACCAAAAGCGGCTTTTATGCATGTGCACTGAGTCGGCACATCACAATAGGGGATAGGGGCCCAGAGGGGGGCCCTGGACAGCCCCCAGTCTGACCCTGGATAGTCATTGACAGTTAGATCCATATATCTAATATATATAGATATCATATATCTTATAGGGGGGCTCCTTTTGTCTAGAAGATGTATTAGAGCTCACTCTATTAAACTCACCAGACATCATGTCTCCCTACATGCAGGATTTGTGCAAAAGGCAGTTATTTTGTTAGATTTTGTTTGTACTGGAATCAGTGATTTGAGTGAGCTCTAATTCCTCTGCTAGGAAAGGAGCCCCCCTATAAGATATATTGGATCTAACTGTCAATGAATATCTGACACCCAACTGCTGCATGAAGACAGAATGAAGGGAAGCAGATGTTGAAAGAGGGATAGTGAAGATAAACTTGATTATTTCAGAAACAATGAAGAATATAATCAATTGCATATGGATATTTTCTTTTTTCAGTATACTGAAGCGTACATTAAATTTTCATTTTCGCAATAGTTCCCCTTTAAAACATAACTAAATATGGGTAAGTATTTAAAACACAGTGATAATTATGAGATTTGTACAGCATTAAGGGTAAAACACTTGATGGAAAAGGAAATTGAGACAATTAAACATTAATATTAATTCTAATTGACACCGTTAGGATTTTGTTTGCTGGTTCTCTGTCTCTCTATTTTTTGTTTTAGGGAAATTAACTTGAAGGGATACTGTCATGGGAAAAATGTTTTTTTTTTTCAAAATAGTGCTGCTCCAGCAGAATTCTGCATTGAAATTCATTTCTCAAAAGAGCAAACAGATTTTTTTATATTTCATTTTGAAATCTGACAGGCGGCTAGACATATTGTAAATTTCCCAGCTGCCGCAAGTCATGTGACTTGTGCTCTGATCAACCTCAATCACTCTTTACTGCTGTACTGCAAGTTGGAGTGATATCACCCCCCCCCCCAGCAGCCTAACAACAGAACAATGGGAAGGTAACCAGATAACAGCTCCCTAACACAAGATAACAGCTGCCTGGTAGATCTAAGAACAACACTCAATAGTAAAACCCATGTCCCACTGTGTACTATTCAGTTACATTGAGAAGGAAAAACAACAGCCTGCCAGAAAGCAGTTCCCTCCTAAAGTGCTGGCACAAGTCACATGATCGGGCCAGCTGGGAAATTGACAAAATGTCTAGCCCCATGTCAGATTTCAAAACTGAATATAAATAAAATCTGTTTGCTCTTTTGAGAAATTGATTTTAGTACACAAGTCTACTGGAGCAGCACTATTAACCCTTGACTTGAGCTTCTAGTTATTCCAGTTCAACATTGTCTAGAGTAGAGATGCCAGATGTGGATTTGGCCAAATTGTAAATATTCAGTCCAAATCTGGTGGTTGATCCCAATGTTATTAATCGGAAAAAAGATACATATATAGGAAGGCCGGTATTTTTTTCAGGAAAAGGTGGCAACCCTAATTGTTCAGCAATAAAGACTTTTCAGTCGCTTTTAATGCTTTATTATTTTTTTTCTTTATGCACCAATCATAACTAAAATCATTAAGTATGCGAAAGTTCAAGAGATCCGATTTTTAAAACAGTTAGAATTGTTTGTATAATGTAAATCATCAGCTCACTATACCTTCTGCAAAATCTCCCCTATCTGCACTGCAGTTCTAGCTGAGGCAGGCATCTTGGATTTCACTGGCTCCTCCTACCTATATCTTCACAGCCAACTGTAGCTCTGAAATCTCGCACATGCTCAGTTGCAATTTCTTGCTTGCCTAATAAACCTTCTAAGGCTTAGAAGGTTTATTAGGATCTAAGCTATTTTGAAATCTGCCAAACGTCTGTGTTAGTACTGTCACCTTCTGAAAGTTGCTGTGTGCCCTTAAAGGACAAGGAAAGTGTAAAATAGAATAAGGCTAGAAATGGTGTATTTTGTATACTAAACCTAAACATGAATTTACTGCACCACAAGCTTAATCAAACAAATGATTTATGCTTTCAAAGTTGGCCACAGGGGGCTGTCATCTTGTAACTTTGTTATACATCTTTGTCTGACACTGGCACTGCACATGCTCAGTGTGGTCTGTGCTGCTTAGGGATCGTCATAAAGTATGAACAATTCCTATCCTCAGCAGTAAATAAAGGGAGAATTTCACTGCATACAGTCAGGTTTCTTATAAAAACAGTAGACATTTTTTAATTAAAGTATATTGGAGATAGATTTCTTTTTCATTAAAGAAAGTAAAAATGTGATTTTATTTCTTTGCCTTTCCTTGCCCTTTAATTTGCATAATGACATCACCAGCAGAGGATAAGATAAGGAAATCTTGTGATACATCTAATGGAGGAGTTTACTAAAGCTAAGAATTCTGGGTAGAATAATCAGGTCAGTGCTACAATGTGAGCATGCTCATGAACTCATTTACATGTTGTAGTCACAGTATGGACTCCCTCAGTGAGAGATAACCCAGTTGACAAAGTATGGCATTTAAAAAAAAAAAAAAAACTGCTGGTTTTCATTCCCAAAAAACTGTATATGTAGTTTGTTTAAACCTGTTTAGGTTGTACTGGTCAGATTGTTAATATGTTTTTGATTTTGGCTGTGATTGGTGCCCTGCACCTGCTGGGTAAAAATGTTATCCCCAACCAAAGGTGCAGACTGAGAGAGCCTGCATTCTGGTTGGGGATAACAGTAGCTTTTCTTTAAGAAACATGCCCCCGAGGGATAGGCTACCAGGAGGGAGCTCCCGGTGTGAGCAGCCATGTCCGGGTCACTCGTATGCGTGACGTCTCACACATGTGCATAATGAGCAATTCGGGGTCACTTTTCATTGTGCACATGCGAGTGACCAGACATGGCTGCTCACACCAGGAGATCCCTCCTGGTGCAGGTAGCCTAGCACTGATTTGAATTAAAGGCTTTTTTAAAAGAAAAAAAAAAACCTACTGTTATCCCCAACCGGAATGCAGGCTCTATCAGCCTGCACCTTTGGTTGGGTATAACATTTTTACCCAACAGGTACCCTTTAAGAAAGATATAAGAATTAGTGATGTGCGCCCGACCCTAACCCGCCCTCCCTCAACCCGCCCCTGCCTGACTTCCGGTTTCCATTTTAAGACCTGTGCTGCCCTGCCCCACCCATGATGTCACAAAAGGGGCGGGCAGGAGGCACATGTCTTTTAAAAATGAAGTCGGAAGCCGACAGTTCAAGGTAGCGGGCGGGAAATGGCGGTGCGAGGTCGGCCAGAACCAGACTGAGCTGTGGGTATCGGCCCTACCCTCACATCACTAATAAGAAGGTGAAAATTTTTACTTTAAATTTCAATATTAGAAAATGGTCATAAATGGAAAGCAATTGAAAAGAAGATTTTATTTCTGGTGACTGAAATGATCTGATCTGAAATGAACTGAAAAATAAAAAGTGTTGGAAGTTGAATAACCCCTTTGAGACCATTTGCTATAGAAGCCATAAATACTATTCGTTATGTTATATTATGTACAGTACAGCTATGCAGAGATACTTGCTTTATTAAACTGCATTCAATTGGCCAATCTCTATCGCACTGCCCAGCTGAGGTCCTGATCTTCAACAGCTGCACTACCCAAGCAAAAAGACGGGCATGCCATAAAGCTTCAGCAGCAAAATCCTCCATGAAAAAAACAACGTAAAAGTAGAACAGTTATGAGGGCAAAAGAGCGATTCACTTCACTTTCAACTTTTTTTAAATAGAAATACAGGGATTATGGCTCCTTTCATGCTCTCACAAAGCATCAGCGCTGTCACACTTTATGGCAGAGATTCTAGTTTTCTTTATAGAAAAGCTGTTTGTCACATAAAGTTCCTGGGACCTGAGAGGAGCATCACTGCCTCTGAGAAGTTTTCAAAATACCTGCACTTTCCTTTCACTTAAACTGACATTTGTAAAGTTTTACCTTCAGTAAATTCTAAACCTCAGTTTCCACAGCTGCATTTCCTGCTTTTCATCTTTTTTTCGCTTTTTTAGAATGTCAGGTTAGTTTCCATTTGAATGGGTAAGAGCTTATTAGTAATTGGTCTTTCCGCTGCCCGGCCTCACTTTCCAATTGTTAAAGATATTCCGTTTCTCGCCAGATCATGTAACTGTGAAGAATTGTTACACTTTAGAAAGTGAAACCCCAATGTACAGAGTAATGAATTGAGAAGATTCGGCTTCTTCATTTACCCTGAAATGACTTATTTGAAGGTATTTCTCATTTTTGCAAGGGGCATTCTATTTTTTTTTAATGAGCACATCATTAAAAGCATTGCAGGCTGCCATTTATTCAGTACCTTTCTAATGCAGAGGGGTATTTATGATTTAAGCTATATAAAATATAGAATAAGGCTCATTTACACGTGTAACAGCAGGTGAGGTTAGCAGGATCGGACTGGGGGGCCTGGAGCCCACTGGGACTGCTGTCCAGTGCACCCCATCGACCCCACCACCCCCTCCGACCCCCCCTCACCTATTAAAGCGCCACCAGGTGCTGACGTCACTGTACGGCAGTGCGTGTTGACCAGTTTTTAATTTAAAATTAGATTGGTAGAGGGGGGTCTGGCCCACAGGGTTTTTTCCCAGTTTCCCGCCGGGCCAGTCCGACACTGGAGGTTGCACAAAGATGGCCACGGTGCAAATTGTTGTTCACCTAACTTTAACTTTTAGTATGATGTAGAGACTGATATTCTGAGGCAATTTGCAATTGTTTGCTTTTTATTCAGCAGCCCTGCAGTTTGCTATATCAGAAATCTGGCCGCATCCTTAGCGCTTACGCTCTTCCGCAGGGGGTGGGCGACATAGTCAGCCAGGTTGCCTAGGGCACCTGGCTGACTTGTCCCGGTACTGATTTGAATAAAAGACTGGAATATGAACAGAAGAGGCCTGAGTAGAAAGATGAGTAATAAAAAGTAGTAATAACAATACATTTGTAGCCTTATGAAGCTTTTGCTTTTTAGATGGGGTCAGTGACAACAAAACCATTTCCTTTTCGTGGTGCTTGGTTGCAATAAACAGTTGAGTTGAGCTCTTTCTGAAAGGGAAATAACAGCTCAGATAATTTTTTATAGTGCCAACAGAAGTGGAACCCAAGCTGACACAGCTGGCAGAAAGTATATAAAGGTTGTAAAATTAGGAAAATATAAATAAATATAGATTTAAAGCCTTCTGTTATAGATTTGGAGCTGTGTTGGTAAACATGATAAAACACAGGCAAAATAAAGGAGTGGTGTGAAGTCTGTAGGCAAATTAGCCTTTTGCGAAACAGAGTGGGTCACAGTCATAAATCATAGGCACATTTGGGTATATACTTGGGGCAGGAGGGCTGAGACTTAAGACCTGTTCGGGTGATATTTGGGGAGAATGCCTATTTTCTCTACTAAATACACCTAAAACCCTGTTTGATAGTAAGGTAATTTGAGATCTGGAGTGCAATATATCCACAGCTTATTGTTGGACACTATTGTTTTCCTAGATCTTTAACTTTGTTATGAACTAAGACAGACCCTAACCTCACTAGCATCTCACTAGCATAAGGCTGCCTAGAGCTAAGCTAGACTTCTTATTGTTTTCTTATGTATCATTTATGTTAGGGTGACATTTGGGGGTCATGTACCAGCTTTATCCACATTTTATACTGTAACATTTGTAATAGTGACTTCATGAACATGCTTAGCAGAATTACGGCAGGTTTTAACCAAATGACCTTCCTTGTTGCACTTGCAGCACTGTACAGCTTTTGCAGGACATGTAGAATAATTTGGAATGGGTTGTGTTGAACCACAGCGAAAGCAGTATTTTTTATTTGTATTTGCTGCATGGTTTTGCAGTGAATTCCTTTCCTTAGCACTGTTTTTTGCCTGTGACTGTGCATTATTAGGCCACAGTGCTGGATTCACAGTCTGTACATTCCCAGCAGTACCCTGACTGAGAGTTTTATGCTCTTCTACATACACCTAAAACCCAGCTTGATGATCAGGTAGGGTCAGATCTTGGGGGTAAACTTATCTCATGTGCTATATATTCTTGGCTCTACAGCTCATTTTCTGAAACACTAATGTTTTCCTGTAGTGAAAGGTGGAGGTGGACCCTAAACTTACTAGCCTAAGGGTACCTGGATATTAACTAGACTTCTTCTTTGTTTCTTACTGGTCATTTATGTTCATTGATTTCCAAGGCAGGAATTCTTTATTTTGGTTTATAGAGATCAATTCCTAGTGCATTTCAGCACTACAGTCATTGTATTTCCAATGGATTATCTGTTACAGTATCCTCTATGCAAAGAAGGTCCATTACCATTATACAAATGGTGTAAAGCCTGTATAGGATATGTAGCACTTCTGGGCATTAAACCAAAGTATTTTCTCCACCATAAAAACATGGCCCACAGCCCTAAGTCACATCTGATTTCCCCTCATACCTTTTGGAATCGGGATTCATGAAGAATGGATTGTTTGTAGTTACAAATCAACACATGCCCTGCTCGGATTCTTTTAACTACTCCTGCTTGTGATGGAACTGCTGAACAGGGAACAATTGTCCTGCACATAAATAGTTTGGTGCTTGCAGTGTAAATGTTAACAGTGTCTAATGCTTAAGTTTTGTATAACCAGCAATATTATTTTGCAGAGGTGTCTGCTGTATAACCTGAGAAATGCCCCTGTTTCATCACAATTAATGTGTCTTGGAAGACCCAAGGAACAAGTCATTTGCAAACGGGAAAACAGAACTTAAATGATCTGTGTGTCTCTAAGGCTGTTGGCATTTAGATAAACGTTCAGGCCCTCTGAGATTATTAAATTTAGAAGGGATACTGTCATGGAAAAACATGTTTTTTTTCTAAATGCATCAGTTAATAGTGCTTCTCCAGCTGACTTCTGCACTGAGATCCAATTCTCAAAAGAGCAAACAGATTTTTTAATTTTCAATTTTGAAATCTGACATTTGGCTAGACATATTGTCAGTTTCCTAGCTGCCGCCAGTCATGTGACTTGTGCCTGCACTTTAGGATGGAACTACTTTCTGGCAGGCTGTTATTTCACCTATACATTGTAACTGAATCAGTCTCCGTGGTACTTGGCTTTTACTATTGAGTGTTGTTTTTAGACAGAGATCCCCAACCAGTACCTAGCGAGCAACAAATTGCCCTCCAATTGCCCTTGGATGTTGCTCCCAGTGGTCTCAAAGCAGGTGCTTATTTTTGAATGCCAGGCTTAGAGGCAAGCTTTGGTTGTAGAAAAACCAGGTGTACTGCCATACAGAGCCTCAATGTAGGTTGACAATCCACATGAGGCTACCAAATGGCCAATCACAGCACTTATTTGGCACCCCAAGAACATTTTTCATGGGATTCCAAATAGCAGCAGTAAAGAGTTACTGAAGTTTAACAGAGCACAAGTCACATGATTGGGGCAGCTGGGAAACTGACAATATGTCTAGCTCCATGTCAGATTTCAAAATTGAATATAATAAAATTACTTTGCCCTTTTTGAGAAATGGATTTCAGTGCTGGAGCAGCACTACTAACTGATGCATTTTGAAAAAAAAACAAAAAACGTTTTCCCATGACAGTATCCCTTTAATGACCTCATCTTAGGTATTTTAGCACCAGGGAGAAATGGTACAGAATAGCAGCTGTACATGGCTAATGTGATGTGAATGTTTCCGCATATGTAGCACGAGTAAGAATTGTAATAGACTTTCTGACAACCACCATTTGTCATGCAGTGCTGCTTTTATAGGAATCTCTTCCATGATATTCCATCTGTTGGATGACAGGAGAACAGGATTGGAAACAATCTTTATCATGTAACTACCGTCGTGGCTGTTTAAAACATGGTTTCCATAGCAATGACAGGAGCTCGACTTTTCAGGGACTTTACATGAAATCAACTTGTCTTGGGAAGAAAATAAAAAGTCTGTTGTACAGGAGGAGAAATTATTAGTAGAGACAAACTTGATGGTCTCCGAGGTTGACAAGCCATGCACAGTTACATTCCACTCTGTTGTGTTTTGATAGCTGAGAATTAGTAGAGTATTACAGGGCTTTATTAGCAGGTTCATGCACCCAATACACAACAGCAGTAACTTTAACTCTATCCTTCTCAAGGAGCAAGACGACTTGCATTCCATATGCGTCCATCAGACAGTTCATATGTGTATGGACCTCGCTGCGTCTCACTTCAAGTGGTGTAGTAAAATTAGATTGTCCTTTTTTCAGTATTCCTGGTTTCTTAATTCTGACTAAAGATCCAGGCTGAAAGTGCCCTTCTCATGCACCACATTTTCTGTTAGTATAAGTCTTGCATTTGGCTTTGTGATGTTTGACAATGTCAGAAGTAGATGAGTTTGTAGAAACAGTATTTGGTGCAAGTTTGATGTCTGCAACATGTTACTTAGTGCACATCTGTCTGCCGTGTAATAATTCAGCTGGAGATGCTTGGGTTGTTGCATGGTATGTTGCCCTGTTTTTATGTAGTTCCTGTGAGACAGCCTCGCTTATAGAGTAGCTTCAATTTCTGGCCTACTGGTTTTGCATCTGGTCTCAGCTTAACTTTGTGCATAAAAATGTTCTTTGCACAGCCCAGTGAAGTGTTGCTTTGTTGTGAAATTATAGGCACAGTCTGTGTGGCAGGCACTGGTGCTGTAGTAATGAGACCATGAACTAATTGTAGGTTTAATGCAGCAAAGAGAACCCTTCCAAGTATAGCAGTAGATTTATTCACAATGTAAAAGTCACATTTTGCAGTATTTGATTCAAATTGTACAGTCACTGGCAAGCAACCAAGCACAGGGATTGGATCCTTTAAGTAACTGACCAGTCTCAGGGCAAGTGCAACAAGCGTATCTTTTGCAAAGTATTTCAAGAAAATATCCTTTGGTAGTATAGAAACAGCTGAACCTGTATCAAGCATCAGGTTAATGGAGTGCCCCTTGTTAGCAGAAGCAGTACTGACATTGACAGTGCAGTATCTTTTATTGGTATTTGCTGCATGGTTTTGCACTGCATCCCTTTCCTTAGCAGTGTTTTTTGCCTGTGACTGCGCATTATTAGGCTGCAGTGCTGGATTCACAGTCTGTACATTCCCAGCAGTTCCCTGACTGAGAGTTTGGTCTGTGGATTTGCCATTATGTTGTCCCCGTTGGCCAAAACCACATTTACTCTTGGCACGAAAAAGTTATTTATAGCAGTAAGTGCAGTTTCAAGTCTCATCAGGTAATGGAAATTTACTCTGCTCCCAGGCAGTGAATAAGTAAAGCAGGCTTTCTAGCAGCAGAAATCTCCCCTTGGTCAGTAGCAATAATGTAATTATCAAACATACGGTCCAAGCAGTAAAAGTTATGGTAGGCTCACCAGGGTTTGGGAGAAAAGGTGCAGGCTGCTGCAGAGGTAGAAGAGACATCTCATTTTTTGTGTTTTGATAGCCGAGAATTAGTAGAGTATAACAATGCTTTATTACCAGGTTCATGCAGCCATTACACAACAGCAGTAACTTGAACTCTTTTGCTTTTAAACAGTATAGAATGTAAAGTGTATGCACAGTATAACACATGTGCACAGTGCTGGCCATTTGTATAAACACACATTTATTCTGCGTGTGGGAATATCAGGGAAATAGTCTATTTTATTCAATCCCATTTACCTAAACCACATTTTGTATCTGCATAAAATGGTTTGATTGCTTTTCTGCTGGACTATTAAAATGATATTATCGTGATCACATATTGAACTGAATATTTGGTGGATAGTACAGCAGAAATGCACAGTTTTAGGTCTGGCCATAAACCCCAGTTAAACTGCATCTGGTCATTGGTTTGTCTTGGATTTGGATTATTAGAGCTGTGGTGGGGCCCTCATAAGAGCCATGAATCATAAGGTCTGGTTGGAAATGGATCATGATGGTACATGTTCATATGTTGCCAATTTTAGGGCTTTATGTAATAATATGAACCCATTACCAATGGCCAGTGACGTAACAATAGAGGAAGCAAATCCCATGGCCATGGACTGTCGGCTCTACTTCCTCTTTAGTTCTAAAAAAATCTCCACTCCCCAGCTACCCTCCTACCTGTAAATGGGGTCTCCTGGGAGGGAGGAAACAGGCAGGCTAGTCAGTAAGTCGGAAGGGGTGGAGAGTAGGCAGGCATGCATCGGTAGGGGTTGCCATGCGTTGCTCCCCTCCGACAATTATTTTTGCTGAGGGGTCCAGCGCACACTAGTTATACCATTGCCCATGGCAACCAACGCTGTAGTTTATATTTCCTAGTCATTTACTATTGAAGAAGCAAGCATAAACCATTACAGGAAAGATTGTTAGTAGTAGATGGTCGAATTTATTTGCCAGACATGGATTCCCTGCAAATTTCTCCACTTCGCCAACTGGAACTGTTTTTGCGAAACTGCTGAGATAATTTGCTGTGATAGAAAAAAAAATGGCCGGCCGTGACATTTGGACAATGAGCAAATAAAAATATCGGCAGTGTCAAAATTGTCACGAGTCAAAATAATTTTTTTGCTGTTTTGAAAAAGCTTTTTGGGGTTTTGCTGATTTTTTCGTCAAAGCAAAATGGGACAGAATCATTAGTCTCCTCACTAAACAGTTGAACTGAATCGTCAGATATACAGATAAAAACAATCAAATTTTACCTGTAACTGATGATTCAGCATTAACAATGGCAGATGTTTGGTTGCCTTTAAAAGAGCCTGATCAAAAATTTCCTGCCAGCCCGATCTATGAGACAACCTATATACAAGTCTTCTGCCAATATCAGTTGGTTTGTCTCCCACCACACATGCACTGAATATCTACGAAAATTAGTTTCATACAATATTGTCGATGCATCTATGGCCACCTTTGCTTGGAAAAGGCTTTGCTGTGTTACTTAAAGGGCAAGGAAAGGCAAAGAAATAAAATCCCATTTTTACTTTCTTTAATGAAAAAGAAATCTATCTCCAATATACTTTAATAAAAAAATGTGTACTGTATGCAGTGAAATTCTCCCTTCTTTTAGTGCTGAGGATAGGAATTGTCAGACTTCTGGCAGGGAAACAATCATACTTATGAACAGCAGGGGGAGCTCCCGCCTTACTTACCAGCCATGCAGAGCTCAAACAGCTTTGTTTTTTGATCATTTATGACCATCCCTGAGCAGCACAGACCACACTGAGCATGTGCAGGGCCAGAGGCAGGCAAATATTTTTAACAAAGTTACAAGATGGCAGCCCCCTGTGGCCAACTTTGAAAGCATAAATAATTTGTTTGATTAGGCTTGTGGTGCAGTAAGTTCATGTTTATGTTTAGTATACAAAATACAACATTTCTAGCCTTATGCTATTTTACACTTTCCTTGCCCTTTAAAGGACAAGGAAAGACTTACTGCACCACAAAGCCTAATCAAACAAATGATTTATGCTTTCAAAGTTGGCCACAGGGGCGGTCATCTTGTAACTTTGTTATACATCTTTGCAAGACCAAGACTGTGCACATGTTCAGTGAGATCTAGGCTGCTTAGGGATCGTCATAAATGATCAAAACAGCACAAGTCAAATAAGCCAGAAGCCGATACAGCAAGACTGATTAATAATCAGAATATAAAGACTGCACTGGGTCCCATGTTGTCATGTAATCTAATGTGGATTTTATAGATCTTGTGTTGTTTAAAGGACAAGGAAAGTCTAAAATAGAATAAGGCTATAAATGCTGTATTTTGTAAACTAAACATAAACTTACTGCACACAATGACTAATCAAACAAATGATTTATGCTTTCAAAATTGGCCACAGGGGGCTGTCATCTTGTAACTTTGTTATACATCTTTGCAAGACCAAGACTGTGCACATGCTCAGTGTGATCTGGGCTGCTTAGGGAAACAAACAAAGCTGCTTGAGTTCTGCATGGCTGGGAAGTAAGGTGGGGGCTCCCCCTGCTGTTCATAAGTATGATTGTTTCCCCTGCACAGCATTTAGGCACCATCTCACAATTACCATCCACAGCAGTAAATGAAGGGAGAATTTCACTGCATACAGTCAGGTTTCTTATAAAAACTGTACACATCTTTTAATTAAAGTATGTTGGAGATATACTTCTTTTTCATTAAAGAAAGTAAAAAATGGGATTTTATTTTTTGTTGCCGTTCCTTGTCCTTTAAATAATCTGTATGTTCCCGAAGAACAAATGAATGCCAGTGGAGATTGTTAAACCAAAGATCCAGGCACTGGCCAACCAATCATCCAATCAATCCTCATGATGTGATCCCCCTTGTTGCTGCAGGTACACTGGAATCATGGAAATACTGCTTGTGGGTAAAAACATGTCTCTGACATTCCACTTTGAACTTGTGGTTGTAAATGACTACAGTATAATGATGTTTTGGCTACAGCTGTTTTTTCTCAATAAAAATGACAAAACTCAACTCTAAACTCCAGCAGAATCAGTTTATGTTTCTCAGATGAGACCTGTATGAATATACAATAAGATTCTGAATCACAGGTGGATATCAGGCAAATGAGAAAGAATTGTAAAGAATTGGAAAGGTTTAACAATATCTAGGCAAGTGAATGCAAGCTAGGGAAACAAAATAGTATTTTCCTGCTCCCTTATCAATACCAAATGTATCCACTGTATTTTGCCACATTCTCCCTAGCCCCACCCAGTGGTACACATGAGAATACCACCCAAGCAGAAAAAAACAGGGATTTCCTGCTTGGGTGCTATTTTCATGTCTACCACCTTAAAGGGAACCTGTCATGTGAAAAATTTTTTTTTTCAAAATTCATCGTGTTAATAGTGCTGCTCCAGCAGAATTCTGCATTGAAATCCATTTCTCAAAAGAGCAAACAGATTTTTTTATATTTCATTTTGAAATCTGACATGAGGCTAGACATATTGTCAATTTCTCAGCTCTGATAAACTATAATCACTCTTTACCGCTGTACTGCAAGTTGGAGTGATATCAACTCGTCCTTTTCCCACACCCAGCAGCCTAACAACAGAACAATAGGAAGGTAACCAGATAACAGCTCCCTAACACAAGATAACAGCTGCCTGGTAGATCTAAGAACAGCACTCAATAGTAAAACCCATGTCCCACTGCGTACTATTCAGTTACATTGAGAAGGAAAAACAACAACCTGCCAGAAAGCAGTGCGGGCACAAATCACAGGACCAGGGGCAGCTGGGAAATTAACAAAATGTCTAGCCCCATGTCAGATTTCAAAACTGAATATTAAAAAATCTGTTTGCTCTTTTGAGAAATGGATTTCAGTGCAGAAGTCTGCTGGAGCAGCACTATTAACTGATGTGTTTTGAAAAAAACATGTTTTCCCATGACAGGATCCCTTTAAGCACAGCAGAGCTCATGGCCACCATCTTCTTCTCTTTATTAATCTTCGGGAATTGAGCGGCGTAACTGCCTAGGGCAGCATCGGACCTAAATACAACCCTGGGGGAGCAGGGGGGTCTATGTAGAGTAGGGGGTAGGGGTTTATATAAAAATGAAAATTGTGCATGACTTTTCTTGGCTGCCAATTCAGCTTCTGTAAACACAGCACCTTGCCTGTAT
The DNA here is from genome assembly GCA_024363595.1 of Xenopus borealis. NCBI lineage: Eukaryota > Metazoa > Chordata > Amphibia > Anura > Pipidae > Xenopus > Xenopus borealis. Next base: position 121,003,503 of record CM044442.1, on the reverse strand, counting down.
ATTGTGTCATAACATAGCACAACCCCATCATATTCTGTATTACCCAACATTATTTCACATATACAGTATCATTCTCTCACTATTCCGTAATCTGCTGCTGTTTAATACCTTCATTTTCTCTATAACCCTCTCTGATACCTCCACCTTCTTTATCTGTTTAGAACTTCTCTATTTAATCTCAATTTCTCTACCAGAAATCTTGTTCTATCCTTTTACCTTCTATATATTTAACTAGATTTAATTTTACCTCTGCATTTTATTTGCATGCAGAAGTGGAGAGGAGCTGTGGGGATTCTCTTTCACAGAAATAAAGAAGTGAAGGGATGGCATCCCTGTGCATCCCTCCCCAATTCCAGCACTGCTGGGCCTCTACACTCCTGTGCCCTCCTGCAACTTCAGGGTCTCGTTCCTCTGTAATTACGACCTTGAATTACTGCACCCAAAGGTTCAGATGAAACTGAGCCCTATTGCCCCGGGAAAAACATCAAGAAATCATTTTATTTCAGTTGTAACAACTGAGATGTTCAATAAGGGTAAGGTCACACTGGGGGATTCGCCCGGCGACTAATCACCTCTTCTTTGGGGCAACTGATCCCCCCAAACTGCTTCTACCAGTCTTCCTCCTGCTAGAATGAAAAATCGCCTGTGGCATGGCACTCACTGTGCTTTGTTTCCCGAAGTCGCCCAAAGTTGCCTTACGAGTTTTGCCTCCCAGTGTGATCTAACACATCTTGAGAATTTTCTTCTGTTACCAGCTTGCTGCAATCACAGATAATAATTGTGTGATAGAGGAGATATTATCACTTAATAGATTAACTGTCCTGGGGAGGTAGGGAGGGAAACGAATGCAATTCTCTGCACCTTGTTCCTAATCATTATTAGATCAGCCAGAGATCAGTAGATGTCCAGCTGCAATAAACATGGCGTGAGCACTATGGAAGTGGAAATTTGTATTTATAAGTAAACAAGCCGTAAAATGTTCCCCCAATGTGCTGATCGTATCTTTTCCTTCTTTCTCACTATTCCGTGAATGAATAAGTGCTGCTCAGTCCACACTGTACTTTACAGGTCCACCTTCTGTAACTTCCGTACGGTTTCGATGGGTGGAAGCTGGCAGCTCTTTAGTGAGATTAGCTATAGCATTTTACTGCCAAGAGGATAGCAGCTAAATTAGAGCAGCAAAAGATGTCAAGTTTATAGCTATAATGAGACAGAACCTAGTTTTTTTTTTGCTTTCATTATGTACATAAAATGTGAAGAAGCATAGAAATATCCCACAAGATGCAGATAATAAACATAACTGTATGTAAATTACGGCACAACAGGAAGAACAGACAGAGAGGCTTATAGACAGTGACACGTTTCTGACAGTTATGGGGGCCATTCAAAGTACCAGGGGTTGATTTCATTTGACTGCAAGTGGGTTCTTATTGCCACCAGCTGCTGCTACATGTTTTAATACTATGTCCACACCTTTTCCCCGTTCCTATGGTATCAGATGACAAAGGCTGTCTTTATAGGGGACACAATTTTGGGGTCTTGAAATGTTTATACAGGGCTGGATTTACATAGCGGGCAGCCCTAGGTCTGCTGTCGTTTGACGCCCCTGTCCCCAACCTTTTATTTGCTAAAATTTTCATCAGCAGGATGGAGCAATGGGAATTGGTACATGTGAAATTAAAATTTCTGAACCAATGTGGATGTGGTTGGGCAGCATGCCGCCCCCTGAAATCCTACCCCCCTAGGCCCGGGCCTAGGTGTCCTCTCCACAAATCTGGGCCTGAGTGTAAGCCCCATATGTGTGGTACGATTAGTGATGGGCAAATCTCCCGAGATTCGCTTCGCCGAAAAATTCGCAAATTTCCAGAGAAATTCGCGAAATGAGTCGCGGGACGCTTTTGACGTTGCGTCAACTTTGGCCCGTCGAGTCATTTTCGGCGCGTCGCGTCTAAAACTACGCGCGACTCGTTTTTATGGCGAGTTTTCGCAAAGCGAAATTTCGCTGGCGATTCGCGAATTTATTCGCCAGCAGCGAATCGCGGGAATTCGCCGTGAATTCGCCCCTGGCAAATAAATTCACCCATCACTAGGTACGATGTTTCATTATTATTATCATGTATTTTTAGAGCGCCAACTTATTCTGCAATGATTTACAATAAATGGGTTTATACAAAGAGCACACAGAATTACATACACAGCGACCAGTAACCGATAGAAAAGGAGAAGAGGGCCCTGCAGAAAAAAAGCTTACAATTACCTGTCAAGAACAAGTCATTGAAGAGTTGCCAACTTGAAAGGAAGGTACAGTGGGTCACAGCTAATTTCCTACGTAATGAAGGAGAGACTGAATACCAGCTTCAGCAAAAAACATTAAATTATCATTATCACAGCTATAGACAATGCGACCAGAATGGGGCTGTCGCTCAAGAACTTGCAATGTTACATAGTTACATACATAGTTACATAGTTACAGAGTTACATAGTTACATAGTTACATAGTTAAATTGGGATGAAAAAAGACAAAGTCCATCAAGTTTAACCCCTCCAAATTAAAACCCAACATACACACACACACACCCCTCCACTCTTTCACACAAACCATATATGCCCATAGCTATACTAACTGTAGAGTTTAGTATCAAAATAGCCTTTGATATTATGTCTGTCCAAGAAATCATCCAAACCCCTCTTAAAGGCATCAACAGAATCAGCATCACAACATCACCCGGCAGTGCATTCCACAACCTCACCGTCCTCACTGTGAAGAACCACCTACGCTGCTTCAAATGAAAGTCCTTTTCTTCTAGTCTGAAGGGGTATGTGGTGTTTATACAAATGGCCTGCAGGTGGCACTGTGCATACACAGGACTTTCTGTACAACTTGAAAGTGAAAGTAAGACTTACTGCTGTTATGTAATGGCTACATGACCTGCTAATAAAGCATTGTTATACCCTCCTCATCCTCGGCTACCAAACACAATAGGGTGGACTCTACTATACTAAAACTATCTCTGTAAACACACACAAAGTATGTTTTTTAATTGTTGAACAATCTGCCATAGTGTAGCACAGTATGCTGTCCTGCAATTATAACGTAACATGGAGACCATTGAAGCGCATTATTTAATGCTGTCGCTGCCTCTGTCCAGGTGGAATATGAAGCAGAGTTCAGCTAGTTCAGCTGCAATCAAACATTTAGCAGGGAATTGGCAGAATGAAGTATTTCAATTAGCATATTTCATTAGCTTCTTAAACGCCTAATGTCCTGCTTGTGTCGGCAAAGCTAAACTGTTATCTGTGCTACTTCTGCAATCAATGAGCCGCGTACAAGGCACATCCCTGCAGAAAAGTCAGAGAGAAGCAATCTAATTGGAAAATAAAAAATGGCAATTTAAAAGGAGATTTATTTTAAGTGCCCTGCAATTTTATTCCTGTTTAACAGGTTCCTTCTACAATCAGTGCTAAATTGAAGTTAGAAGAATCTGGCCCTATTAAAAATTCAGGGTAACTGTTCATCTCATCTTAAGTTCATCATACAGTATTAAAGGGACAGTAAAAATAAACTTTTAATATGATGTAGATGGTGGTATTCTAGACAATCTGAGAATGGTCTCTTTTAGTGGTTTTTAAATTATTTACAGTTTATGTTCTGTGTCTCTCAGGCTTGGAATTGTATGAATGCTATGAATTCTGCTAGCAACCTAACAGCAGCAGCATGCAAGTCAGCCCTGAAGAGGAATAGCAGAGGGCCTGAATCAAAGCAACAAATAAAAAAACAGAATCTGTTAGCGGAAGTGCTTTTTCGATCAATTTTGATCGAATAGGTCCATTTTTGATCTAATAAATATTGTTCAATCACATCATTTGAATCGAACGATCCTTAGAATTCCTAGGACTTAGAAACATTTTCAGGACAGGTTCTAGGAGGTCCCCCATAGGCTAAAATGGCAACTCGGCAGCTTTAAGGTGGCGAAGTGTCACATTTTCAAATTATTTCTATTCAAACCAATTTTTGGCCTGTTCGATAGTTGAAGTAGCCCAAAATTACTTCGAAATTCAAATTTTTTAAATTCGAATTTTATTAGAATATTCACTTCCACCCTTAATTAATGTGCCTCTTAATCTCTGTATATTTATACGTATTTATTAAAATGTGTGTCCTACCTGTATACATTGTGATTGGCTATTTTGTAGCCCATATGTGGACTGCAGCCTGTAAGAGGGTGGAAAGTGATGGAGTGTTGTATTGGGGAATGTTAATTTCAGTTAAGTGTAATTTGAAACCCAGACACCAGAGGGAGCTGTGGGCTATAAAAGGAGGTGCCCTGCACAAGGTGAACTTTGTTGTTGAGATGTCGTGGCTGGAAGCGCATCACCTGGCTGAGTGGAGACCCTACAACGGTAGATAGGAAAAGTTAGAGCATAACAGTTCTGAAGTGAGTGAGCATTAGGTGCACAAGCTAGATAAGGATATTTAGTAAGGGAAGTTGTGGCCCCATCAAGGAGAAAAGTTGAATTTGACTCCTACGGGCACTACATAAGTAAGGGAACTGGTGATTGTCTAGGACTAAGTAGGAAGGACATCGAGGCTACATGCCAAGAATTGGATGAAAAGGCCTAACTTGGAAGAGTGGAGGGGCAGGCCCGGACTGGCCATTTGTGGGTTAGGGCAAATGCCAGATGGGCTGCTATAAGGTCCCATAGAAAGTCAGTGTTTAGTGGGCTGGTGGGGGCTGTTTGGGCCTCTATTTGGGCTGATGGGCCTCTTGTGTAGCTGAAATGCCCGGGCCTATTTTCATTCTCAGTCCAGTCCTGTGGAGGGGTATCACCCAGAAGGTATCAGACCACTATTGGGGAGTGGGGGGATACAGGTGGAGAATATACCGGACCACTAGCAATTAGGTGGGATCCAAGGTTCTCAGGAAAGGTGTGCCTACTGAGGAAAACTGGTTCAAGAAGAGTATGTGTAACTGAAGTGACTGAAGAAGTAACTACTGATGTACGTGTACCTGATGAAAGAGCCTCTGGTGTGTCTGGTGTGAATAAAATCAGATTTTTCTCCAAGCCTGGAATTAAAAAATAAGCACATGCTTTGAGGCCACTGGGTTGGTGAGCAACACTGGTGGGGGGGGGGTCAATATTCTACATAATATAATTGTAAAGCTTTACTCATCAGCTAAAGGTCTCCCGGGTTAGAGAGACTTAATTAGAGAGATCTTGTCTACCACTTTTTTAAGAAGATTAAACACAGTTGTTTGACAATAAATGGCTTCACCCAACCACTAACCATGAGTGAAAGAAAAGTGTTTGTGTTATCATTCATATTCTCTGAAAAATGTTTAAGAAATCATAAATTCTGCCAGGGGATATAAACTTAAGAGTAGTGATGGACGAATTTATTCGCCAGGCGCAAAATTGCGGCGAATTCCAGTGATTCGCCACCGGTGAATAAATTCGCAAAACGCCAGCGAAAATTCGCCTGCCGAAAATTCGCCTGCCGAAAATTCAGCTGACGAAAATTCGCTGGTGTAAAAAAAAAACGAGATGTGTGTCAGAAAAACGCAACGCACGTTGAAAACAACACGACGCGAGTCAAAATTGTGACACAACTCGTTTCATGAATTTTTTCGCGAATTTCGGTGGAAATTCACAAATTTTTCAGCGAAGCGAAACGGGATAGATTCCGCCCATCGCTACTTATGAGCACAACTGTATAACCAGTAAAAACAGTGGCCCCTGAGATTGGTGTCTAAGCAAGACTTGGTCAGATAACGTTCAGGTAGAGTATAAAAAAAAATAATAAACAAATATCAAAAATAATAAATAAATGAAATATATAGTATGGTAGAGAATGTGCTGTAGAGATTGTTATGCACGGGTCTCCCTGATGATCACATTGTAAGGCTGAAGGTCAAGCAACCAAATCAACTCAAATCATACAACCCTGTTCAATTCAGTGGATAAGCTATTGCTCATCTGACTCTTTGTATTATGTTGAGAGCTATCAATGTTGTTGTCATGGATTGTGCTGCTGCCTGTGTGTACTTATAGTGTAGAACACGGGACGCCTGGCTGTTAATTAAAGGGAACTTATCCCAAATGGTCGTGGTGACTCACCAATCCCGGAGTATTCTCATTCATTTCATAAATGTCACCAAGAAAGTAATGATATTTTCTAATTAAACTCCGTCAAGAAACTTTGGCATTTTCAGACATCTCAGAGAAATATCTTAATTATAAGTTAGAGTTTGTTATGTTTATTAAACAAAGATCCAGCAAGAGCGCCATGAGCCTGAAAGAACAGTTCTGTCATTTCTGAGAGGTACAGATTACAAATTTCAAGGATGAACCCAACATGCCAGGGCTCTTGGGGGCTCCTCTATGAAAAATGTGCGCTTGCATCAGTGGTGATGTCATAAGCAGCATTTGAGTTACTGTTATTTGCAGCCTCAACTGGGATTATTATTAGCAGCTTATTCTAAAGGGCAACTGCATTCTGACTCATTGTAGTTACTGTAAATCAAATTCAACAGAATGAAAATGTACAGTTGAACTTCCACCAATTAAAACAGAAGACACCCTGGGCTGGTGCTCCTATCAGCAGAAAACTGCATCACCCCAGGGTTCTTCCAGTGAGCACCACAGAGCGAACCTCTTCATTCTTTTTTCAGTTTTCAAATTTCCCGGGGGCAGATGTATGAGCAGCAGAACTAAATAGCCAGCTTATCATTAAAGGGATCCTGTCATGGGAAAACATGTTTTTTTTCCAAAACACATCAGTTAATAGTGCTGCTCCAGTAGACTTCTGCACTGAAATCCATTTCTCAAAAGAGCAAACACATTTTTTTATATTCAGTTTTGAAATCTGACATGGGGCTAGCCATTTTGTCAGTTTCCCAGCTGCCCCTGGTCATGTGACTTGTGCCAGCACTTTAGGAGGGAACTGCTTTCTGGCAGGCTGTTGTTTTTCTTCTCAATGTAACTGAATAGTACGCAGTGGGACATGGGTTTTTAATATTGAGTGCTGTTCTACCAGGCAGCTGTTATCTTGTGTTAGGGAGCTGTTATCTGGTTACCTTCCCATTGTTCTGTTGTTAGGCTGTTGGGGGAAAAAAGGGAAGGGGTGATATCACTGCAACTTGCAGTACAGCATTAAAGAGTGACTGAAGTTTATCAGAGCACAAGTCACATGATGCTCAAGCAAACTGCACGGTTCTTCCATTGAAGACGGTCCTTGCACTTCCCTATAGTTGAGCCAATGGCCATTGTGTCCTTTGTGCTTCTTCTGCTGAATCATGTCCAAGCCTGTCTATTGATGCAGAGTAACCCTGGACCTATCACCACTTCCAAGGTTCCCACAGCAGGTTGGGTTAATAGGTGCAACAAATTTCCATCCTTGGCCAAAGGATCACATGCAAACATACGTTTAATGCCCGGCACCATAAGTGACACCGCTTTATCTTTGATGTTTCCTGAAATTGACACTTACTTTAGCACAGGTTTTGAAACTTCACCTTCAAGATGGTCTATACACAATTAGGGGCAGATTTACGAAATACATGTGAATAGATCGAAGTTCGATCGAATTCGATCGAATTCCAATCGTACGATTTAATTGAATATTCGAATATGCAAATTTGGCCACTTTGATCATCGAATACCCAAAATTTGACTGTATCGAATATATTGAATGATTGGATATTTGATCATTCGACCATTCGATGATTGAAGTACTTTAACTTTAAAATTTTATCCGACTGCCTACTTCGCCAGATTGAACCTACTGAATTGCAACAGAAGCCTATGGGAAGCACCCATAGGATTTTTTTTCTATCACCTGCTGGAATACCATTCGTACTATCGAACACCTCGATCGTTCGAATCATAGAAATTTTTCGAGCAATCGGAATTTTTTTTTTCCATAGTCGAATGCTTATCAGATTTCAGACGAATTCAAGGGCTTTTAGCCCTCGAATAGGTGAATAATAGTAAATCTGCCCCTTAATGTTCACAATGTTTCTTACTACCTTTTATTCTATGTATGTAAGACATTCCCTCGTGTGTCTCTCTGCTACTTTTGTGCTCGACTGAGCGATTCTTTTAAAATCTGTTGCAGTTTTGTTTTGTCCAGCCTCCACAAGCAGACACACACCGAGTGGGATTCTCTCATGGTATTTATACCGCTATATCGGCAGCCTTTGTCCCTTTGTGTCTCAGTAAAGCAAGAGAATACCCTTCCCCACACTAGCTTTCCTGCAACATTCAACAGTTATATCAATCAAAAGAACCCCTCGAAGCACCCAAGCCTTCTTTTTTTTTAATCATGAGAACAATCTAGGTCTTTTGTTGATGTATTTATAAAGAAAATAAAGAGTTTTTTGTCCTTTCTGGAATGTACTGTCAAAAGTAAAGGTCTGGCAGCCTTTTGGGATCTTGTCTATGTAACTGCAAGTTCCAATGTGGCGTCACACATGCGAGACTGATAAATGTTCATTTAGATATTTATTCATGTAACAGTTTAATCAAAGCAACATTTATGTTAACACTGCTACTATTAACTGCTACGAATTAACAGTTTATTGCATATTGTCCTAATATTTATTCTTTCAGAGTTAATGAAAACCTTGAAGGACCGTGTTATATCTTTATATTTTCCTGTAGAACTGTGCTTAGAGCAATGGAACACCTATAGTGGGATAGTGTTAAGGTACTGTATATCTATGCACAAGCAATAAGAAATCATAAGGTATTGGCCCTGAAACAAAGAATTCCAATTACCGCCAGTGACCACTGTTTGCTTACTGTAATGCAACTATAACACAACAGGAGGGTTATGGAAAACAATAGGAGAGATGTTGGCGGCCTAGCCATATCTAACACTGAACGGAAAGGCAAACAAAACAATGTGAAAATAATGATACAGTCGTCCCTACTGTGACAATTACAGCAAGATCCTTTTAGAGAAATTTTGGAAGACAATCTGTTTCACAAACATATACAGAAATTGCTCATGAGTCAGTCCACCCCCTGCAATCCTAGGATCCCCAGCAGTCTCTTTCACCTATTGTTATGCCCTTGACAGTCACCTACTAATATTTCCATCAGACAAAAAGAAAGCAAACAAAATATGCACCAGAATTACTTAACCCAATGTCAAACAATGAAGAAACATATAATGAATTAACCCACTTCTGTTCCTAATCAGTTCCCACGGGTCTAATAGATAAACGAAGAACAAACTGTTTGTAGAGAACTCAGCCCCTTCTACTCTAAAAATAGGGATTTGATATATATATATTTCACATTTATATATTTTTACAGAACCTCCATTTTTAATACACATAGCCTTCTGACACTAGAATTTTTTTTTTTACAAGTCCTCCGAACAAGAGAATTAATTCTCTGCCTACGGTTAACACTTCTCTTTTCTGTTAAGTGCTCTGCCTTCTCTCTGAGCCATTGCAGTCGCATATTTTCTGTTTAAAGGATTTCATGCTTGGGTGATTTTGGATTTTGGAGAGAGAAAAACATGTGGGAGGCAGCAGAAAGCTTAAAGTTGAATGGATGGGAGAAATAAATAATGTAAAGGGGTGCTACAGACAGAAGCATGGAGACTGGCATCATGGAGTATGCAGATTGAAATGGTAGAGGCTGGTACACCATGTTGTTCTACTGATTAGCTATGGGCACCTACCCTTCTAATTCTGTAGCAGCCCATGGATTGTAAAGCCAAATGCACCAGTTGCTTCGCCTGTAGAAGTGCCAGCTCACACGTACACTATGACCAATTCAAATATTAGAAATAAGCAGATCCTTCCAACCTACTTTGTGAGAAGTTAAAGGGCAAGGAAAGGCAAAGAAATAAAATCCCATTTTTACTTTCTTTAATGAAAAAGAAATCTATCTCCAATATACTTTAATTAAAAAATGTGTACTGTATGCAGTGAAATTCTCCCTTCTTTTAGTGCTGAGGATAGGAATTGTCAGACGTCTGGCAGGGAAACAATCATACTTATTAACAGCAGGGGGAGCCCCTGCCTTACTTACCAGCCATGCAGAGCTCAAACAGCTTTGTTTTTTGATCATTTATGACCATCCCTAAGCAGCACAGACCACACTGAGCATGTGCAGGGCCAGAGGCAGGCAAATATTTTTAACAAAGTTACAAGATGGAATTTCAAATACCACTGTACATTCAAGACTATGTTATACTTTTAATAAAACAGTAATTGATAAAAAAAAAAAAAGTTACAAGATGGCAGCCCCCTGTGGCCAACTTTGAAAGCATAAATAATTTGTTTGATTAGGCTTGTGGTGCAGTAAGTTCATGTTTATGTTTAGTATACAAAATACAGCATTTCTAGCCGTATGCTATTTTACACTTTCCTTGCCCTTTAAGTGCAACAAACTTGCAATTGTCATTTATATTGGTTGTGATGAATGCAAGTGGGTCTCAACTACAATGTTATGGTGGGACCCAATAACTTCTCACTTATACAATATTAGCTTGGAAAGTCGAAGCATCCCACACTTCCTGCCTTCAATATGTTTTTGCTGGACCAAACTGACTGACAGTTTTAGGGCTTTTTTGACTGCTCGCAGAAATTTTTAATACCCATTTTAACAGTTCATAAAAGGGGTTCTTCACCATTAAAATAACTTTTAGTATGATGTAGAGCAGTGATCCCCAACCAGTAGCTTGCGAGCAACATGTTGCTCTCCAACCCCTTGGATGTTGCTCCCAGTGGCCTCAAAGCAGGAGCTTATTTTTGAATTACTGGCTTAGAGGCAAGTTTTGGTTGTATACAAAACAGATGTCCTGCCAAACATTCTCTCCTGTAGGCTGCCAGTCCATATAGGGGCTACCAAAAAGCCAATCAGAGCTCTTATTTGACATCCACATGGACTTTTTCATGCTTGTGTTGCTCTCCAACTCTTTTTTAAATTTAAATGTGGCTCACGAGCAAAAAAGGTTGGGGACTCCTGATGTAGAGAGTGATATTCTGAGACAATTTGCAATTGGTTTTAATTTTTTATTATTTGTGGTGTTTGAGTTATTTAGCTTTTTATTCATCATCTTTCCAGTTTGCAATTTCAGCAGTCTAGTGGCTAGGGTCCAAATTTCCCTAGAAACCGGCATTGATTTGAATAAGAGACTGGAATATGACTAGGAGAGGCCTGAATAGAAAGATGAGTAATAAAACACAATAACAATTTCGAATTCGAGGGGTTTTAACGCAATTCGAATTATCGAACAATTGAATACAAAAAATGTAATCGATTGATAAAATTGTTCGAATCGAACGATTCGAACGATTTTAACCATTCGATCTTATTTTTTATATTCAATCAAAAAAATTTGACAAAATCCTATGGGAGCTTCCCATAGGGATGTATAGCAATTCGGTAGGTTTTATCTGCCGAATTGTTATATAGAATTAAAAATTTTTTTTTTTAAAGGGCCAGTACTTCGACAATCAAATTCAAATTCGAATTTGGCCAATTCAAATCAAAATTTGGGCTATTCGATAGTTGAATAAGCCCAAAATAAATCTGAATTTGATTCGAATTTTCACTTTGAACCTTAGTAAATGTGCCCCATAAAGTGATAAAAATGCTATTTTGTTGGTTTTTTCCTGTACATGCAATATATATATATATATCATATTAAAGAGGTTGTTCACCTTCAAACACTTTCAGATTGTCACCAGAAATAAAGACCTTTTCCATTTATTTTGCATTTATGACCATATTTCTAATATTGAAGTGTTATGTTTCATTTATCACCTTCTAATTTTGCTCTGGGAAGGGGAGGGTCGCCAATGTAAGTTCTTATAATATTTTCTGTTTACTTTCATGGTTAAAAATAGATAACATGAGTCTCCGATTTCTTGCCCAACATTGAGTTTATAACGCAAGTGATATGGCTGAAAGAGATCCAGCAGCACTGATACTATCAAGGAGAAACAATTCTTGGAGCTGTGATATGAATGAATCAATAGGAATACATAAAAGCTCTGTATTTACTTGCTTCTCCCGTGCCCTGTTTTGAATAGAGAAGATGAATGGGGTAAATGGAGAAAAAAGCTATGGAAGCCCAGGAAGAGTTATTTGCTTTGGCCATGCTCATTATTGTTTAGGTGTGTGTCACCAGTGCAGTTTTATCAAATATATCACTTGTTTTCCCAGTTATATCACTAATGAAAAAAATTCAGCAGAGCTTGGAAGCTGCGGACCGGATTCCATTTTTTCCCCCCATAAGCCTCAAATAATGAAATGTAAAATTATGTTTAGGTTTCTAGGTCACAATGTCAGTAGCTGCCAGGCAAATACATCGTATTTAGAGTTTTAATTGGGAAATATTTCTCCCAGGAGAATTCATTTTCTTTTCTTGTTCAGTGAAAGTCCATGTGGTCATGACAACATGTCATTAAGGTCTCATCCAGACCGACCCTGCAGCAGCGTGTATATGATGGTAACCCTTTCATATAGATCCTTGTAAGGTGTATTTGGCATCAAAGCAAATGCAAGGTTGTATTTATCTGCACACATTAGTTTTTAGTTATTTACATTGGGATATTTTAATCATTTAATATGAATGTGAGACTGGTGAGAATTTGTGCCTTGTGGAATCTGACATGTTATCCTTCTGTGGCTCTACTTGCTATAAGTGAAGGGCCCCTGACTCTGCTTTGTTCTTGAATTCCAACTAAGGTGGTTGTGGAGAGTCTCAAGCTGTTGCTGGGACAATGCAGGTGAATGACCTGGTACCCTTGTTCTAAAGCTACCATCATCAGGTCCTATCAGATCCTAGGGATGGTTTAGAAGAAAAAGTTCAAGATGTATCAGGGAATGTGATTTACAAGGTGTGACCAGGTAACTGGAGCATAGTTTGAAGGGAGACATATTTCCCCTAGGTCCATACAGCGGTCCTGAGTGGGTTAATTCCCCTAGAAAGTCTCACCTTGGGAACAATTAGGAGGCTAGATCTGCTAGCCACAAGAGAGCGGAGTCTCTCAGAGTAAGATTGAGATACATGCTGAGAGGGCTGAGACCTGGGATCCGAGTGTAGCCATTTGGAGTGGCTGTTTGGGGTTTTTCCAAAGGAAAAAGGACATTGTAAAGGTACTGTGACTCTGTGGAGTTGTACTTTTGTGTTTGGCTGGAAATCACAGTAAGGGACTGGTAGTAGAGAGGGAAACTACCCATTGCATTAGTTAGAGCACAAGTGTAGCAAGGATTATATTTTGTTTTATGCGGCTTTGCTCACAGAGCCTTCCTATGTGAACTATAAATGGACTTTGTCTGTCTAGTTAAAGACCTGTCTGTTTGTCTGATCCTGCTCACAAAGGAGATTAACAAGAAGTTGAAAAACACATTAGCTTGTTTACAAGCAATGTGTGTGTTTGGACATTCACTGGCAGTTGTGCCTAATGGATATGTACCAGGCAGGTTTCCATCATGCTTGGTCTTCATCACCTTGATTTAAATCTGATTTTGGGCTTTCATAGACGGCCCCTACTTTGATTTGATCAGGCGGATCCAAAAGATTAGATCAACCTGGTGTTGCTCAATTGATGAATGGCCGGACTGAGCAGAAATTTTCTCAATTGTAAAGTTTGTGCTTTAAGCTCCATCAGTGAAAAGAAACCGTTACCCATGCAGATGGCAATTTCCTTAATCTGGTCTTCTCCAAATCTGACCTTTTTTGTTTTGTATTTTCCTTTTCCCCAACCATCCCTATTCTATCTTCGTTCCGAATACTCGCGCTATTTACCTCATTACTTTTGATTAACTTTTCTGTTTTGGTCCCTTTACCCTAAAACCTTCCTCTGATAATCTTGCCAATACACAATTCGGCTCTTATACTGATGATCTTCAGAGTGCATGTAGAGGACATCTAATACACAATACTCAATTATCTCCTTTCATGCTTCAATTCTGCCCTCTCCTAGGCTCAGAAATAGTGCTATATTAATCATAATAAATACATCATGTCTGCATTGCTTGTTTTTCATATTCAGTACCCCTCTCTCTCTCTCTCTCTCTCTCTCTCTCTCTCTCTATATATATATATTCCTCTACATTACTCTCTTCTGGTATGCTTAGTGACTCTTTTACCCTTTTATTTTATTCTCTATTCAACACCACACAAAACCAGTCCCTTTTATCTATTTGGTATTGCCAGGATCTACTGTGTCCTTGCTCAAGCCAATGCTAAAACACTAATCCATTCCCTTCAACCTTCCACCAATCCCTTCCCTACGCTATTACTACATTACTGATGTCTTTAGCATGGCTACCCATTTATCAAAGAATAATTAATAAAATCCTTTTTTTAATTTTAAGCCTTTCACTACTCTGCACATCATTATATTTTTTGTGCCTCCATATGTTGTTATCTCCTTTGTTTCTCACAGAGCCACCAACATCCACTGGTGTCTCTTATATAGTTACATAGTGACAAAGTTGGATCAGGCTGAAAAAAGACAAAAGTCCATCACGTTCAACCTGTTCAAATGAAACCCAGCATCCATACACATACACTGACCCCTCCATACACTCAAATAAACTACATATACACTAATTCTATAGTTTAGTATGACAATAGCTTTGGATAGTATGTCTGTCCAAGAAATCATCCCAACCAACTCTTATAGTCCTTAACAGAATCAGCATCACAACATCAGCCGGCAGTGCATTCCACAACCTCACTGTACTCACTGTGAAGAACCACAACCATTTCTAAATTACACTGTTTACACTGCAAATAATTCACTCTACAATATAAATAATTCCTTTACCAGCAAGTGTATTTTATGTTGGTTGTAATATTGGTGTGTAGGTGCATCTCAAGTCATTTTGCTGGTCATGTGCTTTCAGAAAGAGCCAGCACTTTAGGATGGAACTGCTTTCTGGCAGGCTGTTGTTTCTCCTACTCAATGTAACTGAAGGTGTCGCAGTGGGACATGAATTTTACTATTGAGTGTTGTTCTTAGATCTACCAGGCAGCTGTTATCTTGTGTTAGGGAGCTGTTATCTGGTTACCTTCTCATTGTTCTGTTGTTAGGCTGCCGGGAGGGGGGTGATATCACTCCAACTTGCTGTAAAGAGTGACTGAAGTTTCGCAGAGCACAAGTCATATGAGTGGGGGGAAGCTAGGAAACTGACAATATGTCTAACCCCATTTCCGATTTCAAAATTAAATTTAAAAAAATCGGTTTGCTCTTTTGAGAAACATTTCAGGGCAGAAGTCTATTGGAGCTTTACTATTAACTGCTGCATTTAGATTTTTTTTCCCATGACAGTATCTCCCATGAAGCTCCCAACACAATGCCATGTCGCCTGATACATTTCTTTCTTGCTTCACACTACCTTTAGAATCTCATGAATGAATTCCTCATAAGGAATCCTCCCACAGCCTCTCCAAAACTAAACTAAAATCTTACCTCTTGTATCACTGGATCTGATTGTCTCTGCGCCTGTGCCCTTATGTCTCACCCACTGAGAATGGCAGCACTTCATACCCTCCTATTCGTGTGTGTAACGTCCTCATCCACCTAGACTGCAAGCTCTGTGAACCAGTGACCAACATGCATCTGTGTGTCTAAACAGTTCTTCCTTAATCTTGAATATCCGTTTTACATTTTTAAATAAACTAATTGTGACTCTGGCTTCTCCCAGTACTGATATTTTGCCTTTTAACAGATAAGTTTGCTGTACAAATAATTTATTGTCCTTTCACAGAAAAATGTGTGCTTTCTCTGTCATTGCTGCTTTATAATGTTGGGGATGAAGGGGATCTCGGAACAAAATACTACATATTTATGGCATTATATGAGTTCCTCAAGTGATTGTAGGTTTTTTTTTTTTAAATACAAGCATGATTTAATGTCTCTTTTTTTTGTGGTACATTAAAGAGGAACTATCGCAAAAATGAAAATTGAATATAAGCTTTAGAGAATTTCTAAATACATTCAATTAAAATGATGCATTGTTTCCGAAATAATCAAGTATATATTCACGATTTCTTTCTCAGCATCTGTTTCTCTTCATTCTGTCTTCATGCAGCAGTTGGGTGTCTAATATATTTAATGGGGCATTCCCTTTCCTAGCAGATGAATTAGAGCTCACTCAAATAACTGATTCTAGTACAGACAAAATAACTGCCTTTTGCACAAATCCTGCATGTAGGGAGACATGATGTCCAATGATTTTAATAGTGACCTCTACTACATCTTCTAGGCAAAAGAAGCCCCCCCCCATAAGGGCCCTTACACACAGGCGTTTTTACCTGCGATCCCCTGGGTTCCGTTTTGCTGCGTTCAGGCGCAGGTATAGACGCACTCAATTATATTCAATGGGGCTGTACACACACGAACGCATGTAGGCGCCAAACGCAGGAAAAATGCAGCATGTTGCGTCTGAACCTGCGTTCAGCGCTTACACGCGTCTCGTAGGTACAACCTCATTGAAAAGAATGAGGTGCGTCTAGACCTGCGCTCCCCTGCAGCTGAATGCAGCCAAACGCAATGCAGGGGAGCGCAGGTCCAAAACGCCCGTGTGTAAGGGCCCTAAGATATATTGGATCATTCATCTGACACCCAACTCCTGAATGAAGACAGAATGAAGAGAAACAGCGCACTTTTGAAATTGCTCCAAATTGCCTGGCGAGGCAATTTGGAGCAATTTCAAAAAGCGCACCACTCCGTGTGGATACGCACCGGCGTTTTCAAGCAACGCCGGTGCGCTTGCTTACTTGGCTATTCGGGGAGGTTCGGGGGCTACAAGTCGTGGCGAGAAGTCGCCAGGCGACAAAATGCCCCCGAATCTCCCCGTCTGGCCTAGCCCTAAATCTACAGTTCTCAGCAGTTCTTAATAGTGGATGTACGTTCTTTTATGGTGTCATGTTATGGATGAAAGATCTTTTGTACCTGACCTAACTAAAAGAGAGTAGTAAAAAGTGGAAGAAAACCAAGTGGTGCAAAGCATAGAAGGGATTTGATGATATAGGGTTCTGTACCAGGAGATATAAGGGGATATAAAATAATTGACAACGAGATACCATTTACATGCTTAACCCGAAATGTATACAGACTCCGGACTCCAAAATGTATGTACTGTGCTATTTTTTTTTGTGTTTCTTCTTGAAAGTATTGGTTGTAAACTCTTTCTTTTTATGTTTTTATGTTTTTGGAAAATACATAAATAAAAACTTAAAAAAAAAAAAGATCTTTTGTACATTAATATTGGTGCATGTATGGCCTTTAATGATATAGAGCTTACGGGGGGGTTTCTCATGAACAATCTGCATAGTGTAAATGTAAGAGAAAGAGCTAATAGATTCATCAAACCTTTATAGTCTGAGCTTTAAACAGCATAGGGATTGAGAGATTCTGCATTCACTGTCTGTTCTATCATCTGCAGTCTGCCTATATCCATTGTATCTCTCTGTGCTCTTAGCTCATAGTGGCAATAATACAGCAAGCCAAAAACACCGGAGAGCACAGTTGCCTGCATAGAATAGTCATGAATATATCTTTTTGGAAACAGCCACTTTGAATTCAATTAAATCTGAACAATTAGCTTCTAAAGCAAGGGGATAACTGGGACATCCTCAATAAGAAGAAAACATTTTAGGTCTCTGGCTGATGAGCCCTTGATTTCAGGTTCTCTCTTGGGGTTGGGGGTCCCGTTCTGACACTGGTGGTATAGATGGAAAAGATGCAGGTCTTTGTGTGCGCTAGTCTGCAGCACAGATCTGGCTTTGTAACTGTTTTGAGCTGTTTTTACCCTGCCATTAGTTAATATCACTCCATTCTACAAATATTTGCCTTTTACACTGTAAAATACAAGCATAACCTGAAGTATGTGCCAGTTTTTCATTGTGTCACTCAGTGTGCCATTTTCATGACGGTAGTCTGTCCATACAAGCACATTGACTCAAGGACATAGCCTACAAGTTCATATCGCCATTGTCCTCATAAGCGATACCAGCAAAAGCTAGTTGTGTAAGTCAAACAAACGTCCTCACTCGTTATCATGTAGTACTCCCACACCTGCCATGCACTGAATTACCTATAATATTATGCTTCCAGTTATGATACTACAGCAATAACCACTAAGGTCTCCAGTAAAACCTATTGTGGTACAATGTAGTATTTGTACATCACCAGCACTGGGGCCAGAAATCAATTCTTCTGTATTTTTAACTTTTCAAAATAAAAATGATCCCAAACAAGTGTGACTTAATCTTTTTTAACTTTCGACTGTAATTTTTTACTTTGAAACTCAAAACTGAAAAAAAGTTCCTGGGGCTTCCAAATAGAGGATATGAATGACTAATTAGTTGCCCTTTGTGGATTGACAGGCTACAGGAGGCTCTATTTATCCATAATTCTGGTTTTATGCACAACTTGCTTCCAAGCCAGGAATTGAAAAATAAGCACCTGCTCTGAGGCCACTGGGAGCAACATCCAAGATGTTTGAGAGCAGAGCAACATGTTTCTTACAAGCCTCTGGTTGGGGAGCACTGCTGTAGCGCTAGATAGATGGTCCAGTATAATGTAATGATGTCTGGCAAGGTTACCTGGAAAGAGAAGCCAACGTCTAGTAGGTCTCCAGGTGTTCTAGGGACCAGGGTATCTCTTAATTTGAAGGGAGTCATTAATTCAGGGGAACATTTGACTGTGCATCAGTCAGGTTCCTACTAGGCCCTTTCTTCTCCTGACCATAGTCCTCATTTGCTTTCAATCTATTTATACTCCAGTATACTGTGCATCGAATAGATGATTTTTCATTTGGATGATAGTTATTGGATCAGTGGTAGGAATTAAAGCCATGTGCTTTCTACATTCCAGCCATTTTTGTGAGTAGGGGGAAATGAGACAATCCTTTGAAATGTTGAGGGATCAAGGGATAGCCTATTCCTTGTGAAAACAGTATGTGCAAGATTAAAGAGAGATTAAAGCTGACAGATTTCAGGAATTGCAAACATAATGAATACATTAAAATAATGTGAGGATTTAATGAGGTTTTGTGGTGTGTTGGTGATGTGTTAGTAATGTAGGACTGTTATTAGGGCAAATGTAAAGAGTTTAATGGTTGAATTGAGAGGTCAGTGTTTAATGTTTATTTTGTTACTGAAATAATCTAGTTGCTGAATATTGATTTATAACAGAATAGTTACATCAGGTTGAAAAAAGACAAAGTCCATCAAGTTCAACCCCTCCAAATGAAAATCCAGCATCCGAACACACACCCCTTCATATAAATTATATATGCCCATATCTATACTAACGATACAGTTTAGTATCACAATTGCCTTTGATATTATGTCTGTCTAAACAAAAAGTGGATCTAGCGTTGAGCAGAAAGGGGTCAAATGTGTAAACTAAGACAAAAATACAAATATTTTACTTTATATCCATCTTAAATATGCTCTGCATGCTTTAGAAAACACACAGGCCGATTTCCGAAATTCACGTGAAATGATCGAAGTTCGATCGAATAACGATCGTACAAATTTTTTGTGAAATCAGATATTCAAATTTGGCCTCTTCGATCATCGAATACCAAATGATCGAATGTTCGGATAAGTTATTCAACTGCCTACTTCGCCAGATTGAACCTACCGAATTGCAATAGAAGCCTATGGGAACCCCCCCATAGGCTTCTGAGACGAAGTCCTGCTTGAATACCATTCGTATGATTGAAGCGTTCCAATTGTACAAATTCATAGAGAAATTGAGCAAAATGATAGCCTAAAACAATTCGATAAGCATTCGATGGTCGAATGCTTATTGAATTTCGAATTTGATTGAGCTAATTTTGGGGAATAATAGTAAATTTGCCCCACAGTGTGGGATAGAAAGGCTCCAGAGAGCATGGTTTGTACAAATACTTTGGAAACTTTTTGAAATAAATCGTTCTTACTCCCAGCCAATCATTATAAGGCAGCTCTAGGAATAATTTTAAAATGCACTCAGCACTTCATTTTTATTGGCAAGTCAGCCTTGTTGTGTTGGTGCTTGCAGCACTATATATATATAGGGAATAGGCCTGGCCTCCATCATTGGGGACAGGTATGATCTATTTCAGGAGACCAGTCAGTGTGAAAGGCTTGCCACAATATTGACAGGGCTTTGCTCTTTTGAGAAATGGATTTCAGTGCATAAGTCTGCTGGAGCAGCACTATCAACTGATGCATTTTGAAAAAAACATTTTTCCCATGACAGAATCCCTTCAATATACTAATTGTGGATGCACACAATTACCCCCTTATAAGCCCTCACTGTATAATAAATAAAAGCAGGTGCTGATAAATGTCTTTCACCTAAAGTCCTTTTGCAGATGGTGAGATCCCAGTCGGCTGGCGATGTTCCCCAGAATCTTATATTTGCCTGTCAAGTGCTGGATGGATGATTTGTAGCTGTCACACCTAATGCAGAACATGTCGCTGGTAGAAGGGTTGTCTCGCTCCTGCTGCTGTCACACATGATGCACAATGCAGATCCAGCTGTGCTCAGGTCAATGAGAATTGCTCCTCTGCGGTGATTCCCCCCTTGTTCATTTCACACCCCGGCATGTGAACTTGACACCTGTGTACTTGCGGGACGCGCTTCATTAACTTTATACTTTCATTTGATAGGATAAAAATTATAGGAATTTGCTGGGGGGGGAAAAGTTGTTTCAGCATCAGTTCTACCTTAGCTCTTAATTTATACCTGTTCTATGCCAAAACCCATTTATATATATATATTTATATTTATATATATATATATATATATATATATATATATATATAATCTGTAAATGGACCAGCACACCAGTTTTTCATTCAAAGTGATTTATTTCAGTGTCACTCACATGTCCAACGTTTCGGCCCACATTGGGGCCTTGATAAAGGAAAAAAAACTGGTGTGCTGGTCCATTTACAGATTATATGCAATATTTGACCAAGCACCCAGACTACAACATTGTAAGAGTGCAGGTACCTTCCGAACATTATATATATAATATATATATATAGGAACATTTCACTTTTTAACTAGCTTGCAGTGTGATTCAGTTTGCAATTGGTCTTTCCTCCTTGTGGTTGGCCTTTGTCAGGTATCACGGTGAACCTGAAGATATTGGCCTCCCCCACGTTTCCCACTGAGCTGCGCCCTGGAGATGAGAGAGAGCGATCCCAGATAAGGAATAGCAGGAGTGCCTGTGAGTGCACAGAAGATAAGTCTATGGAATTAGGACTTATCTGCAGATGAGAAGATGAAGTCAGGAACAGGCCGGGTCATACACAGAGGGATGTTAGGAATCAAGCGCCAATCCAGGGATAATCAAGAAGAGTAGTCGGGAGCAAGCCAAAGTCATAATCAGAACTTCTCAAAATCACAGAAATGCTTAGGGGCAGATTTCTCAAATTCACATGAATGATTCGAAATTCGATCGAATTTTCAAAAAGATTCTAATTAGAATTTTCTCATTTTTGAAGACCACTTCGACCAACGAATTTTGAAAATCTAATCGAATTTAACGTTTTGAAGAATTCGAATAAAATTATTTTCGAATATTCGACAGTAGAATAACTTGCCCTTTAAATTTTTATTCGACTGCCTAGTCGAATCGATCGAATTGCTGTAAAATCCTTCAGAATTCGAAGGATTTCAATTCGACCACAATTTGAGTGGTCGAATTCGACCCATAGTAAATCTGCCCCTTAGTGTCAGTAAGGACAATCACCTTGCATTGGGCGTCTCTTTTTACCTCCGTCAGAAATGGACGCGGGTGTCGAGACGAAGGCTTGAATGCAAGGTCGCGCTTGATTGTGCATGAGTAAGGGCAAACACTCCACTGAGTCCTGAGAAGCCTGCCTCTTTCCCGCCAGTCTGAGTTATCTGGTTACCAAAGTCACTGGCAACCAAAAATCAGATAAAAGGAGAAGGAAAGGCTGAATCATCACCCAGTACATATGCATTAGCCCAGACGGCACTAGAAAACATCGTGGTACTGGGTACTTTTCTAGTTAGCCCCTTTACACCATTTTCCTTTTCCAGGGATTCCTTGCAACTGGTCTGAGCTGCTAGAATCGTGACAGAGTACAAATTCAGGAAAATGTAGCGTGCATGCATACAAGTCAGAGCAAAGATCCCGAGACAGAAAAGAAGAAGACAGCATGGTTCATTAAAATGCTATCACAAAGATAAGGAAAACAAGGTGCTCCAGAACATTATATAAATAGCTCACCGAGTAGTTGATGTGGTCCAGGTGCACTAGCCCCAGACCCCCAGCTTTAGGGAGCAGCAAACCAGGATAAACAACAGAACAGGGCTGTCCAGCCCTCCACAAGGCCAAAAAGTATTAGTTAAAAAATGTCTATTAATCAAAGTTAAAAATATACTTGAGCATTACACATTTCGTACCTTTTTGCGATACAAAACCGCACCATACTTTCCCATAAATGATATATACCCATATCTATACTAACTGTAGAGTTTAGTATCACAATAGCCAAATATTATCTGTCCAAGAAATCATCCAAACCCCTCTTAAAGGCATTCGCAGAATCCACATCACAACATCACCCGGCAGTGCATTCCAATCCTCTAATGTATTTGTAAAGTGTAATCATGTCCCCTCGCAAGCACCTTTTTCTCAGAAAAACAACCCCAACCTGGACAGTCTAACCTAATAATTTAAGTCTTCCCTCATCCCTCTAACCAGTTTAGTTGCACTTAGTCTCTGCACTCTCTCCAGCTCATTTACATCCCTCCTAAGGACTGGAGTCCAAAACTGCACTGCATACTCCAGATGAGGCCTTACTAGGGATCTATAAAGAGGTAGAATTATGTTTTCATCCCTTGAGTTTATGCCCTTTTTTATGCAGGACAGAACTTTATTTGCTTTAGTAGCTACAGAATGACACTGCCCAGAATTAGACAACTTGTTATCTATAAAAACCCCAAGATCCTTCTCACTTAAGGAAACTCCCAACACACTGCCATTTAGTGTATAACTTGCATTTATATTATTTTGCCAAAGTGCATAACCTGCATTTATCAACATTGAACCTCATTTTCCAGTTTGCTGCCCAGTTTTCCAACTTAGACAAATCACTCTGCAAAGTGTCAGCATCCTGCATGGAACCTATAGCTCTGTACAATTTATTATCATATGCAAAAATAGAAACTGTACTTTCAATGCCCACATCCAGGTCATTAATAAACAAGTTGAAAAACAAGGGACCCAGTACAGAGCCCTGCGGTACCCCACTAACAACACTGGTCCAAATAAGCAGTTTGGCAATCACGGAGCTAAGCTCGCTAAGTACCCTGGGATGAATCCCATCTGGCCCCGGACCTTTGTTTGTCTTAACATGTTCTAGTCTATTTTGTATTTCTTCATGAGTGAATCATGCATCATTAGACCTATTTCTAGAATTGGGACGATTAATAAGGAAACCTTCATTAGACGAAAAATATATGTTCGGAATCTGAGGTGAACTGCCCCTTAATTTAAAACCAGAAAAAGCAGTACAGTATATGGGTCTCCTGGGGTCACAAATCTATCACGTTGGTCATTGCAAAATGGTTTAGTATAGAATTGTGTTCAAGCAACCGCATACTGTTGGTTTCTACAATAACACACAAGTCCTAAGCAACACCTTCCTGTCTTGGTTTTAGTTTTACCAAATACATTTTTCAAAACCTGCTTTCTATAAAGACTAGATCACAATTAATCAGTACAACATTATCGGCCCTTGTGTTTCCTAACCAACGTGATAACAGTTTATACCAGGAACACTGGCAATACACAGCACAGACGGGTCTGCTAAAGTGGACTAGCAAAGGATTATCCCCCCCTAAATCCCTATCTGGTCCACAATACAAGATATCACCTGACTGGTGGCCAGCAGTGTAACAACTGGCCTCCTGGGCCCATGTCGGGTGGCTGCAAACTCTCCCACACTTACATACTTAAACAATACATAATAATGTTCTCTTGCATGTTTTGGAGTAAGTGCTGTAGGTATGGCTCCTTACTAATTACTTTTGTGTATCGAAACCAGTATATTGTATAGGTGCATTTGCAGTGTCCAGAGAGTTTGTTTTTAGCATTGCTATAAAATTCTTCGATTCCATTTTAGATTTGGAACTAAAAGACTTCTGGATGCAATCTAAAAAAAAGCTATTATTTGTACTTATAGCAGAGAACAATCTTTCCCTACACTTCCGATGATCTATACTTGTTTAGTACTTGTAGAGCAATGAAAAAAAACCTGATAAATCAATGGAGCAATCAGGATGGGGTGATTGGTTTGGAAAGATAATGTGAAATCAATCTGCATAATGGAACCGTAATTGGGGAAAAATGGGGAAAGGTTTGAGAATTAAGTGGAGTGAATCTTGTTTATATTGAGAAATGGATAAATTACAGAAAAGTACAGTTTCTATCGGATTATCCCTTTCTTGAAAATGCTGCTGCCGGCGCTGTTGAATTTCAAATGCAGAAAACCCAGTAATCATTTTTTCTTGCTTGCCTATTGCATTGGTAATGTGACCTACCTACCCCCACCAGTATCTTCAGTGGAATACTTTATCATCCAGCCAAGTTATTAATGATTCCAGTTGCATATCATTTGCATAAGATATATTGCAAATGATGTGGCCTGTGTTTGCTGGGTTGGAGACAAAGGGAAAGGGCAGAAAGGCAGCAGTACAATTAAGTTTCAGCGGGGAAGATGGCAAACCTCAGTGTAGGAGAGTAAAGGTTTGGCTCACCTTTAATTTAAGGGTTTGTTCCAGCAAGGTCTGGGTAGGGAGAGTTGTTTTATCTTTCCAGGTTAGTGGTTTCTCTTATTGGCAAGTGGTATCAGGTGTC
The DNA here is from genome assembly GCA_024363595.1 of Xenopus borealis. Lineage (NCBI taxonomy): Eukaryota > Metazoa > Chordata > Amphibia > Anura > Pipidae > Xenopus > Xenopus borealis. The sequence continues at coordinate 120,978,624 of CM044442.1, read as the reverse complement.
CTTAGTCTTTACAAATGGCCGTTCCATGTGTTCAATCTTTTTCTACCCTACTTGTTGATCAGGGATAATGATCCTGAGATAGGAGGCCTCAGTAAGAGAAGAGGTGGTAAGTAAATCAGCCCAAGGCTTTTAAAGGAGAACTAAAACTTGATTAAAGAAGTAGCTAGAAATGTTGTACATTGTTTTGTGCTTGTGTACCAGCCCAAGGCAATCACAGCCCTTTAGCAGTAAATATCTGTGTCTCTCCAGTAGATCCCCATCTTCTTTTCTGATTCTGATTCACTGATTCACATGCTCTGTGCTGCTGTCACTTACTGAGCTTAGGGACCCACTCACAATATACACTACACATAGAATAGAAATATAGTCACATAATTAATACATGGCAGCACAGAAACCAGTGCAATTAGCCTCAGTATTTAATAATCATCCCTGTAACATCAGCTTATATTACAGACCAACCTCATTTTCTGCTGGATAATTAGTGACGACCCCTAAGCTTAGCTTCTCAACAGCTGCTCAGAGCCCACTGAGCATGTGAGTGTCACAGACACTTTCCAAGATGGTGACCCCCTGTGACAAGTTTGAAGTCCTGGATCATTGCTGCTATTGACAAGCTGAAACTTTAGGCTTATACAACAAGTTCAGTATTTAAAATATTGCATTTTTGACCATATTATTTTTTAGGGTTTACTTTTCTTTTAACAAGGTGAGTGAATGTAGGGACTCAACAGGGAAATTCATGGGGAAGAACAAATGTAAGGTCCTTGTACTCTGGAGTGAGAGTCAGGCTTATGGTAGTTAGTACATTTTGAGGCTCCAATAAAGAGAGCAGAAATGGTTTGTTCTCTGGGTGTCACCTGCCAGATAAGGGATGAGTTCAGGCTCCAGAAATTTCTGGAGGAACATCACTGTGAGGGTCTTGTAATCTGGATAATTGTTAGAGTACTTTCATCTAGTTCAGGGATCTGCAACCTTGGCTCTCCAGCTGTTGAGGAACTACAAGTCCCACAATGCATTTGCCTTTATGAATCATGACAGACTCCTTCACTGCATTGTGGGACTTGTAGTTCCTTAACAGCTGGAGAGCCAAGGTTGCAGATCCCTGATCTAGTTGTTGTGTTTGGTAGCCAAGGATGAGAAGAATATAACAATGCTTTATTAGCAGGTCATGCAGCCATTACATAACAGCAGAAAGTCTTACTTTCACTTTCAAGCTGTACAGAAAGTCCTGTGTATGCACAGTGACACCTGCAGGCCATTTGCATAAACACCACATATTCCCCCTATAGTAGGAAAGCATTTGGACAAATATATAAACAGTAACAATTAAACTGTATGTATCTTAAAGCAATATATACATTCTTCACATGACATAGTCCTTGGTCCATGCAGGTAGTTTCCTGATTCTCTCAGTCTGCCTTATAGGTTCACTTTCTTCTGCCCTATTGGGGTTGGCATCAGGAGTAGGGAAATGTCCTTCATCAAATGGAACATCTCCAAAGTCATATCTAGCAGGAGCAAGACGACTTGCATTCCATATGCGTCCATCAGACAGTTTGAAACATCAGTGAAGCGATTGGCTATTGTACCATTTTGAAGTATCATCAAAGAGACTGTTTGAGATCCAGCAAGGAAACGTAGTCAGCTGTTTCAAAGAAGCACTGGTCTAAGTTACAGTATATAGAGAGATCTATATCAACCCTAATCTATATATGTGTGTGTGATGTCAATGATGTCGATGAGTCCCATGTATTGCCTTTCCTAAAGGGGGTCACGGTTAGCTGCATTCTAGCTGGGTATGAAAAGGCTGTATCCACTGTACAGAGTAGCAGTAAAGCTCGAGAACAGCGTTACGTGTATACAGAGATGAGTGTGGGCTCAGCTAAAGAAAATTGCTGTGAAGCTGGACTGAAATGAATAAAGAACATTTATCTTTCATTTTACTTTGCATTATCCATACCTCCCAACAGCTCAACCCGCAGTCCTGTGTTTGTACTGGAAAGTTCCTATTTCTCTGCACTGAACAGCCAAAAAAGATGCATTGTTTCGAACTTAACTGGCTCTTGGCAGAGAGCCCAGAATAGATACTTAAGATACATTTGTAACAGTTTTGTCTCTTGGGAGAAGTTAGACTCGCAGCTTAAAGAGCAATTCATCTTCATTAGTAAAACATAAAGACTTCAGAAATGTTTAAAAACTGTCATAGCCTGTCAATTTTTTTTAAAATGGTAATTAGGGGGTGTGGCTACAAAAAGGGGAATGGTAAAATGTTTTCAGTGTGGCAAATCTTTTTGCCCCTCTTTCCATTTCCAAAATGTTGGGAGGTATGCTTTAACGTTGCCTAATTTCCAGGAATGTGTAAGTGACTTATTATTATTGTAATTTTGGATGAATTTCAGCTGAAACGGGCAAATCTGAATTGTTCACAACAGCAGAGAGAAAACTCACCCAAGCTCCATAGTCAAGGTGTCCTGGAGGCACAAGGGGAGATTAGACAAATGTTCTCTTCCGGATCTCCCACGAAATGCCTTCCCGCCGGCAAGAATGCGAATCACCTGCGGGAAGGCATATAGATTGCTTTGTTTTCCAAAGTCGCTTTGTGAGGCTTGTCGTTGGGCAACTAATCTCGCCATGTGCTGCCACCCTAATTCTTACTGGAAGCAACACCAGCATATTGGGTTTATTTAATATTAACATGATTTCAGGGCCGGATTTACATAGCTGGGCGCCCATAGGCCCGTTGTCGTTTGTCAACCCTGTCCCTTCCTTTTATTTGTTCAAATTTTCATCACAGTGGCACATGGGAAATTTTAATTTATTAACCAAAGTGGGTGTGGTTGGGCAGCATGCCATCCCCCAAAAGTCCTACCGGCCTGGGCCTAGGTGGCCTCTCTACAAATCCGGGCCTGCATGATTTTCTTGTAGACTTACAGTATGAAGATCCAAATTAAGGAAATATTAGTTACCTAGAACAGTGATTTTCAACCTTGTGCCTCCAGCTGTTAAGGAACTACAAGTCCCACAATGCAATGAAGGAGTCTGACAGCCACAGTCAGGCAAATGCATTGTGGGACTTGTAGTTTCTTAACAGCTGGAGGCACAAGGTTGAAAATCACTGACCTAGAAAGCCCCAGGTCTCGAGCATTCTGGATAACAGGCTCCATACCTGTATGACAATAGTTTATATAAACAAAGCTGCTGTGTAGCCATGGGGCTAGCTATTCAAAATGAAGTAGGGCAAAATGGCACTGGTTACAATGCAGATATCAGATAAGTAGACAAGATGAGCTCTGCCCATGATGCAATTCTCCTGGGGCCAACTTTCTCCATATGGCCTGGTCCCTGTCCCCCCATTTTAGACCTTCCGGTCCAAAGTAATGGAGACCTTAGAGAACAAATTGGGCATGCCACAGATAGTGGACCCAACAGGCTGCTTTCTAGGGCTGATAGATGAGGTACTGCCCACTAATGCAACCAGAATCCGGTTACGTACGCTCGTGTTTTATGCCAAGAAAACGGTGATTATGCAATGGATGGGGAGACCCTAGCCTTTTGGAAAACGTTGGTAGACAATGCCTTTCCCCTCATAAAACTCATCTACGAGACAAGAGGCACTTTTGATAAATTTGGTTAGATTTTGGGAGACTGGTGTGACCAGGACCCCCTGGATACCTAGATGCAACCAGATTTATACCACCAGCTACACCCGTGTCTACACCAACAATTCTACCAAACTCTTCAATGTCATTCTACCAGATATTGTATTGTCTGTGTTATTAAAACCAATAAAAATGTACCTTTGAAAAAACGTTATACATATATAATAGTCCTGTTAATTAATAGTCACTTAATTGAGTTCCTTCCTTGATGAGAGCGTTGTTTAGGGGGGTTTGGAATTTCACTACAATAACAAAGGACATATTGTCACATATGCTCCACAAATACAACAGGGATGTTTAACCTGCAGTCCTCCACAATAACGGAACGGATGGGGACGGGCACTGGTGCGGGACGTGCAGCTGGGCCCCCCTCCGTACGCGTTTATCCACCCGGAAATCGCCCACTGCGGCCAGAAATTGGCAGTGTGCAAGCTGCCAGGGGCCCTGAGGGGGTGCGGGCCCTTGCGATTCCACCACTGGCCCTCCAGCTGCTCACATGGGGGGGCAGCATTATTTACTTGCCACCAACTCTGAATCCATTTTTATAGTAGTATAGTATCAGAACTGTAATACACACCTAAGTAATACAGATAATAATACCCTAGAGCAGAATACATGACCGATAACATTGATTTTCTTGTCATCTTAGACCTTTCCATGTAATGATCACTAAATCCAGGAGATAAGCAAAGCCAAATTCCTTCTTCTTTCAGTGAATGACCCCTGCCGGACACTGATCTATGCTCACGGTTAGTCTCTCTCTATTCATAGCTGCCACCACCGAGTTTAATTTGAAGGTTTCAAGTGAAGTATATTTCAGTTATTTCACTGGGTTGGGAGTTGTGCGTTGCCAAAAGCATTTGTGATTTTTTAATCATTGTGTCCCTAGAACTTGATATGCCTTTATTGATTTTGTTATGTTTATTAAAGGGTTCTCAGTAGGGAGTCACACAATCAAACTTCTATCTCCGCAATCGTTGCTTTCTTTTTATGGCACTCAACGGTGCTTGCTTTCTGTTTGCAGTTACTTGCCTGGGATTTTAGATGCATTTTGGGTTTAATAAAATGTATGATGTGGTTCTTGGACAAAAACCCACTTCTGTGCTTTGTTGTCTGCATTCTATCACAAAAATGCAAGAAGCCAGTGGCCATGGTATACATGCTAATACTTCTTATATATCATAGCTAACATTTTCCAAGCCTTGCAGGGCACTAAAACATATAAACACATATATACATATGATATATACAAATGTATTGCCTGCCCTTAATGCTGCAACGGTTCACACTGGAGAGATGGCACAGATCAACACGGGTTCTGGAGGAGAGAGCACTATGGAATACAATGGAAGAAGAAAAAGAATATTGGCATATGAGCTGTCTATAAGTAATGGATCCACAAAGCTTGTGTTGTGGAACTGGAGACCACTTGAAGTAAACCTGGGCAGGGTCGGACTGGGCCGCTGCTGGCCCAGATCCACACCCTACCTGCACAATGCGCTCTAATGCGCACGCTTGTTCTGATGCTTCACTTCCTGGCACAGTGCGAGCATGCACGCTGATGGGCACTCTCACTCTAGTGTGCATGCACTTGGGGGGGAGGCAGCAGCCCTCTCGTCCAGAGGGGGACCCTGAGGCAGAAGTCCCAGTGGGCCCCAGGCCCCGCAGTCTGACCCTGAACCTAGGAAAGCATGACATAAGAATTTATGGGCATAAAAGGGTGTTACCTATGTGGGAGCATAGAGATATTTCTTCACAGTGCAGAAAAACTGCTCATAAAACCAATGAGATGGTTCTTCCTCAAGGTCAAGGTACAAATACCTACTTTTTCTCTATGTTTGTAGTTAATTTGGCCAGATCAGTAGCACTTCCATTGTATTTAAATATTTTACATAGCCTTGGAGTGCTCCCACAGCTCCCTTTTTTGTGTTTTTTGTAGCCAGAAGTCTAGCAGTTAGGCTGCAGGTCAAGCATCCATGTGGTTGTAGCCCACCCACACCAATCCCTTTAATTGGTGGTCCCATGCCTTTAAAAATAGGTGTATGGGCAGTCTATCTCTCTTAAAAGCTGATTAAGCCTGTAGAACCAATGCTGTGGTCTAGGCAATCTCTGTCTTGTAAAAGATGATTCCAGGGCGGACTAAGCCCTCTGACTTAAATCAATGCCCAGTTCAGGAGACGCTTATGCCAAGAAATGCTACCATGTAGGGAGATGCCAACTTTTGTCTAAATCAGTAGCACTTCCATTGTAATTAATTATACTTTTACTTAGCCTTGGAGTTCTCCCACAACCCGCTTTTTTGCACAAGGTACAAATAGTCAAGCTAGCCTGACTTGACTTCATTCAAGTCAGGGGGTCCTGGTTGAATCTGCATACATAGAAAATCCAGCAGTGTTGCCCTTTCAACAAGGGTCCATCCAAGCAGTAGCAATGTACAACTAGGCACTTGTGGGTCATTTCCATCTCTGGATAAGTGGTGTAACATCTTTGAAAAGCGCTATTGCTTTAAGCTGGCTAACAAGCATCTGTATCTTCCACAAGGAGAGCTTTGAAAGTAATCTTGTAAGTTTTCTTTCCAGATGGCTTGCGGATTACTGGATTAGTAGTCTTTATGAATGACATAGGGAGATGCGAGATGAATTGAGCTTTGAAATGGGATGGGAATATTAGTACTGGATTCATGTATAAGTAGCTATATTCCAGTACATAATGACCCAAGCCAGTATGGGGTACATTAGAAATCTCTTTATGGTGTACGACATTGGTGTTTTCTAATGGGGAAGGCTGCCAGCAGGTGTCAATACATCTTAGGTTTGACTTGGCATAAACCACTTACTGTAATCACTAGGGATGCAGCAAATCCTCTATTTTGGATTCGGCCCGAACCCCTGAATTGTTCCTGAAAGATTTGGCCGAATACCGAACCAAATCCTTAGGAGTGGGAAGGGAAATTAGGATTCGGTTTGGCCAGGAAGAAGGATACGGCCGAATCCTGCTGAAAAAGGCCGAATCCTGAACCGCATCCTGGATTTGGTGCATCCCTAGTAATCACTCTTGATTCTTGCCATTGGTATGTTTAGAATAAACAGGTTCCATCCATTTATAAAGTATGTCCTTATTCCCCATAGTAGTTCCATATGGGATGACTATACAGATACAGCTGAGGAGCACCTCATTCTAGTCCTGACTCCTGAGCAGAAGTCAGAACTGTTCATTATTTCACCCAATATGAGTGACCCTTTTTGCATGTGTTGATGTGTGTTGAGGGGGGACTAAGCCTACATATAATGCTGTTTCCATTACCCAAGTGATTTCTGGCTCTCATCTCTGCAAGTCTCTTAAAAGGATGTTCTGGAAGATGGTAATCAGCTTCATTCTAAATCAATGTGTTACTATCTTGTGGGCGTTCAGCTTTAAGTCGCTTTTAGTTTCATTTCTGTAATGAGTGCCATTAGGTTTTTGAAAGAACCATTATAATTCTGAATACATAAACACTTTCCCTACTGAATGTCTAATCAGATCACTCTGGTCACCCCTTGGAAGATCCATATTGATACCTCAGCAGGCTCTTATGGGCAGCACCCAACACCAGAACCAGTACTAAGCACAATGGTCTAGGCTTCACCAGATAAGTGACCGCCTTTGGCTTCGGAAGGAGCCCTCAGCTACTTAGATGCCACCTGGACTTTAACGAGGCACAACTGTTGTTAGAGTCAGTAAGACCAAAGGTCACGGTACAGGCAGGAGTAGGCAGATTCATAGTCAGACAGGCTGGGTCGAGGCAGGCAGATAGCAGGGATCATCAGGCAGGCAAGGGTCAAACCGGGTAATCAATCAGGATGAGGCAGAAGAGGTAGTTGGTATTCAGGCACGGTTCAGAATACGGAATGTAGAGTAGTCAAGAACAGGCTGGAGTCAAACACGGGTAATCAATCAGAATAAACAGGTCAAATCACTAGCACAAAGCTCACGAACCACCAGGAACAAATCCTATCACGGGCAATCACCACAATTACAAGATTCCCTTAAATACATTTGAATTTGGCGCCATTGCATCAACTTGCGTGCTGATGCAATCACGCCAGCGAGAGCGCGTCCATAAAGGAAACGAGACGCGGGCCCGTGTGTCCTAAGGTAAGGAGGAAGTACATGTGTATGGTGGGCGTCCCTGCTGTCCCCCCACTAGACCACCAGGTAAGGATTTCTTCACACAGGCTAAGTGCATTTAGTAGTGTTTCTAATCAAATAATATCTTTTAGTGCCAACACATAAACACAGAAGGACCCCATTGTTGCAAGACAGCTGATCCAACCATTGCATGGCAAATCTCCAATATATAACACTGGCTGATTTATAACTGAGGCTCATACAAAGTATTTGTAGCATTGTGTGAAGAAGGGTAGGGGGGTCCACAGCGCTAGTGCAGAGCTCTTCGTTACCAGGAGCAGCATTTTTCCCGCCTCCTTAGGTGAGTGCATCAACTCGCCTCATTGGCGGAGCACCCCTGCACAGCATGATGCTGCCACCACCATCTTTCACTGTGGCGATGGTGTCCTTGGGGTGATGGGATGTGTTTGGTTTGTACCAGACATAGCATTTTCCTTGGTGGCTGACCAGAGCACCTTCCTCCATACATTTTGGAAGTCGCCCACATGCCTTTTGGCAAACTCAAAATGTGCCTTCTTATTTTTAACTTAAGTAATTTCTTTTTTCTGGCCACTTTTCCATAAAGTCCAGCTCTATGGAGTCTATGGCTTATTGTGGTCCTATGGACAGATACTATGGAACTCTGAAACTCCTTCAGGGTATCTGTGCTGCCTCTGATTAATGCCCTCCTTGCCCAGTCTGTGAGTTTTGGTGGGCTGCCCTCTCTTGGCAGGTTTGTTGTGATATCATGTTGTTTCCATTTGAAGATGATGGATTTGATGGTGCTCCGGATCATCAAATATTTGGATATTTTTTTATAACCCAACCCTGAATTGCACTACTCAGCAACTTTGTCCCTGACTTGTTTGGAGAGCTCCTTGGACATCATGGTGTGATGCCTCTTGCTTTGTGGTGTTGCAGCCTCTGGAGCTTTTCAGAAAAGGTGTGTTTATACTGACATGATCATGTGGCACTAATTATGTGACTTTTGAAGGTAAAGGGCTTTGTGGCAAAGGGGGTGAATACATATGCACATGCCAATTTTTGTTTTTTTTTAAATTCTTTTTTATATATATTTTTTTCATTTCACTTCACAGACTTAGACTATTTTGTGCAGATCCATCACATAAAATAAGACAGTGGCGAAACTACTGGGGGAGCAGGGGGTGCGATTGGGCCAGTGCCCGCACCCCTTTAGGGCCCCCCGGCAGCTTGCGCACTGCCGGGTCGATTTCCGGCCATATGATCTTGTGCGGAGGGGAGCACGATTGCACGTCCAGCACCAGGGCCTGCCCCCCCCTCCAGTTACATTGCTGGATTAAGAAACCTAAATAGGTAAAAAGCCAAGGGGGTGAATACTTTTGCAAGGCACTGTAAAATGCAATTCTGATGTTATTTATAAGGAATTAAGGAAACAGGAAAGTCGAAGGGTTTTACCATAAAATTCAGCTACACTTCAGGGCTGATTTGTCAAACGTCAAGATTTTAATTTTCAACCACAAAAATGGCTCTTCTCTGTTCCTTTTTTAATATCTGATACTTTTTTAAATCAAATTTTCTTGCATTTCCTTTTCAATCTATAATATTCAGGTGCTTAAAGCTGCCAAGATCTATTAAAGCCAGAAGCACATCACTGCTTGTTTGAATGGGAATCTTAAGATGGTCCCTCACCTAAAGATCTTTCTTCAATATTCAATCAGACATAATGGGTTGAGTGCAGAGGATCTTGTATTTGTCTATTTTGCACCCCCGCCTAATGGTTTTAAAAATTAGTGGTAAGCATAACTTCTCCTTGTTTGTTATAGTTCATATAGGAGCAGTGACCAGCTCCTTGTTATAGCTCCCACCCCTCCCAGCTATAGTCAGGTGATCCCACTGGTGTCTAATAAAAGAGCAACCAAGTTTGGGAGTTTTACTTTGAAAGCAGTGAGTAAGTTGCAGGTAAAACTTAGTCCCTTTGTAAAATGTATAATGAAGTAATAGAATTCTTAATGAATCAGATGAAATTTGAGACTAGGACTGGCCAGATATGGGATGACTGTGACGTAGTTGGCCAGATTAAATATATTGCAATATATGGACAAACAATCCCTGTTTTGTTTAAAGGGTAAGGCATTTTTTAGTAGCTGTATGCACAGAATGTCTCAATGTCTTAAAGGGCAAGGAAAGGCAAAGAAATAAAATCACATTTTTACTTTCTTTAATGAAAAAGAAATCTATCTCCAATATACTTTAATTAAAAAATGTGCACCATTTTTATAAGAAACCTGACTGTATGCAGTGAAATTCTCCCTTCATTTACTGCTGAGGATAGGAATTGTTCATACTTATGAACAGCAGGGGGAGCCCCTGCCTTACTTACAGCCATGCAGAACTCAAACAGCTTTGTTTTTTGATCATTTATGACGATCCCTAAGCAGCACAGACCACACTGAGCATGTGCAGTGCCAGTGTCAGACAAAGATGTATAACAAAGTTACAAGATGACAGCCCCCTGTGGCCAACTTTGAAAGTATAAATCATTTGTTTGATTAGGCTTGTGGTGCAGTAAGTTCATGTTTATGTTTAGTATACAAAATACTGCATTTCTAGCCCTATTCTATTTTACACTTTCCTTGTCCTTTAAATATATTGATAATGGGTTGAGTGCAGAGGACCTCTTGTATTTTTTTATATTCAGTTTTGAAATCTGACATGGGGCTAGCCATTTTGTTAATTTCCCAGCAGCCCCAAGTCATGTGACTTGTGCTCTGATAAAATTAAATCACTCTTTGCTGCTGTACTGCAAGTTGGAGTGATATCACACCCTCCCTTTTTCCGCCCCAGCAGCCTAACAACAGAACAATGGGAAAGTAACCAGATAACAGCTCCCTAACACAAGATAACAACTGCCTGGTAGATCTAAGAACAACACTCAATAGTAAAACCCATGTCCCACTGCGTTCTATTCAGTTACATTGAGAAGGAAAAACAACAGCCTGCCAGAAAGCAGTCCCCTCCTAAAGTGCTGGAACAAGTCACATGATCAGGGCAGCTGGGAAATTGACAAAATGTCTAGCACCATGTCAGATTTCAAAAGTGAATATAAAAAAAATCTGTTTGCTCTTTTGAGAAATGGATTTTCAGTGCAAAAGTCTACTGGAGCAGCACTATTAACTGATGTGTTTAAAAAAAACAAAAAAAAAAACATGTTTTCCCATGACAGTATCCCTTTAACAAGTAGAACCAAGGAAAGCTGAGATATTGTGGGAAAGAGATCTGGCAGGAATGAATGACAATTGTGTGTCCAACTGTCCTAGGGATTTCTTTTTTTGTTCTTTGGCCTTCTCCTAATTTTTGTTTCTTAAGAAAGGTAAGGAATGTTGATACACGTATGGGACTTGTTATCCAGAATGCACGGGACTTGGGGGTTTCCAGAAAATGGATTTCCGCCACTTCGATCTTCATACCTTATGTCTATTAGAAAATCATGTAAACATTTAATAAGCCCTATAGGCCTTTGCTTCCACTAAGGATTCATTATATCTTAGTTTGGATCAAGTGAAAAGAACAGTTTTATTATTACAGAGAAAAATGATTTAAAAAAAAAAAAATTAGTATTCTTTTGATAAAATGGAGTCTATGCAGTGGCGTTTCTGGGGCTTCCGCGATGCCGCCGCCCACTTCCCGCTCCGCGCTTAAAAATCAACATCAGACCGGGTCAAAGGGGGGCAGTATTGCTAGTGCATCGAGCGCAATTGCGCTCTCTGCACTAGCGGAGCCGAATTTCCAGGTTAAAACCCGGAAATTCGTCTCTTAAAGTTTTTGCCGCCCCTTGTAACTGGCTGCTCCGTGCCAGGTTCTCACTTTGCCTCATGTCAGGAGCGGCCCTGAATCTATGGGAAACTTTCTATAATTCGGAGCTGTCTGCATAACAGATGTCCAGATAACAGATCCCATAGCTGTACACATATGAGGAAATACATTAGAGATGAGATGGAATAGAAGCAGGAGTCGGAGGAGCTCATCTCCGCTTCAGTCTATAAATATGATAGTGGCAGAAAATTAGCAGGTCACTGAAGGACTGACTTAGTCACCACGAGCCGCTCTCTTTAGCAGAGGCAATACTGGGTCAGGCATAATGTGAGCGGAATATTAAATTAAACATAAAATGGCAAAAAAGAAATCTGTCATTTTGTATGTGGAGAGTTGCACTTTGCCTTGCAATTCACAAAATGCAATAAAATGATTGTAGGCAGGCAGGGCCGCCATCAGGGGGGGACAGGGGGGACAAGTGTCCTGGGACCGGGGCTGAACGGGGGCCCGGCAGTGCTGCAATTTTCAAAGAGCCGGACCCCCTTACGAATGCAGAAGCGCGCGCTCCTTACGAAGTTCTGCGCCAGAATGCGGAAGTGCCGAACATATACGAAGTCCTGATGAGGCTGAAATACCCGAAGTCCTGAAAGGAGCCGACACTAAATTCCTGGCCACCAATTTTTCATTTTAACATTCTATAGGCCCCTGCCACCAATTTTAAAAAAAAAAAAATTTTTGTTAACTTGTAAGGGGGACTTTGGCGACAAAGTTTTTTTTAACTTGTGAGGGGACCTGGTCACCAATTATTTTTTTTTTAACTTGTCGGGGGGCCCTGACCACCAGTTTTTACAAAAAAAACTTTTATGGGGGGGCCCTGGCACCAATGTTTTTTTTAACTTATAAGGGAGCCCTGGGGGGGTTACTTTTTTAGCGCTGATATCTGTGTGGTCTTTTAACTTTGATGTGGAGTGGGTGGGGATCAGGGTTGGGTGGGTGGTTTCGTGGGCGGGGCCCCCAACAATTTTGTTGTGCGGGGCACCGTGATTTCTAATGGCGGCCAAGTAGGCAGCACATAGACAAACACAACAGTCCTCTGCACTGATATATGCTCACAAATAGAAACGATACGGAAAGGAAAGGATAGATAATAACCCCCACTTGGATCTCAATGTTAAAATTAAAATAAGTATCTTCTGATACTATAAGTTACAACTTTATTGATAAAAGGACTAACGATCCACATAAAAAGGTAAAAAGGATTATAATTCCTGTGTTCTGATGCGCGGTTCCTGCAGTGCAAATTAAATTATTCTAAAGTGCTGGTGCTATTAGGAGTGAATAAAAGAATTATACTGTGTTTAAATAAATTGGTGTCTTGTCTTTATAATTCATCCAATAAGTTATCTATCAATTGATAGATCAATGAATTTAACTTATTGGATGAATTATAAAGACAAGAAACCAATTTAAAATTTAAATCCTTCGAATTAGAATATCGAATTCAAAGGATTTTACCGTAATTTGAATATTGGAACAATCGAATAGAAAACATTCGATCGAACGATTAAATCCAACAGTTTGAACGATTTTAACCATTCGATCAAATTTTTTTTATTCGATCTAAACATCTTTAAAAAACCCTATGGGAGCTTCCTATAGGGTTTAATAGCAATTCTGTGGCTTTAATCTGGAAAACTAGGCACTCGAATTAAAGGGCAAGTAATTCGACTGACGAATATTCGAATGTTCAAATAGTATTTTATTCTTATCATTCGATCGAATTTTCAAAATTCGATGGTCGAAGTGGTCTTCAAAAATATTTGAAAATTCCAATCTTTTTGAAAATTCGATCGAATTTCGAATCATTCATGTGAATTTAGTAAATCTGCCCCTTGGTCTATTAGAGAATCATGTAAGCATTAAATAAACCCAATAGTCTGGTTTTGCCTCCAATGAGGATTAGGGTCGCAGGGGAGCGCAGGAGTAGACGCACTTGATTCTTTTCAATGAGGTTGAAACGCAACATGCTGCATTTTACCTGCGTTTGGCGCTTACACGCGTCTCTGTGAGTACAGCCACATTGAAAAGAATCCAGTGCGTTTACTTGTGCGCTCCCCTGCGGCTGAACGGAACAAAATGAAACGCAGGGGAGCGCAGGTAAAAACTCCCATGTGTAAGAGCCCTTAATTATATCTCAGTTGGGATCAGGTACAAGATACTGTTTTATTATTACACAGAAAAAGGAAATTGTTTTTAAAAATGTGGATTGTTTGGATAAAATGTCTGTGGGAGAAAGCCTTTCCGTAATTTGGAGCTTTCTGGATAACGGGTTTCCGGATAGCAGGTCCCATACCTGTACAAGATTCTAGTTAATTATTAAAATTTTAATTGCTGGTTCAAATGGAGTCTATGGGAGATGGAGTTCCTATAATTGAGAGGTTTCTGCATAATGGATTTCTGGATAATTGATCCCATGCCTGTACAGCTGAAGGTGACATTTGGGAGGCAGAATCCATAAGCACATACTAAGGAGGGCAAACTCAGCAGCACAGACATGAATGTATCCAGCCGGCCCTGCTGTAACAAGAGCCAGATCTTTTTATATTACAGGACCACAGACGTGTTGGCAAAATCTCCCTCTTCACACAGTGTGAACTTGTAAAGATTTCAAGATTCGGCCAAGTGTTGCTTGTCATCAGATAATGCGGTCTTCCTTCTCACCAGTATCTGTATCAGCCAAGTGTCACTGCCGCAGCTGGCCCATATACTGTATATATTTAGCTTTGTGATTACTGTTAATCTCAGGAATCTGTGCAGGACAGCAAGCGCTGCTTAGGCCACTGTGCTTCTTCAGCACCCGATGTCTCATACTCAACGTGCCTCATTAATTTACCTGTTAGGGCATTGCTAACAAATGTTCTCCAAAAATATCTCTCTACTGAGCCATGTTATTGAGACTGTCTAAAACAGCAAATAATCATTCATTTTTAAATAGTATGCAAACTGCTCTTTCAGCTGAGCATCCCCATCTCCTATTTTAATTCCCCTTAAAGGGATACTGTCATGGGAAAACATGTTTTTTTTCCAAAACGCATCAGTTGATAGTGCTGCTCCAGTAGACTTCTGCACTGAAACCCATTTCTCAAAAGAGCAAACAGATTTTTTTTATATTTAATTTTGAAATCTGACATGGAGCTAGACATTTTGTCAATTTCCCAGCAGCCCCTGGTCATGTGACTTCTGCAAAAATTCACAGAGACAAGTCGCAGCAAGAAAAAACTTTCACCTTCAAGTTAACTTTTGGGGGCAGATTTACTAAATTCACATTAATTCACATGAGGGATTTGAATATTCGATCGAATTTTCAAAAAGATTCGAATTCGAATTTCGAATATGCAAATTAGGCATAATTTGCAGAATTCGAATATTCGAATTCTTCGAATATTCGCATTAAATTTTATACGAATATTCGAAAATTTGATTGTCGAATACTTCCCCTTTACATTTAAATTCGATCACCTACTTCGACAGATTAAACCTACCGAAATGGGGATCATTCCCTAAGATCGAATAAGAAAAATTTGATCGATCACTTAAAAATCGTTCGAATATTCGAATTCGATCGAATTTTCCCTATTTGATCGTTCGATTGAATTGCGCTAAAAAGATTCAAATTCGAAATTCAAATAAAATTTTTTTTTTTAATTCCCCACTATTCCCCCACTATTCCGTAGTCGAATTTTTTTTTGCATTCGAAATTCGACCCTTAGTAAATCTGCCCCTCAGTATATTGTAGAAGGGCCAATTCTAAGAGACTACACAATAAAACTATAAAACCACAAACAATAAAAAATTAAAACCAATTGCAAATTGTCTCAGAATATCACTCTCTACATTATACTAAGGGGCAAATTTACTATTATTCCCCAAAAAATATTCGTTTTCCCTCGATATTCGATTAGCATTCGATTTTCGAATGCTAATCGAATAGTTTTAGGCTATCCTTTTATTCGATCGTCGATCATTCAAATGATTTGTACGATTCGAACGATCGAAGACTTCGATCGTACCAATCCTATTATCCTATTCGATCAGGAGGCTTCCCATGATCTATTGACATGAATTTAGTAAATCGGCCTCTAAAAGTCAAAGTTGAACTGCTTTAATGCATTTGGAATGCATTTGGAGTGAGAAAAAATAGACACCACAGAACAATAACATGTTGCTATTAGCTGCTACAGAATTGTTCATTTACAAATTATCCATAGGAAAGGATATGGATGGCGTCACAACAGCATTGTAGCTAATGAACAATGCCTGAAATGAAAGCTGTGTAATGACTGGCATACTGTCATGGGAAAACATTTTTTTCAGATAATAGTGCTGCTCCAGTAGACTTCTGCACTGAAATCCATTTCTCAAAAGAGCAAGCTGATTTTTTTTTTATATTCTGACATGGGGCTAGACATATTGTCAGTTTCCCAGCTGCCCCAGTCATGTGACATGCCTGCACTTCAGGATGGATAAGCTTGATAAAGAGCCGGTTGGGCTCGAAACGTTGCTAAAATGCTGCCCTGCATGTGAAAAATAAAGGCAATTTTAAGGATATCCGGAGTGCTGCCCATCTTGCTTTGTGTGCACTTCAGGATGGAACTACTGTCTGGTAGGCTGTTATTTCTCCTACTTAATGTAACTGAATCGGTCTCAGTGGAAATTGGCTTTTACTATTGAGTGCTGTTCTTAGATCTACCAGGCAGCTGTTATCTTGTGTTAGGGAGCTGTTATCTGGTTACCTTCCCATTGTTCTGTTGTTAGGCTGCTGGGTGGGGGAAAGGGAGGGGGTGATATCACTCCAACTTGCAGTACAGCAGTAAAGAGTGGCTGAAGTTTATCAGAGCTCAAATAAAATGACTGGGGGTAGCTTGGAAATTGACAATATGTCTAGCCCCATGTCAGATTTCAAAATTGAATATTAAAAAATCTGTTTGCTCTTTTGAGAAATGGATGTCAATGCAGAATTCTTCTGGAACAGCACTATTAACTGATGCGTTTTGAAAAAAAACATGACAGTGTGCCAATGTGTTATTATCCATTATATTCTGTCAATGTAAAGAACTTGCCAAAGGTAATGGTTGCTTTCGTTAAAGAATTCAAGAATGAAAGGCAAATAATTGACGGCATCACCCAAACCAAGTGCCAGGATTTATAGTAGCAGAGACCTGAGCATAAGCAACAGATTGGCTATATACAGGTAAGGGATCCATTATCCATAAACCAATTATCCAGAAAGTTCTTAATTATGGGAAGGCCATCTCCCATTGAGAATGGGAGGGGTCTGGACTCGCTGGGGTTGTCCATTTCAGGACCCCGTGCCACCCCCATGGGCCTCCTGTCCCAGCTGTAAATTCCCCTCTGTCCCCCTTTAGGGCTCTTCCAGACGAGGAGATTGCAGGGAGATTTGTTGCCTGCGACAAATCTCCACGTTTTTGGGGCAACAAATCTCCCTGAATGTCTTCCCCCAGTCTTGCGCCCGCTAAAGTTAAAGTCACCTGCGCCTATTCACACGCGGCGCGGCGCTTTTCGAAAATCGCTCGCTTTAAAAGCTAATCACTGATTGGTTGCTATAGGTAACTGCTCATGGGCAAATTTACCCAGTGTTGATAAATGAGCCTGTCAGTCTTCTAAAGTTGCCTCACAAGGAAACTTCTGGTGACTTCAGAAAACCAAACGACTAATCTCCCCAAATCTCCACGTGTGTCTCTGCCCTTGGGGCAGAGGCACATAAGCACATTTGGGGAGATTAGTCGTCCCGGGGACAAATCTCCTCTTCGGGAGGACAATCTCCCCGAACTGCCTTCGGCCGACTAAAATACAAAATTGCTGGCGGGAATGGCACTCACGACACTTAGGGGCAGATTTACGAAATTCACGTGAATAGATCGAAATCCGATCAAATTCCGATCGTACGATTTAATTGGATGTTCGAATATGCAAATTTGGCCACTTCCATCATTGAAAATTCAACAGATCGAATGATCGGATATTCGATAATTCGACCATTCGATGATCGAAGGACTTTAACGTTAAAATTTTCTTCGACTGCCTACTTTGCCAGATTGAACCTACCAAATTGCAATAGAAGCCTATGGGAATCCCCCCCCATAGGCTTTTTTTTCAAACACCTGCCTGAATACCATTCGTACGATCGAACTCCTCGATCGTTCGAATCGTCCGATTTTTTCGTGAAATCGAATGATCGGTATTCGATCATACAATTTTATCGAGGGATCGAATATCGAGGTAAAAATAGCCTAAAACTATTCGATAAGCATTCGATAGTCGAATGCTTATCGAATTTTGAAGGGATTCGAGGGTTTTTAGGGGAATAATAGTAAATCTGTACCCTAAGTTTTCCAAAGTTTCCTTGTGAGGCAACTTCGCTGGAAGTGCCATCCCACTGGCGATTTTTCTTTCTAGCCGGCGGGAAGGCAGTTTGGGGAGATTTGTCGCCGGGATGACTAATATCCCTGAGTCGTGCCTGAAGCCTTAGAGTAGAAAATAATTCTGGAGACTATTTGAGCCCAAGAAAAGCCACACACTCTGAGCATCTCACAGGGAACTACAATATTCTCTTAGTACAACCTTATTATGTAAATTAGCTGAATGTCAATAGGATCATAACACCTTTGCCAGAGGTTCTTTATTGCTGTTTAGGTTCTGAACCCCTTTGGAATACTGACTAGCCTTTGATCTGTTGCCAAACAGTTGAATGAAGAAATTAAATGCCACTTAGTGAATGGTAAACACAATGAACTCTGAGTACTTCTAGATGGGATGTGCCTCAAAAATCCTCTTTATGCAAGGGAACATCAAAATGGGTTGCTGGCAGTGACATAAGCATGGCTGAAGTACACGCTACTTTCTCACTTGATGGAGAATCTTGTCCAGAGATGGTTTGTCGGTTAGTACAGAAGCAGCCAGCTGGCATTAACTGCAGATCAGTTCTACATGAGCAAAATAATCCTTACAGGGTTCAATTCACATGCAAATAATATCTCATTCAGTTTGTGATCATAATAATGCTAAGGTAACAACTTGCTAAATATTCTTCAGTGACAACATCGTTATCACTTTCTTCCATTAAAGGAACAGTTCAGTGTAAAAATAAAAACTAGGAAAATAGGCTGTGCAAAACAAACAATGTTTCTAATATAGTTAGTAATGTATAATGGCTGGATGTTTAACAGAACAGAACACCATGTCCTGCTTTTCAACTCTGAGTTAAGCTCCCCATAGACGCAATGATATTTCCCTGCCGAACGACCGATCTAAGGGAAGTCCGACCAATCTGTCAAATTATCGTGTGGTTAGTGGGATACAAACGATCGTTCGTCTTACGATTTTTCGTCCGACATTGGTCTGATGATTGATCGGCCAGGTTAGAAAATCTTTATCGGTCCCCATGCAATCTACCTATGTTTGCAGGGCAAAGCAGGCTGAGATCCTTCAGTTTTGCTGGCAATATCACCTGAAATGGTCTTTTTAGTTGATGGACACATCAGGCATTTAAACGATCGTTTTGAGACAATCGTGGTCTCACGATAACAATTGGATCTTTCAAAAATCTTTACGTCTATGGCCAGCTATAGTCAGTGACTTGAAGGGGGGCCACATGGGACATAACTGTTCAGTGAGTTTGCAATTGATCCTCAGCATTCAGCTCAGATTCAAAAGCAACAGTTATGATCCATGTGACTTTTAGTGCAAGATCACTAGCGAAGTTTTGCTAGGCACAAATGAATGCTAGCGCACCCAGCGTTTGACTCCAGGGACGACACTTCCCGAATTAGCTTATTCGCAGCGTATTTCGCCTGGTGAAGTGGTGTAAGGGGTGTGACACCTGTTAGTGAATTTGCCCCCATGAGAGCTGGAAGTTGGATTCTGGCTATTATATTAGACATCCAGTCACTCCAGCCTTTAGACTTTACATTTTTGACTAACTACAGTAATTATATTGCAAACAGTTTTAATTTATTTACACTGTTTTTATACTGAACAATTCCTTTAAGTGAGCGCTGGAAGTTCTTGCCCAATGCATGCTGTGGCTCTGAGCACTCATTAATATCGTAAGTCACCAATAATGAAGTCCAACTTTCAGCCATTTTTATACTGACAAAGCGAGACACAAAAAATCATCACTAATTAGCCTGTTTGTTATGCAGGGGAATGTTCTGAAGATTAAAAAAACTCCCAATGTGAGTACATTTCAGATGTAATTTAAAAATGTGAAATCTCAGCACATACACCTGTTTATTCCACAAAAGACAGAATAATTGGGAGAGTAGCAGTAGCAGCTGAACAGAGATATCACCGTGAAAGCAATTGGTGCTATGAAAGCATTCTGAGATCCGAGGAGGAAATAGCTTCACTGAAACCCAGAACATTGCCTGTGAACATTCAGTTCCATAGGCCCTAAAAAATTCAGCTTCTCGTTGGATATCTGAAGATTTATAAGCCTAATGGAAGCCTGAGAGGTATGTATTTAAAGTGATATATATATATATATATA
>CM044442.1:120894303-120928829 GCA_024363595.1 Xenopus borealis | reverse complement strand
TTGGCCCCCTCCAGGCAGAGTTGGCAGCTTATTGGCCCCGTCCAGGCAGAGTTGGCAGCTCTCAGTTGGCCCACAATGAGACCTTGATGGGATGTGAATGATTACATGAGACAGAATAATGGTTTGATTTGCAAGACAGACTGTGATTGTTACAGCTTTGTGTTCATGTCTATTTCCTTTACAAGCAGAGGAATGAAAGCACAAGTGAAACACCAAACATAAGAGTGAGTGAGTCCTTATTCCAGCTGTGGCTTGTACTTTGCCTGAGCTTTTTACATGCAATACACTCTTGTAGTGAATGAGTGTTCAGCCCCACGTTCTTTTCTTACAGTTGGGCATTTAGTGCATTTTTATGCATAGGAATTTTTCTTTTTACATTTTTAGTTTGTAACAAACTGCTGACTGGTTGCTATGGGTTACTAGACCAAAGAGAACTTTTCTTCTTGCACAGTCGTGTCTTTCTCACCCTCTGTATTGCACACTAGGGATGCCTTGCCTCCATGGGCAGATCTAACATCTCAATCTAAAGACTATGCATGCTGATTGCCCATTCATTAGTGGCAGGCTTCTAACAAGACTAACTGCAGACGGATGAGACTGGCCGGCCCAGCTAGCCACTGCCTTTTCTCACACATACAATTGCCATTGATTTTTCTTTTTAAGGGGGTCTCATGCAGAGCTCTGTCAGGATTAGGCATTGTTAAGAAGAATTGATTGGCTCTAGTTTTGGTACCTTATTGGAAGTTGCCATAGTGACGGCAGAAGCCGAATCAGCCAGTTGTAATGCACGGGGGCAGCATCAGACTGGTTAAATAATTGCAGAAATCTTGCATCTCCACACTTCATAAGATAGGTCTTTCAACTTCTGTATTACAGAAATCAATTTTTTTTACATTTTTCTTCAAATTATCCAATGATTCATTAAATGCACCCTGCGCTGGCCCTCCATATTGCATCTGTTGGGGAGATAGGGTTGCCACCTTTTCTTGATAAAAATACTGGCCTTCCTATATATTTCTCTTTTTTCCCTATTAATAACATTGGGATCAACCATCAAAAATACCGGCCGGGCCGGTAAAATACCGGCCAGGTGGCAACCCTATGGGGAGATGATGGGAGTTGTAGTTCTACTGCATCACAATGACTGCATGTTAGAGCTCCCTATGCTGGCATCTCTGTATAGAACTTCTTAGCACAGCTAATAAATATAAATATGCCCCTGGAATACATGCAGAATAGCCTAGCATTGTATTGTCCAACATCCTGAACAGATTCCTGAAATCTGTTGTGTTGGGCCAAACTAAAAGCAACACTTTTTCATTGTCAGTTGATTCCTCAAAGTGTATTATGCAGATTAGGGTTTGGAATCTTTGGCGGAGGATTTGTTGTTTTGCTGAATGCATTTAAAGGGATACTGTCATGGAAAATAATGTTTTTTTCAATATGCATCAGTTAATAGTGCTGCTCCAGCAGAATTCTGCATTGAAATCCATTTCTCAAAAGAGCAAAATGGACAGCAAAAATCTGACATGGGGCTAGACATTTTGTCAATTTTCCAGCTGCCCCTGGTCAAGGGGAAGGGGAAAACATGTTTTAAGGTTTAACAGACCATGTCGGCAGCTTATTGGCCCGTGTATGGGGCCCTCCGACGGGCCTTACTGATCGATATCTGGCCGAAAGTCGGCTAGATGTTGATCGGGCGGGACTAAAAATCCCGTCGGATTGTGGCCACATCTGTTCGTAGATGCGGTCCCGCGACCCCACCGCCCATTTGGCCTCCATTCAGCCTGATATCGCCCACCTTAAGGTGAGAGCGGATCTCTCCATGTATGTCCACCTTTACTTCCTTGTTTTTTGAGAAAAAGTTACGTGATTTCTCTCCCCGCCCCTAATATGCAAATTAGGATTCGGATTCAGTTCAGCTGGGCAGAGGGATTTGGCCAAATACGAATCCTGCTGAAAAAGGCCGAATCCTGGCCGAATCCTGGATTTGGTGCATCCCTACTAAAAATGTCTTTTACGCTTGGTGGTGCTTGGGGATATAAAATCCTTTGGGGGGAGGTGCTGCGTCTTGTCCATATGTTTTAATTTGAGCAGCTCTGCATATTCCTGGCTCTGTGTTATTTCTATGTGAGAGTTACACTAATTCTAGTTAAGAACATGTCAAGTCTGAAACTGGCACAGAGCAGGTGTACAGCTCTTATAAACCATTCTCATGTCTCCAGTAACTGACTGTGGCTTGATGTATCGCTCGGCTAACATTTCATCACCAGTATTGCTCTGCGTCGTTGATGGATGAAACCTCCCAAGTTGTGCAAAGCAATGGAAACCCAAGAGCTCTTTGGTACAATTAATGGGGGGGCATCGCTTAGCATGAGCTCATTTAGTTCTCCCTACGGCTGATAGAGTAAATAGGTATACAAGTTGTCATCAGTGGAATACTTGCATATCTTCATTGTAGCCAGAATTGTTTGCTAAGAGGGGAAACTTATTGATGTATGACTGATGGGTTTTAACAGATGGGCAGCAGCACATAGGCACTAATTTCCCACTGTACTGGTTGCCCTGCCTGCAGGTTTGTGTCGCTATTCGGTTGCCACATTCTCTTTCATTCAGTCGGTCCCGGGATCAGGTGCAGGCTGTGTATCTTGGGTTCCCCACTCCCTCTCTGGGAGCAATTTTTATTCCGAATTGCTTCTGGTGAGATCATCTGGGGGCCCTGAAGGGGTGCGGGTCCAGGTGCAATCGCCCCTCACATGCCTCAATTGCCCCTGCTTACATTACTATTTATAGTAAGAATGCATTTTGGTTTGCTACCAGAACAATTGTGCCAGTTTTGCTCCGTGGATTTCTCTTCTATAGACTTTGCCTCTGATTTTCTGTGGGCTATGGGGGGGTCACTGTGCCTCTGATGCTGCCAGGCCAACCAAGGGGAAGGGGTGTGTTTTTGTAAAATGGGCATGCCTTTGGGGGGGGTGTCCATTAAGTGGGCGTGGCCAAAAAATGTTTGCCGCATTTTTTTCTGTCCCTCTTTCTTGTCCTCAAATGTTGGCAGGTATGAAATAGCATCATCTGCCTCTACCCTAAGACCTAACTAAGCAATATGGTAACTTCTTTGCAAAGGAAAATTAGTAGCTTTGGAAATAGCTTTGCATGGTATTCTTTCTTGTGTGCAAGGTCAAATAAGCAGAGCACAAATACTGAACCAATACTGGGAAAATAGCTCTTCTAGCTCTTCTTCTGGTCCACTGCTCATTTGAAAGTCTGGAAAATGGAGATGTACTGCTGGAAGGCTGCAGATAGAAGATTGTTGAGCAGAGTATTTTAGATACTAGTGAGAGGGAAGGTCACATAATCCGATGACCAAGAACTCTTGGGCATCCGTAACCATTTTTTGGGCTGCGTGATTTCTACCTTCATCCCAGTACTCTGCAGTAACAAAATCCCAGTGTGCTAACACACCTGAGCAGTTCTATTTGTTAAAGAGGAATGCAAATATCTCATGAGTGAGTTGAATGGCACACGCTGATGGGAGTAATTAGTGCCCCCAGGCTAATGTCAGTGTATATGCAAAGCCACGTAGAAGTGCAGCCATTTGGCCACAACATTGTGCTGGAGTCACCATGAACCAGTAGCAGGGAGGCAGGTGATGTGATTTCTTTGCATGTTTGCTACTGGACTAGGGTTGCCACCTGGCCGGTAATTTACCGGCCTGGCCAGTATTTTTGGTGGTTGATCCCAATGTTATTAATAGGAAAAAAAGATATATATATATATATATATATATATATATATATATATATATATAGGAAGGCCGGTATTTTTTTCAAGAAAAGGTGGCAACCCTATACTGGACTCACCATGCCAGTCAAAGGTTCTTGCATGACTAAAGGTACCCAAGCATGTACAGATATGGAAGTAATAAAGACCATCACACATTGAGAGTGGAAGTGGCCCATGATGCCCAACTTGGCATGTGATCCTTTTGTTGCTCTCAGCCACTTGGGTGGCCTAAGTAGACAAAGAGTAAATATAATGCATATTCTGTGTATTTGGACACCATAACAGAATACATTCTGTCAATATGTGGGTTCTTAAAGGGCAAGGAAAGTGTAAAATAGAATAAGGCTGGAAATGCTGTATTTTGTATACTAAACATAAACATGAACTTACTGCACCACAAGCCTAATCAAACAAATGATTTATGCTTTCAAAGTTGGCCACAGGGGGCTGTGATCTTGTAACTTTGTTATACATCTTTGTCTGACACTGGCCCTGCACATGCTCAGTGTGGTCTGTGCTGCTTAGGGATCGTCATAAATGATCAAAAAACAAAGCTGTTTGAGTTCTGCATGGCTGGTAAGTAAGGCGGGGGCTCCCCCTGCTGTTCATAAGTATGATTGTTTCCCTGCCAGAAGTTAGGGACAGTCTGACAATTCCTATCCACAGCACTGAATGATGGTAGAATTTCACTGTATACAGTCAGGTTTCTTATAAAAACGGTATACATTTTTTAATTAAAGTATATTGGAGATAGATTTATTTTTCATTAAAGAAAGTAAAAATGGGATTTTATTTCTTTGCCTTTCCTTGCCCTTTAAGTTACCCCTATTGTCGACCACAGGCTGGTCACAAGCTCTGTATTACTTCCTATATGGCTGATGTTTGACCTTCTTTGTAAGAAAAAAGTGTTGTTTTTGACATTGTTGGGGATGGTGTCAGACAAATGGTGAACTGATTGGCACTTGTCCAAAAAATCGATATAGGAGAACAGTGGCCCTTTATATATGGCAAAACTAGTTCTCCATAGTGAGAACTGTGTTATTTAGATTATGCTTTCCCAAGCATTGCTTTGCATTGTCACAGATGTTATACTGGAATCATAAGCCATCCCAGAATCCTCAAGTCACTGCTGTATATATACACACACACACACACATACACAGCAGTGGGCTTCACGATGGCAAAATAAACCAGATGGGTGCCTCTGCCAGAAGCAAAAAAAGCTGCAAGAGTTTGTAATTAAAGCTTAAACTGTGTGGGATGAAGAAAGCAATATGTTTCCAGGCAGATTCGAGACGTTCTCTATAAGATTCTTTCCACTACTCTTTTTCTTCATATTTATGTTAACATTTAGCATCTTAAAGGGATTTTATACATATGTCCAAAACTGTGTTTTACAGTTTTCATCGTGATAAAGACTCCCATAGAGACCAATGGGTAAAAAAAACTGTTGCTTAAACTTCAATGCATTTGTCGCTGTTTTGCGGATATTTGACAAAGCAAAATGGGCAGATATGCCCATCACCACCATTATGTTAAGTGCCTGCTTAAAGAGAACATTGCCCGTGGGTCAAAATAATTTAAGATACACCCTGTAAAGTTGATGATGCATGTAGGGCTTCCCTGCTTGGTGTATTTTTGGCTGATTCAAAAGGCCACCTTCTAATGCTCCCATACAGTTTAAATGGAAATACTTGTAACTATCCTTGAAGGGTCTGAAAGTGCTGTTGCCATACGTGTACCAGAGGCCAAAGATTTGAAAATGAAGGAATAAAAAGACATCTTAAATATAACCTGTATTTGCATACGTATCATTGTGGACACACAAAACGACACTGTTGTGGTCCATAGATACAGAGGATGTGATAGATTCCTGCAGCGGATCAGGAATCGGCAAAAACCTGCGGTATCCTGCAGGTTGTGGGTAGAAGTTCCGGGTGCGGTTATAGACATGGGTCGGCGGTTTTTCAGGTTGGGCCACGGGTCTTCTTAATAGTGATTTTTACTTTTTTTTTCTGATCACGCCTACTTCGGGTGATGATTTCACTTCCTGTTTACAATGACAGCACTTCCTGATTCTTGATATTAGTGGGTCAAGGATTTGGTTGTGCAAAAGGTACTTGTGGGTTGGGTTGGGTAGCAGGTCAAGCGAGTAAGATGCGGGTCCGGGTTGCAGATTGCAGGTTATGGGTACGGGTTCTAAAAAAAACAGATCCGCGCAGGATGTTGTGATGCTTTCACTTTTAGTACGCCAGTCAGTAATACTATAAGTACCTGAGTCATTTGTTTCTTCCATGTGTGCAATTCACTGGGGGAAACCTGGGGTTAGTGGCAGGTTCGGGCCTGTAGTTATTTCAGGGTTTCCTAATATACATTGTGCACTTGTGAGCATGAGTTGAGTTGCACAACTCAAAACTTACAACTTTTCACTTCGATTTGTGACTAAGTACCCTACTTTATTTGATATGGCCACTTTAAGGCGAATAATGATCATTTTCTGTATACGTATGCTACACTTTCAGGTCATTGCTGAATTTCCTATGTGTCTTCTGTTGTACAGGTAAAGGCTGAGTGGGTATATTCCATTCATTGGGTGCACTCGGTGTAAGAGGCTCAGTCTGCCTTTTCTGATTAGGATAATGTTCGGATTAAGGTGCTGTAATGACTGATAGAGCAGTTTCTGAGAATCTAATCTTCACGTGTACAATCTGCTGAGGCACCACTGCTTCACTTTTCTTTTCTTCCCTTCGTTCACTTCCTTGAATTGAGGGTCTTACTTAGCCATAAACTGTGTCTTTAAAAAAAAAGATCAACTTTACATTAGGATCAGATACACTTCATTTTGTAAAACTTGCTTTCCTCTGATGGAGGTCAGGCTCACAGCAGAGGGGAAGGGACAGAGGGCAGGTTGACAGCAGAGGGAAAGGAACGGAGGTCGACTCGCAGCAGAGGGGAAGGGACGGAGCTGGTTGACGGCAGAGGGAAGGGACAGAGGTCGGCATAAATAATACTCTGAGGGGTAGGGACGGTGGGGGTGTTGACAGCAGAGGGAAAGGGAGGGAGGCTGGGCTCGCAGCAATGGGCACTTACATGGGAGGGAGGTCAGGCTGACAGCAGCAATCACGGGGCGGGGAAGGGAGGGTTGAGAGCAACAAGCACGGAGGGGAAGGGAGGGCTGGCTGCAGGCACAAACATGTTGGGCAAGGGAGGGCTGGCTGCAGGCACAGACATGTTGGGGAAGGGAGGGCTGGCTGCAGGCACAAATATGTTGGGGAAGGGAGGGCTGGCTGCAGGCACAAACATGTTGGGGAAGGGAGGGCTGAGAGCAACAAGCACTAAGGGGAAGGGAGTGTGTTCAAAGATTCATGACCTGGCATATTTTGTAAAATCAAATTAATCAGGGGTGTGACCACAAAAAATGGGCGTGGTCACCCAATGTCGCCGCCGAGTTATCAAGGTAAATCTCTGGATGGGGCCAGGTGTTGAGAGTAGATCCCAGTGTAACAATGTCTGGGCACCCCTGATGTAACCCCTGTATTTGAATTTTTCTTTTGGTTTTATCCATTCGGTTATTACCTTTGTACCGTCTCACCTGCCGAGCACATGGTTCAGCATTGAGTGTATTTCATTGTAAACTCTAAAACTTCTAAAAGGTTTTACACGGTACAGTATTTACATTTACATCCCTAATTAAACCCAGTGGAGTTAGTCTTTATGGCTGAGCTCCAGATTGTCGGCTAATTACTGTATTCCACCTGTGTTAAAGCAAGCATATCCTTACTTTTCTTACCTAGTTAGGGAACCAATGAAAGCCTTTAAATACAAATATATATATATATATATATATATATATATATATATATATATACTATCTGAATGGCAGTTTACAAGACGGGTACCTTCCTTCATCACCTGCTGACGAGCTTCTTGAATGCTTATCGCTAGTTTTACGTGGCCACAATAGCACGAGGTAATATTGCTATCGAGTTCCCTGGGAACATGGCTGTGCCGGGCAGTCAGTGTTGCACAAATACACTACAGTGACAGAATGAGTTCACATGAAGGCCCATCTGATGCATAGTTAATGCCCTGTTGGATCCAGCTACTGTTCCAGTGAATTCACTGACCTCATTTTGCAGAGTCTGAGTGTGGAAGTTGAGAAATGTTCTTTTTCCCAGCCTTGTCACTTTCCCTGATGAACATTTAGTTGCTTCCTCTTGTCAAAAAGACTGCTGTTATCTCCATGTCGTTATCTAGAGAAGGGCTTAAACCCATCAGATCCTGTGTTGGAAGGAACGTCATGGTTTTTCTCACACGCTTCATTTCATATCATGATGGTTAGTTAAAAAAAAAAAAAAATCTCTTCGAGTTTCACATAAATTTCTTAAACTGAAATGTTGTCTAAAATGTATAACTGTGAAGTGTCACATTTTGCCGATGTCACTTTTTTATTTATTTTTTTGTTTGCGTATTGTGTGTCATGGGAAAAGTTTTTTTTAAAAACACGTCAGTTAATAGTGCTGCTCCA
Source organism: Xenopus borealis (assembly GCA_024363595.1). Classification (NCBI taxonomy): domain Eukaryota; kingdom Metazoa; phylum Chordata; class Amphibia; order Anura; family Pipidae; genus Xenopus; species Xenopus borealis. Next base: position 120,920,518 of record CM044442.1, on the reverse strand, counting down.
GTAGACTTCTGCACTGAAATCCATTTCCCAAAAGAGCAAACAGTTTTTTTTATATTCAGTTTTGAAATATGACATGGGGCTAGACATTTTGTCAATTTCCCAGCTGCCCTTGGTCATGTGACTTGTGCCAGCACTTTAGGAGGGAACTGCTTTCTGGCAGGCTGTTGTTTTTCCTTCTCAATGTAACTGAATAGTACGCAGTGGGACATGGGTTTTACTATTGAGTGCTGTTCTTAGATCTACCAGGCAGCTGTTATCTTGTGTTAGGGAGCTGTTATCTGGTTACCTTCCCATTGTTCTGTTGTTAGGCTGCTGGGAGGGAAAAAGAGAGGGGGCAATATCACTGCAACTTGCTGTACAGCAGTAAAGAGTGATTGAAGTTTATCAGAGCACAAGTCACATGACTTGGGGCAGCTGGGAAATTGACAATATGTCTAGCCCCATGTCAGATTTCAAAATGAAATATAAAAAATCTGTTTGCTCTTTTGAGAAATGGATTTCAGTGCAGAAGTCTACTGGAGCAGCACTATTAACTGATGCATTTTGAAATGCAGTATCCGTTTAAGGAAAATGAACCATATGCTCTGCGCACAGTTCTCTTTGCCCTCCTTTCACAAATCTTTCACAAAGGATTTTGGATTTGACCAAATCTTTAAAAAAATGGATATAATACATCCCTGCAACCAATCCATGCAACATAGTAAATAAACAGTTTGTCTGTCGAACTGCCATCCCATATACTGTACTGACTATTTAACCCCTGACATCTTTATGGACCCCCTAAAACGCTAGGCCCCCACGATGGCGATCCAAAAGTTGTGCTTCTGATCTGTTACAGAAAGGGATGTCTTCTGAAGTACCAAGGCAACTCTCAAAATTGTCCATGTTCATGATCTGCAGTTTGGATAACTGCTATATTTTTCACTAACTGTTGAGGATTACAGATGTATTTAGATTCTCCGTCTTCACAGTTACTCCAGTTCTTGCTTTTGCATTGGAAGCCCTAGCCAATAAATCACCCAGTCTGTAAAGCACCCTCATTAACACATGCTTAGAACTGGTATTTAAATGATCTTTAAAGGATGTTGTCTCTATGGGAGAAAGACTTTTCAGAGACCAATCATTTGCACCAGCTCCATTACAGTAAAGGTCACAGCTGCATGGCACATCTAGTTGCAAATGCAGGACCAGTGATATATATATATATATATCATACACACGAACTCAAACACACACGTGACGTGTGCAAAGGCTCCTCCATAGTCTGTTAGAGCGTGATGGAAGGGGTCAAATAATAAGAGCAGCAAATAGCACAAGTGCCAAGTTGTTTTTAAGACGGAATAAGAGAGGTTTCATGTTGGGTCAAGTTAAATGGCAGCCTCTATTACTGTATCAGTAACGCATTGCTGTCTCTGCATAGTGCGAAATGACTTGAAATTGTAACAGTGTAACAAACTGGCACTACACATCCACTGGGAAGATCTATGATATTTGGAGTATTAACAGTGGTTGTCCTAGTCATTTTACTGTTTAAAGGAACACTAACAATTTCTTTTTTTAAATTCATTTTTTTTTTTTTACCGAAAATAAACGAAAACCGAGATAAAGGTGGCCATACACGGGACGATAAAAGCTGCCGACAGACATACAGATGCAGCCACTTGGATTTGTAAGTTAAATGCGTCAAGAAACTGTGTTATCCAAAGTCATTTTAACTCATTTAATGCATTCAACCTTTTCATTAGCATACCAAAGCCCCATTGTTTTCAATGGTGAACGCTTTAATTGGATGCGATGCTGTGACACAATATTCTGTGATAAGTGAGTTAAATGGGATAGATGAGTTGTTATTCTGTGTCAAACGCACAATCGCCAGTTTATCGGCCCTTGAGTGGGGCCCTCCGACTGTCTTCCCTGATCGATATCTGGCAGGATTAAAAATCCCGTCGGATTGCGTCCGCATCTGCCCGTTGATGCAGTCCCGCGATTAAACCGCCCGTATCAGCATCATTCTGATCCGATTGTTGGGCCCTAATCTTCTTGTCTGAACAGATCATTTGTTTGTTAGATGGGGGTCAGTGACCCTTATTTGAAAGCTGGAACGAGTCAGAAGAAGAAGAAGGCAAATAATTAAAAAACAATACAAACTAAATAGTGAATACCAATTGAAAAACTGCATAGAATTAACCATACTAAAACATGGTAAAAGTTAACCTAACGGTGAATCACCTCTTTACGCCAGACCCTTAATATTCTTGTCCACGAGATGAGAGAAGGATATCCCCCGTATACAATGCAGGCTTCTGTGAAACATTCAGTGCTGAATCTTCTGGAATAAACAATATGCTGATTCTTTAAATGCAATGTTGTTTTCTGGGTGTACTTTTGTTTGGGGAAAAAAAATCAACCCAATCAGAATCAGTTAATCAACTAACATATATTTATTAGAAATATAAGCAACACAATCTAATATACCCTTTGCATTTTATTTGTGGTTCCCTACTCCCCATTGGACCCCTATGATGTTATGAGCATTTTTATATGTTACTGGCCCTTTAAGATATATAAAAAGCCTTCAGATAAAAAGACCCTTACCTGTCCAATCATGTGTCCGAGGCTCCTAGAGGCAATTTCCTTTTCTATTTCCAGCTCAGCTTCAAGGGTCAGGAGAATCCTGGCAGGGATGTGATTGAGGTTTATTGAATTTGGAGTGATTGCCTATAATGCAAGTGCGAGGCCAGAGAGTGGCAGCTAGTCTTAAGTGCTAAATCCTTCAGATTTATGGAACAATAATTGAAATGGAGAGAGAAAAAGGTACTGATTAATGGCAAGATGCAAGAATTATCTAAAGAATGATGTTCTGATGTGGTAAGAATAATCTGACAGTATAATCCATGGCGAGTTAAGCCATAAGTCTTTGGTTGCTCACTCGTATACATATCATACCTCCCAATAGTCCCGTTTTTAGAGGGATAGTCCCTCTTTTGATAGCTCAACCCGCAGTCCCTCATTTGAACTTGAAAGTCACGCTTTTCTCTCCACTGAACAGCCAGAAAAAGAAAGAAAGTTTCTAACTTAAAGCGACACTGTCATGGGAAAAATGTTTTTTTCAAAATGCATCAGTTAATAGAGCTGCTCCAGTAGAATTCTGCATTGAAATCAATTTCAAAAAGAGCAAATAGATTTTTTATATTTCATTTTGAAATCTGACATGGGGCTAGACATATTGTAAATTTCCTAGCTGCCCCAAGTCATGTGACTTGTGCTCTGATAAACTTCAATCACTCTTTACTGCTGTACTGCAAGTTGGATTGATATCATCCCCCCTCCCCCCCCCAAGCAGCCTAACAACAGAATAATGGGAAGGTAACCAGATAACAGCTCCCTAACACAAGATAACGGCTGCCTGGTAGATCTAAGAACAGCACTCAATTGTAAAAACCCATGTCCCACTGCGTGCTATTCAGTTACATTGAGAAGGAAAAACCACATCCTGCCAGAAAGCAGTTCCCTCCTAAAGTGCTGGCACTAGTCACATGACCAAAACTGAATATAAAAAAATCTGTTTGCTCTTTTGAGAAATGGATTTCAGTGCAGAAGTCTGCTGGAGCAGCACTATTAACTGATGCGTTTTGAAAAAATCATGTTTTTCCATGACAGTATCCATTTAAGTCCCAGAATCCAGCACTGGCTTCAGTCCAGTGGCGTAACTAGAGTGCACCAGGCCCCCCTGCTAAAAAATCTGCAGAGGGACCCGGTGTACTCCAATCCCCATCCTCCCACCCACATCTCGCTTCTGCCTTTGCCCTGCCTCCACCCTGCCCACCCTCTGCCCACTCTCAGACAAACTTGCGTCCCAGTTAAGAGAGCGGTTGGGGAGGAGGGGGTGGTTTATTAGCTATAGAGGAATCAGACCCCACAGTCTGGGCTCCCCTGTAACTGCGGAGCCTCCTTCGTCTATAGTTACGCCACTGCTTCAGTCTATTATTATCTGTTTAACCAGTGACCTCTTGCACTGCCCAAACTATTTCTCGAACTGCAATTTCACTAGATATTGTCCGCACCCATTAATTTGTCCATCCATCCAGCATGCTTTAATTGTTTGGCTTATAGGACAGAGTTGGTGTTTTTTTTTTACTAGAAATCACCCCATCTCATCTCTGGTTTCATTCTAAAAACCTGTAGATTGGGTTGTGTACAACCTATACACAACTGTACATATGGAATATGGAACAATAGCGGACTCTTACCAGATTATTTTTAGATTCTGGGGTCCTTTAAGATTAAAGCCCGCATTCCGTTAAAGTATTATTTTGTGCTTTTGTTGTATTAGAGTTAATATCCCAAAATCTTGCCTGTTGCTTTTATTAATTTGTTCATCATTCTGCATACTTCCCTTAGGAGGTCACACAATCACAGTTGCTTTTATAATCTACTCCACTTATGTCCATCTGTGAACCTCCCCTGGGGTTGTTTATCCGCACGTTGCCTTCCTGACATCTCTGTAGCATTCACTCTGTCCTATCCCTTTTTAATAGAATTTTTCTCCCACCCTGTGTATTTTTTAATCACTGGCATGAATGGCACATGCACATGTTGCATAAAAACCAGGTGTACTGCCAAAGAGAGTCTCCTGTAGGCTGTTAGGTCACATAGGAGCTACCAAATAGCCAATCACAGTCCTTATTTGACACTCTCCAGGAACTTTTTTCATGCTTGTGTTGCTCCCCAACTCTTTTTACATTTGGATGTGGCTCATGGTTAAAATAGTTTGGGGATCTCTGGTATGATCAATGCATCTAATTATATAAGGGATTATGTACCCCTGTTGTAAAATATAGAGTGAATATTATACCCCCTATTGTCAAATATAGAGAACACAGAGGAGTACAACAAGGTGGTACATTATTTTCCAACACAATTTTCATCAAATAACATCACTAAGCACTGATTATAACTGATGACATCATTAAACACCATTTGTAATCATAAATAAACATGAGAAGAGCTGTGAATATCCCGTAAATGATATTCTTCTAAATTGTGCTTATTGGTCTGATCAGTTATAATCAGTGCTTCATGATCTAAGCATGGCTCACTAAAACGTTTGTATTATTATAGTAATTGAAAGTACCCTGTAGAAAAATATGAGGATATTAGAAGTCACCTTGGAGTTCCATGACCTGTATAAAAGTACTTTACCTTTGGGTTACTTTATTCACTGTATAATTTGCAGGATATTCATGGTGTATTATATAATCTTATTAGATGTCACCAAGGAGTTACATGAGCACAAACTATGGAACTATGTGCTAATTTCTAATATCTTTATACTTTACAGCAGGTTCCTGTGAGATATGACACATCACCAAGCAGTGTTAATAACTGATATCACCAAACATTGTTAATAACGGATGACATCACTAAGCACAGTTTATAATGGTATGAAAAAAAACAAAAACAGTACTTAGCGTGCCAAGACTAAAGCTTTCTCTTGTCACAACTCCATGGTCCAAGTGTGGTAAAAGCAGGGGTGACAGGAGCACTTATGGCAGCACGGAGAAAGAAGGGACAAGAGAAGTGCTGACAGGAGCACTCACTTAGTCACTCAAACATAAACACTGCAACAAAAGCAGGAGTGTTGACAGGAGCACTGACATGAGCTCAAAAACATATCAGCTGTCACAGCAGGAGATAAGAAGAAGAGAGATCATAGAAATTCCTACTTGTGTTTTATAATGTCTAACACACCCTATAGAAACATCTATAACAGGGGTGTCCAAACTTTTGGCTCCGAGGGCCACATTGGAAGAAGAAAAATTGTCTGGGGGACACACATGAAATACACAAACACTTTTTGTAAAAGTAAAGCAACTTTGTAACCAAATGGAGACATACACTGGAATAAGGGACACCTGTATATTAAATAGACTTATAATTATATTATTATTACTAACTGGGTAATGGGCAGAATCCCCCTCCTCCTATATTTTTTGTTAACTTGACGTTTTCTCTGGAACTGAGCATTTCAAGCTGGGCCGCATTCATACACATCCTGGGCCGCATTTGGCCCTCGGGCCACAGTTTGGACACCCCTGGCCTGTATCATCAAAGTTTCACAAATTGTATATATCCTAATAAATTATTAAGGAGACAAATATTAGACAAATATAAAGCCAAACTAGGCCATTTTGATCAGAACTTATTTATATTTATTATAAATACTTTTTGGGAATATCATGGCACACCCCTTTACGGCATTTTATATTTGTAACACACTGGCAGCTTCCGGTGACTTTACTTGTCATTTAATGCACTTGGGAATCTAAATAGCACATTGTAACCTGTTAATATTCATAACATATTGTGTTCCATAACTCCTAAAATGACTACTGGCACCCATTATTAAACTGCAGTACAAATGCTAGGTCACTGTGAGGGTGCTATATAAATAAAAGGCAATGATGAGTGTAGTTTTAGCTGGCCTGCCCTGAGTGAGGCGTGAGGGTATAGTATAACCACTTCTCTCCAAAGACCTAGAAGAGGGTTAAAGCCAATCCTGTAACTGTACCACATTTTTACAGCACATTCAGTACTAACAGCAAGATTTGCCTCAATAGTGTTATTATGCATTAGTATTTTTTTGTGTTATCCCCAGTACAATCCAGCTGGGTTCGAGGCAAAGTTGCAGTATATCTCATTGTTAGATTAGACACATGCCACCAATGGGTATTTTGCTAAATCTCTAAGTCTGAATGTGTAGTTTGACTTTCAGTGAAACCTGAAATCTGTCTGTGAATCGGCTCGACTCTCTGTGGAACAGTGATTTACTTTAGTCTAGTTTAATAATTATGCCCTTGACAGCCTTAGTAAAGAGTCAGCCATGCCTTGCATTAGTGTGACTGTAGACCTTAAAAATCCATGGACTGAAGAGGCCATGCTGCTGTTCCTTGAGTCAGTTGAAAAGGCCATTCTACTGTACCTTGAGTCAGTTGAAAAGGCCATGCTTCTGTACCTTGAGTCAGTTGAAAAGGCCATGCTTCTGTACCTTGAGTCAGTTAAAAAGGCCATGCTACTGTACCTTGAGTCAGTTGAAAAGACCATGTAACTGTATCTTGAGTCAGTTGAAAAGGCCATTCTACTGTACCTTGAGTCAGTTGAAAAGGCCATGCTTCTGTACCTTGAGTCAGTTGAAAAGACCATGCTACTGTACCTTGAGTCAGTTGAAAAGGCCATGCTTCTGTACCTTGAGTCAGTTGAAAAGACCATGTAACTGTACCTTGAGTCAGTTGAAAAGGCCATGCTTCTGTACCTTGAGTCAGTTGAAAAGACCATGTAACTGTACCTTGAGTCAGTTGAAAAGGCCATGTAACTGTACCTTGAGTCAGTTGAAAAGGCCATGTAACTGTACCTTGAGTCAGTTGAAAAGACCATGTAACTGTACCTTGAGTCAGTTGAAAAGGCCATGCTTCTGTACCTTGAGTCAGTTGAAAAGACCATGTAACTGTACCTTGAGTCAGTTGAAAAGGCCATGTAACTGTACCTTGAGTCAGTTGAAAAGACCATGTAACTGTACCTTGAGTCAGTTGAAAAGGCCATGTAACTGTACCTTGAGTCAGTTGAAAAGGCCATGCTTCTGTGCCTTGAGTCAATTGAAAAGGCCATGCTACTGTACCTTGAGTCAGTTGAAAAGGCCATGCAACTGTACCTTGAGTCAATTGAAAAGGCCATGTAACTGTACTTTGAGTTAATGGAAAAGGCCATGTAACTGTACCTTGAGTCATTGCAAGAGGTTATACTGCTGTACCTTGAGTCAGTGGATGCGGCCATGTCACTGTTACTAGGGCTGTTCTACTAATTTGTCAGGGCTTAATATTAAATACTGTGTCACAAACTGAGCACCCAACAAGCTTGACCCATATTCCAAAATAATGGATATGAAGGCGTATAATCCGAAGCTGTGTATGTATGTGGGAAATGGCACGGCAACTTTTGGATTTATAAACGGCCTACAATATTTTATTTCCATTATAATGTCCTTTTTAACCATATGTATGCCACAATGAGTTCTTATGTAACAGGTATAACCTGAGTCTCTTAGTACAGCAGTTCCAACGTTACGACTACATTGCATAATAACTAATACAACCTGGTGGTATTTGTTCCTCAAGTTTGGGTGCCCGAGCCTGTGCTGACTTGAGTCCTTGCCATTCGTTTGTCCAGGACACAGTAGGAGCTGTTTAATTAGAATGGGATTGATTAGCACATCAAGCGAAAATAGAGCAGTCAGAAGCTTATGAGTTTATGCAAGCTGGCAGCACTCAGAGACATGCACGGCACTGGCTGGGCTAAGGCATAAATAGGATTATAAAAATATAATGATCCTTTCTTTGAGAGTCCAGTAAAAAGCATTACAGAGTTTGAGGGAATAAAAAACAAAACAACACAGTCTCAAACTTATTGCTTATCCAGTACTACCATTATTTTTAATGGTTTAAAAAAATCTGTAATTGAGGCATCCTGTGTGAATGCAGTTGTGTACGTGAATGAATTGTGTATATATACAAGCCAAATAAAAGTCTTAAAGTGGCTGTAGATGTTACAATTACGATCTTTCCAGCTCTACAGATGTGTAGAGCTGAAGCTGCAGACATACAGTAGTGGGGCAGATTCACTAAAGCACGAAAATGAGCTAGCAACAGCTTCATCGCCATTCCCTGCACTTCGCCAGGCGAATTTTCGCCAGCGCTACGCAAATTCACTAAAAAGCGAAGTTACGCTACCATTACTTCACTAGGCAAAGCGCATTTATGCTAGCGATGCCTAATTTGCATACGGCGGGAACTTAAATAGAAGTATATGTTACAGCCACTACTTTCCACTACACAAGCCCAGGAAACCTTTAATAAATAAAATAAAGTTGTCCTATTGCCCTACATGTGCCCCCTGTATAGTTGAGTTGCCATATGTTAGGAAATGTAGGTGGGAAGGAGGGTAACCCCAAAAATATTTTTGCTGTTTTTCAGACTATCACCCTAAAAAAGGTAAGACGCCAGCATTTTTTGGAAAAATGTCAAAGTTTTTTTCAAACTCCTATCTATTGTATTGAACTTCGCCAGGTCTGACCTGGCGAAGTAAAGTCTAGCGCAAGAGGTAACTGTCAGTAAAATGAATTAGCGTAGTTACGTCCCTTTGTCAGTGCTCAACTTCGTCTGTCGTAAGGGTTGCGAAGTTGCGCAAGTCTATCTACTTGGCTTGCAAATTTTCGCTAGGGACACTGTTAGTGAATCAACGAAGTTGCGAATTGACGTCACACTGGCGAATAAGCACTAGCCTTAGACGCCTAGCGATTTAGTGAATTTGCACCATAGTGATTAAAGTACCCCTTTCTTGTAAAATATAAGGATATTCTACCCCTTTCTTGTGAAATATAAGGATGTTACCAAGGATTTTCATGACAATATAAAAATACAAGGCCAAAGGCCAAGTGTTTTTATACAGGTCAGGGAACTCCAAGGTCACTTCTAATATCCTCATATTTTGCAACAGGGGGCACTTTATTATAATACACAAGTTTCATTGAGTCATGTGATAGAAATCATCACTAAGTCTGATTATAACCGATGACCCCATTAAGCACCGTTTATATAGCGAATAAAGTACCCTGTCTTGTAAAATATAAGGATATTATAAGTTACCGAGGAGTTTCATGACCATATAAAAACACGAGGCCGAATGCAGAGTGTTTTTATACAGGTCATGGAACTCCGAGGTAACTTCTAATATCCTCATATTTTGCAATTGGGGGTACTTTACTTATTATAATACACAAGTTTCAGGGAGTCATGTGACAGAAATGACATCAGAACTCACCGTTTATAAGGATATAATTTACAAGATATTTACGGCTTTTGTGTATTATAATCATATAATTTACAGGATATTTATGGCTCAAGGAGTTCATGAAAACAAGGCCAAAGGTCATGGAACTCAGAGGTAACTTCTAATATCCTCATATTTTGCAACTGGGGGTACTTTATTATAATACATAAGTTTCAGTGAGTCATGTGACAGAAATAACATCAGAACTCACCATTTGTAACTGATGAAATCAGAACTCACCGTTTATAAGGATATCATTTACAAGATATTCACGGCTTTTGTTTATTATAAGGATATCATTTACAGGATATTCATGGCTCTTGTGTATTATACAGGTATAAACAATAGAAATCTTCCTGTATCCGACAATTTGACCTGACCAAAGGATGAGCTGACCGATATCCTTGTCTTCTGCCGATATAGAGAAAATCACCTCACTATAAAAAATGATTATAAATAATATTCCAAAATTATTTATGCAACATTACACACATAGATAAGATTGTGCATTGCTACAGGATACACTGCCCCTTGTTTGTATTGTGTTTCAACCAGAGCCGGGGCCATGCCGGCCAGGCGTCCTAGTCAACCTGGCCGGCTGTGGCGCTAGGTGAGTGCTCGCATATGGGAAAAGGAGTGCGTTAATGTGCGAAACAGAGCACGCACATGTGCAGAAGCGCAATAGACACAAATAGCAGCAATAGTTGGGTAGAGCGGGGACTGGACAAGGGGGTAGGCGACCGAGAAAGTTACATGCCTTTGCGCCCTAGGCACGTGCCTACTCTGCCTACCCCTATTTCCAGCCCTGGTTTCAACTTTTAAGGTGCCAATTTTTAGCCCACTGGAGACTGGGCAGGGAGCGGACCATGATGTGGAGGGGCGGGTAGTGACATTGGGGGCAGAGCTATGAATTGGCGATTGTGCGATCTCCATGTCAATTATAGGGAATCCTGCCCGATTTTTCCTGATTTGGAAAACTGGGCAGCCCTTCAAAAAACAAGGCTGTCTGGGTCAAATCCAGGTGGTAACCCTAGTTTCACCGAATCCTGCCACCACCAAGCAGCACCCAAGTCTGGCTGCACGTAGGGTTGACACCTTTTCTGGAAAAAAAAAATACTGGACTTTCTATATAATTTTCCCTATTAATAACATTGGGATCAACCCACATTTTTACAGGCCAGCCCATAAAATATGCACAGCTGGGCATCAAAGAGAAACTTGTGCTTCTTCTGCTATAGTGAACTGCAGCTCAGAGAAAGCTGGGAAATGGAAGTTTGATTTCTCTTAATCGTGTTTATAAAAATGAGTGCAATATTGTGCTTTTTGGCAAGGCACAACAAACAAGCAATTAGAGTTACTTTTATGCATGTAAATTAATGACAAATTGTTATTGCGCCGCTAATTGCAGCTCAGCACAAGCAGCTGTCTTTATAATGTGCCTTCCCCATATAGCAAGGAAATCTCAACAAACTTTCAAAAACCACAGCAGTTTTGATGAGTGGCTTCGTTTATCATGGCTCTTGGTTTATAATATTTTTTGTTCCTGGCTTCAGATATAAACCATTACAAGGCAGGGTGGATTAAAAGTGGAATGGCGTAAAACAAAGTCATTAGCTGTTTGAGTAATGAAATCAATTCCTTAGAAGCCTCCTGGGCTTAAATCTGGTGACTGCATTTCCCACCCAGCGTCACCCTGAGTGTAACGTTTCACAGAGGACTGAGAAAAAGAATGAAATTAGTGTGAGTAACCTAAAAGCTTAATGTACTTTGTAATCAGTGGGGCTTGTGTCAGGCTTATCTAATATCAGGCTTGGGATATTACATTAGTGTGTTATGCTGCTCTCTGGAATAGTTCAATTGGATTACTTGAGTAATACTGAGCATATTAGAGTCAGACAGTGGTTTTCCATGTGTGGATGCCAGGGCTATTAAATAATGGTCAAGTGGGCCATAACCACTGTCTGGGTTAATTGTGTCGTTCCAATTTCCTATATTGAGTTTACTAAAGGGCGACGTGGCTAACGCTAGCGACTTTTTGGCAGAAATCCCATATGCAGGGACATCGCAGATTTACTTACAAGTGTTGGCGACAATGTGCTAGCGAACGGGACCGTCGCTATCGTTCATTTGCACTCTATCGCCAGGCGACTTTTCAATCTGGTGAACAATCGTAACTCCGCAAATTCAGTCAACTGCGAATTTTACTGTTACCTGTTTCGCCAGAGTTGACTTTGCCACCTCAGACCAGGCAAATTGTTGAATTTAAACTAGTTCTTCCTCAGTCTTATGTCAGTTACCTCATATCCTGTCTGCCGGAAATGGATTAAAGTTAAACGCTGGGCGACTTTTTTAGTGGGATTGCCTGCAAAAGTTGAATTAAACTTTAAACTTTTTTGGGTTAACATTTTGAGGGGCAGGGGGTGGTCCCATGTGTACGGAATTGGAGGATCTTTTTTGTCTTTATTCAGGTTTCTTGGACATTTGTAATAAAAAGTGGCCACTTCAAGCATTTGCACCAACATCTCTAATAAAGATGTCCATACGACTTTAATGTCCCTATTCAAATTGACTTAAGAGTAAGAGGACTAACGAAGTTTCACTAGGCAGAAGTATTGCTAGAGAAAAGTTGACCGCGCTCGTCACCCAGGGCGCAACTTCGCATTTTTGTGAATTGGCGCAGTTGTAATGAATTCTTACCTGGTGAAGTGTGGGAAGCTTTACCTGGGGACAAGTCGCCCTTTAGTGAACCTGCCCCTAAAACTGTACATATACCAGTTGTTTATTCTGCTTAAAAATAATGGTCCCATTATCCAGTATTGGCTGCACAGACCTAGCGTATGCTTGGGACTGTACAGCAGCTATATGCAACGCTCCATGAAACCTAAGGGCAAGGCCACACGTGGCGTTTTTAAGTCACATAAATCGGCGTAAATACGCATCAATTGCACTACCACTGAAAATAATGGAAAACGCACAATTCACGCAGGGCGTTTGCAAGCCGAAATCCACCACAGGACACCAGTATTGGCGTTTTTTAGCAGAATCGCCAATACGTCAAGTATCTACAAAATCAATAGACTCTACGGGATCTGCATGTTTGAAACCACATGTTACGTAAATACGAAGCATATTTGAATGGAGTCCAAATCATTGAGAACAATGAGAAGTGCATGTTGGGAAAAGAAACCTACTTGCGTAAAAACCCATCGTGTGGTTTCAGTGTCATATTTACGCCTGACGGAGCGTTTTTAAAAACGTGAACGTTTTTAAAAATCGCCACGTGTGGCCTTGCCCTAAAGGTCTTTTAACCTCTAGTTATGCTCCTGGCCTTGGGTCTGTGCTTCATGACTTGGTGGGAACCTGCATCAGCCCTATTATTATTTAGGGAGGATGGTGTGATTATTTTTTGTCTTACATATGTTTCAAGACTCTTTAACTGTAAATGTCAGATAGAAATGGGAGACATGGAGCTTGGGTTGCCATGGTTACAGTTTAATTGAAAAAAAAAAATACTTGCAGAAGAGTTAAGTGTGTCCTCCCTTTTGTGTAAGGAGTATTGTGGCAATATCTGAATTAGCTTCCATACTCGGGGATGATATAGGTAACCTAGCAACTGTCAGCCCATGACCTGGTGACCGACTGTCGTGTATGTAGTACTTCAGTTTGCTGCAGTTAGAGTCAAGAAGCATATATTATTTTTTGCTCAGAGAATCTCTAGCAGGAGTGTGTGAAGCATCCATATATATTTCATAGATATCGTAGACCATGTCGTCCAAAATAGAATTATTCATATCCCATTACAAATGTTATCGTTGTGCTTCCTCAGTAGTGTCAGGTTCTAGATTCTGTGACCGGAGCTCAGATGCTTCCCTCAGTACCACATTCGACGCTTGTCCCTCAGTAGTTTGTCCCTTATGCCTTCAGGCGTTCAAATCTTTCAGCAGAATTCCGGCTGTCAGCGGATGCCTATACTGGGGTAATAGCCCCCTTTAAATGGAAATTGTTGGACAGCTCTGCTTAATACTATGTTACACATTCAAACAGATGATGCTGGAACTGGGCAGATTGAATTTATTGAGAACATGGGGACAGGGGGGAATGCCTGACACAGAGATCACAGCAGGTGGTTCAGGTTTTTAGAAAAACAAACATTAAGGGTAGGGGAAGATGAGCAGATTCGGGGGGATTTAGTTGACATGCGACTAATCGCCTCTTCCACCCGGCAACAATCTCCTCAAACTGCCTTCTTCCTCCCTTCCGTGTGCTTCAATGATTAATGGCCTTCGTTAATTCACTTGCGGCACTTCAATTTCCGAAGTTTCCTCGTGGGGCAACGTCGGAAATTGAAGCACCGCGAATGAATTAGCTCAGGCGATTCCTCATTGAAGCGCACTGAAGGCAGGAAGAAGGCAGTTCGAGGGTGATTGTCGCTAAATCTTCCCGAATCTGCTCGTCTGCCCCTACCCTAAAATGTAGCCTTTAAAGGGATAGTAAACAACGGATTATAGCCTAACAACTAATTTATCGAGTCATTTATTTATACTGAAAATCCCAACTTTCTCTGCACTGAGCAGCCACAAAAAGAAACAAAGTTTCTAACTTAATGGGCTTTTGGAAGAGGGCCACCAGGTGCAGCTAAGATACTTTGTAACAATTTTGAGATAAGCAAATAAGTAATTGTAACAATTTAGATAAGCAGGTCCCTTGGGAAAAGTTAGACTCAGCTTAAAGGGCAATTCACCTTCATTTGCAAAACTGTAATAACTGGGAAAAAAACACAGAACTATGTTCAAACTTTCATAACCTGACAAATTTTGTAAAATGAAATTGGTAATTAGGCAGTGTGGCCACAAAAATGCCGCACATAGCACAGCATAGTCAAAAAATGCAGCGCTATGTGCGGCAAATTTTTTAGTCCCACTTTTTATTTCCAAAATGTTGGGAGGTATGTTAGTTTGGTGGCACACGCAGTTACTTGGGGAGATTAGACGCCCAGTGACAAATTGTCTCTTCTTTGGTCAACTAATCTCCCGAAAAAATTCCTTCCCACCGGCTAGAATTTGAATTGCCAGGGGGATGACACTCGGATAGATTCAGCTTTCCAATGTCACCCGAAGTTTCCTCATGAGGCAACTTCAGGAAAAACTAAACAATCCAGGTGCGAACCTGCCTGCGATTTACCTTCTAGCCGGCAAGAAGTAATTTAGGGGAGATTAGTCGCACAAAGAGGTGATTTGTCGACGACAAAGTCTCCCCAAGTAGCAGCGTGTGCCACCACCCTTAGGGCTGGGTCAGACAGGGAGATTTGGGGAGATTATGTTGCCTGGCGATTAATTGCTGGCGACAATCTCCCCGAACTGCCTTCTCCCTGTCCACCGCCCTGTTTAAATCAAAAAGTGCCAGCGCTAATACACACGCAGCACGGTGATTTCTGGAATCGCCCGAAATTTCCTCACTAAGCAACTTTGGGCGATTCCGGAAATCACCGCGCCGCATGTGTATTGGCGCTGGCGCTTTTTGATTTAAACAGGTGGCGGACAGGGAGAAGGCAGTTCGGGAGATTGTCGCCAGCGATTTTACCCGTGAACCACATTCAAATGTAAAAAAAAATAAATTGGGGAGCACCGCAAGCATGAAGAAAGTCCCTGTGGACTGGCAGTCTTAAGGAGGTTCTGTTTGGCCATAAACCTGGTTTATATGCAACCAAAACTTGCCTCCAAGCCAGAATTTAAAAAAGAAGCAGCTGCTTTGAAGCCACTGGGAGCAACATTCAAGGATTTGGAGAGCAACATGTTGTTCACGAGCTACTGGTTGGGGATCACTGGAATACAGTAAAATAAAAGCTGGGTGTAAATACTTTTGACAAACCTGCCCTGTGTTTGGGGTGAGATACATGCAAAGTAAGAGGCTTATCAGTGAAGGGGGTATTATAGTCTAGTCTATCTCATGTCTTGCCCCCCCCAAGTGCAAATATTCATTATACATTGTAGCTGCAATGTTGTTGCAGGAAGGTTTTGTGCTTTCACTCAGTGACTCATCCTACTTGAATATTTATACAAGAGAGTTCATCCAGCACCATTCTGATTTATCTCTATCCTTTATAAAAGAGATGCTTGATATACCCTACAAGATGATACAGATGGAAAAACATAAGTAACATACACCTACTTAGGGAATTATTGTGTCTGAGTTTGCAGAAAAGCTTTAACCTCTCCGTGCAGAAACAGTATGATAGCTCCCTTCCACATTAAAATCAATGAGTTCTTGTAGAGTTAAAAAAGGGAAAGCAATGCCTTTGCTGTATTTTCCATTTAAATCACCTAAAAGGGGTCCCCAAACTTTTTTTTTTTTTTGGAGGCTCTTGAGTAGACTGGCTGGCAGACTACATGAGGCTCTGTTTGAGAGTACACCTGGTTTTTATGCAACCAAAACTTGTCTCCCAGCCAGGAATTCAAAAGTAAGCTCCTTCTTTAAACGGATCCTGTCATGGGGGGAAAAAAATGCAAAAATGCACCAGTTAATGCTGTGCCTGAAGAATTCTGCACTGAAATCCATTTCTAAAAATAGCAAACAGATTTTTTTATGTCTCATTTTGAAATCTGACATGGGGCTAGCTAGACATTTTGTCAATTTACTAGCTGCCCCCAGTCATGTGACTGCTATTGAGTAGCTGAAACTTTTGGCTGGTGCAATAAGTTCATTATATAAAACATGGCAATTTTAGCCATATTCATGTTTAGGGTTTAGTTCTCCTATATTGCTCCTGATTCAGTTCTGCTGTTGCATCAAGGATGGGCAAAGGCTTTGGGTGAATCCCAGAATCCCCCCCCCCCCCATAATAACAGGCATGGGAGCACATTCAAGGCAAAAAAGCAAGCGGACAAAGAAAGTGCAGGATGTGTGGGGGGGAAGAGAACGGCTGATATAAAAGCACTGTTTTTCTAATTTAGGAATAATTTACTGTTAATGATGCCTTGCAGCCGTGCTTCCACAGGATTGTAAGGCAAAGGGGGAGATTGTTCCAATACATTGAGCAGCTATGTAGATTTGCTTGCTAGGATGCACTGCAAATGTCACTCTCCTCCTAAGCAGGGTTTATCAGCATTTCCATTTAACAGGCAAAAATATATACGGGCTTAGTGTCTGCACAGAATTTTTTTTCTCTGTAGGAAGGCCAAGACATTGTTAGTATCCTGTAATTATATAGCGCCAACATATTCCACAGCTCTTTGCACAGATTATACTTGGTCCCTGCCCAACCATCGACGGCCCCTATCATGTGACCTCTGTGGTCAGTTTTGTCAGAAGCCAGTTAACCTGTTTTTTTTCCCCCATGGTCCAAAAACACTTAGGGGCACATTTACTTAGGGTAGAAGTGAATTTTCGAATAAAATTAGAATTTTTTAAATTTGAATTTGGAATTAATTTTGAACTAATTGGACTATCGAATAGCCCAAAATTCGATTAGAATTTTGAAGTACTCTCTCTTTTAAAACTATTTGTCACCTTAAACCCGCCGAATTGCTATTGTAGCCTATGGGGGACCTCCTGTAAGCTTTACTGAAAAATTCAGTCCTGAAAAATCGAATGTTCAATTGAAAACTGTCATTTTCGATTGAAAATTACACCCCCCCCCAAAAAAAATTTGATGGTAGAATTTTAAATTATTTTCTATTCGAAATTAGTAAATCTGTCCCTTAGAGTAACAAAAGAAAAACCCATGGACTCCATGCCGACTGATCTGCAACTGAACTGCCAGGGCCTATTTTGCATCTTATATATGCATGTCATATTTCTTAGAAAAAAGCTGCAGGTTCAATGTTTTCAGTAGACTGTTAATATATGCAAAGGCGTTTGTTTATTAAAGGGATACTGTCATGGGAAAATTAGTTTTTTTCAAAACACATCGGTTAATATTGATCTTCCAGCAGAATTCTGCACTGAAATCCGTTTCTCAAAAGATTTTTTTTATATTTAATTTTGAAATCTGAGATGGGGCTAGACATATTGTCGGTTTCTCAGCTGCCCCCAGTCATGTGACTTGTGCTCCGCTAAACTTTCTTCTAAACAATCTTTACTGCTGTATTGCAAGTCAGAGTGATATCAGAACAATGGGAAGGTAATCAGATAGCAGCTCCCTGCTAGATCTAAGAACAGCAATCAGTAGTAAAATCCAGGTCCCACTGAGACACATTCCGTTACTTTTAGCAGGAGAAACAGCCTGCCAGAAGGCAGTTCCCTCGTAAAGTGCTGGCTCTTTCTGAAAGCACATGACTAGGGACAATGACCCGAGATGGCCCCTACACACCAATATTACAACTAAAAAAATAAACCTGCTGGTTCAGGAATGACATTTTATATTGTAGAGTGAATTATTTGCAGTGTAAACAGTGTAATTTAGAAATAAAAACTACACTGTAAAAGTCTTGACATAATCTTTTTAAGTTACTGAAGGCTAGCACTGTCCCAACTGGCCACTAGTGTTTCCACCCTATAAGGTTGAATGCATGTAGTTAGTGACATAACTGGCCAACATACTTATTTCATTCACCATGGGAAATCAAACTCTCCTGAACAGATATTATCTATGAAAATAGGCAAGAGAACAAGGTAAACAATGCCTTACAGCAGGCCAGTTGGCTTTTAGGCCACCATCGTATATGGAATACCTTCTTGACCCAAGAAGCTTAATCACTTTTTTGTTGCCATTTTCAGCAAGAAGGTCTTCTTCATTCAAAGTAACCAAGCCAGTTTTAAAGGGATCCTGTCATGGGAAAATTTTTTTTTAAAAACACATCAGTTAATAGTGCTGCTCCAGAAGAACTCTGCACTAAAATTCATTTCTCAAAAGAGCAAACAGATTCTTTTATATTTCATTTTGAAATCTGACATGGGGCTAGATATTTTGTCAATTTCCCAGCTGCCCCAAGTCATGTGACTTGTGCTCTGATAAACTTCAATCACTCTTTACTGCTGTACTGCAAGTTGGAGTGATATCACCCCTCCCTTATTCCCCCCAGCAGCCTAACAAAAGAACACTGAGAAGGTAACCAGATAACAGCTCCCTAACACAAGATAACCCATGTCCCACTGCGTACTATTCAGTTACATAGAAAAGGAAAAACAACAGAAAGCAGTTCTCTCCTAATGTGCTGGCACAAGTCACATGACCAGGGGCAGCTGGGAAATTGACAATGTCTAGCCCCATGTCAGATTTCAAAACTGAATATAAAAAAATCTGTTTGCTCTTTTGAGAAATGGATTTCAGTGCAGAAGTCTACTGGAGCAGCACTTTTAACTGATGCGTTTTAAAAAAAACATGTTTTCCCATGACAGTTTCCCTTTAAGCACCCATCATGCTGCAGTATCCTTATGCCTGCTGCCTTGATGCTGGAGGAGTACCCAGCTGAGCACTAAACATATTTGTACATCAAAAGGAAAATTGGGCTTTTGTTTTAAGTACAAGTTTATCCCCCCCCCCCCTATAAAATACAATGCACTCTAAAAGTCCTACCCCTTGTCTCTGCAAAGTGAATAATGAAAGAGGTTATGACTCAAGGCCAACATTCCTGTTGTCAGCCTAACACCAGTCTGCTGTGACTCCGCTAATACTATATATTTATGTAAAGCCCGGGAATGCACCCCTTCCCCATGTAATGTCACTGCCGTGTGCTTGCAAACATTTATTGCTTAATGATGATTATTAGTCAGTAGAAGTAGTGGAGGATAGATTAATCATCAAGGAAATGTTTCTGGTTCCTCAGTAATGTGCAGTGATCTATACAAAGAAAGAAGTCAATCTAGTAGTCCTTTAAGCATGCTCATTTTCAGCTCATTTATAATAACAAGGGCATGTTCAGTTGCTGAAGCTCAGTCTCTTCATAATTGTAGAAAGCTGCACTCCTAAATAAGAAGTTAGCTATTAGATTTCCACCCAACCTTCATATAGCTGAGACTTGATTGGCATCTACAAACAAGCTTATAGATTATTACAGAACATTGCAAATATCTAAATTAAAATATGCTTATTTTCAGATTTAAGGTCATCGGGATATCATGTAAACCCAACGCGCACCGACTAAACTACCCAATTTATACTCTACAGTCTTCCAAAACTACCAGTAATTCATGGAAAACCTCCTGAGATGCAGGGGGGAGGGGAAATATATATATATATATATATATATATATATATATATATATATATATATATATATATCTCACAATTGAGCATGGAAAAGTTAGTGATTGATGATACATTGAATTTGCAAATGTTTTCAAATGAAGGAATAGGCAAAGTGATTGATGATGATTTTATACAGGGGGTTAAAGGGGTTGAGGGTTACAGCCTGGTTCTTGAATATTTACAAAAAACACCATGCAGTAGGATGATGATGATGATGTCAATACCACATCTGACCGGGTGCCATCTTAGTCCAGAGCAATTATCCATATCAACCAGCCACTAATTATTCCCTTACACAAATTGGACCAGAGATGACTAAATCCAGATATACAGACACACCTGTATGTCCCATGGGCAGATACCATTTGAGAAGCCATACACTGTAGACCAACTTTGTATATATTGTTACATTCATTCAGGTCAACAGTCCAAATGAGCTGAACATATTTGTTATTAATGGTTACTCATCCTCACAGGCCCCAGCTGGTCAGCTCCTACATGGGAAATAGTTGATCAGAATGCAGAACGGAAAGCTATAAAGGCTCATTAACGGGAGAGTCTAGTGATTTCCCCTTCGAGGGATTCCATTTGTTTCCTTCAGATTCCAATAATGGAGAAGGATCCAGAGGATCTGGATAAGGCATTGTTAATCCATTTATTGACAGTGCGGGTATGCAAAACAAAACATTTCACCATAAACTCACCCCGGAAAAGAGCAGGAAATTTTGCCTGATTAAAGCAGATTCTAAGCAATTTTCTATTATGCGTTCGTTAAATATTTTCAGTAGTTTTAACGTAATATGTAAATGTAATTGCCTTTGAAAGTCATATCTGTCTGTGGCAGAATACAGCTAGATAACAGACCTGGATGAGAACCGGCTTCTGCTACATTGTTTCACAAGTCAGATCCAGAAAGCAATCTGTAATGAATTTATATATAAAAAGCTGATTAGATTTTTTTCTCGTTTGGCAAAAAAAATATGTTTCAGATATACACCTAGTACAGGTATGGGATCTGTTATCGGAAACCCCTTATCCAGAAAGCGCTGAATTACCGAATGGCTATCTCCCGTAGACTTAATGTAATAATCCAAATTTTTAAAAATGATTTCCTTTTTCTCTGTTCTAATTAAACAGTACTTTGCAATTGTTTTAACTAAGATATAATTAAAGGGATTCTGGGATGATTTTTATGATGTAGTTTTTATTTCAAAATTACACTGTTTATGCTGCAAATAATTCACTCTACAATATAAAATTGAATTCCTGAACCAGTAAGTGTTTCTTTTTTTAGTTGTAATATTGGTGTGTAGGTGCATCTCAGGTCATTTTGCCTGGTCATGTGCTTTCAGAAAGAGCCAGCACTTTAGGAGGGAACTGCTTTCTGCAGACTGTTGTTTCTCCTTCTCAATGTAACTGAATGTGTTGCAGTGGGACCTGGATTTTACTACTGAGTGCTGTTCTTGGATCTACCAGTTGTTATCTTGTGTTAAGGTAGCCATACACGGGCCGATAAAAGTTGGCGACAGACCAAGTCGGCAACTTATTGTCCAGTGTATGGGGCCCTCTGACGGGCTTTACCAATCGATATCTGGCCAACCGAAAGTCGGCCAGATGTCATTCGGACGGGACTAAAAATCCCGTCTGATCGTGGCTGCATCTGTTCGTTAATGCGGTCCTGTGATCCGACCACCCCTATCTTCTCTATTGTGGTCCAATCATTAGGCTAGGGCCCATGGTTGGATCACCCCAATATCGCCCGCCTCAAGGTGGGCATAGAGAGATCGCCAAACAAGTGGATCTCTCCCACTGTTCTGTTGTTAGGCTGCTGGGTGAGGGGGTGATATCACTCCAACTTGCAGTAAAGAGTGACTGACGTTTATCAGAGCACAAGTCACATGACTTGGGGCTGCTGGGAAA
Source organism: Xenopus borealis (assembly GCA_024363595.1). NCBI lineage: Eukaryota > Metazoa > Chordata > Amphibia > Anura > Pipidae > Xenopus > Xenopus borealis. The sequence continues at coordinate 120,898,530 of CM044442.1, read as the reverse complement.
CTGACAATATGTTTAGCCCCATGTCAGATTTCAAAATGATATGTAAAAAAATCTGTTTGCTCTTTTGAGAAATATATTTCAGTGCAGAATTCTGCTGGAGCAGCACTATTAACTGACGTGTTTTGAAAAAAGTCATGTTTTCTCATGACCGTATCCCTTTAATCTTTATTGGAAGCAAAATCAGCTTTTGGGGTTTATTTGAGGTTTACATAATTTTCTAGTTTACTTAAGGTATGGAGATACAAATTACGGAGAGAACCGTTATTCGGAAAACCCCAGTTCCCGAGCATTCTGGATAATACATCCCATGGCTGTACCTCAAAATATGTTTGTGCTCTGTAACTATGTGTTAAAAAATAGTAATTGTGTTGCACTGGATGTGTTGGTCTGCAGCCTGTCTGAGTGATGCATTAGATCTAGTTGTGTTATCGGGATGTAAATGCAGGAACACGTGATAAGGTGCTATCTGCAAGGCATACATTTACAGAATAAATCACATTGTTTGACAAAATACAGAGTGTGCAGGGAAAGCTTATCCTGATAGGATCATTTTTGTCTGTGAACAGTATTTGATATATAGAGAGTGTCAGGCAGCATGTTAAAGATTAACCCTACCTGGTCTTTCCCTGGCAGACAGGGTTAATGCCTCATGGGGGTTCTTAAAGGGATACTGTCATGGAAAAAAATGTTTTTTTCAAAATGCATCAGTCAATAGTGCTGCTCCAGCATAATTCTGCACTGAAATCCATTTCTCAAAAGAGCAAACAGATTTTTTTTTTTTAAATCTGACATGGGGCTAGACATTTTGTCAATTTCCCAGCTGCCCCAAGTCATGTGACTTGTGCTCTGATAAACTTAAGTCACTCTTTACTGCTGTACTGCAAGTTGGAGTGATATCATCCCCCTCCCCTTTTCCCTCCAGCAGCCTAACAGAACAATGGGAAGGTAACCAGATAACAGCTCCCTAACACAAGATAACGGCTGCCTGGTAGATCTAAGAACAACACTCAATAGTAAAAACCCATGTCCCACTGCGTACTATTCAGTTACATTGAGAAGGAAAAACAGAAAGCAGTTCCCTCCTAAAGTGCTGTCACAAGTCACATGACCAGGGGCAGCTGGGAAATTGACAAAATGTCTAGCCCCATGTCAGATAAATCTGTTTGCTCTTTTGAGAAATGGATTTCAGTGCAGAAGTCTGCTGGAGCAGCACTATTAACTGATGCGTTTTCCCATGACAGGATCCCTTTGAGGTTCTATTTCAAATATTGGAAAGAAGTGACCCTTTTATTAGTGGTTGTTTTTATCAAAACTTCAAAAAAGTACCCAGTCAATTACCCTACTGGGTGATACCACTGCTATTGTACGTAGATTGTCCTCAACCCTATAATATTTGTGTCTCAAAGTGTTTAATGAATTCACAAGTTCATTAGATATATTTATATGAAATGAGAAAAGTGCAATGCTAAAAAGTTAAAGGAGAAGGAAAGTATGTTTGCACTTGGGGGTGCCAAATGTTAGGCACCCAAGTGATTGTATTGACTTACCTGAAACTGGTCCAGTTTTCTGCTGATAGGAGCACCAGCCCCAGGTTTCAGGTAAGTCAATACGTCTAGCGAGCACCACGGAGTGATCCACTTCCAGCTTTTTCTTTCTTCAAATTTCCCGGGGCAAACGCAGGCGCAGTAGAACAAAATAGCCGACTTTTTAGTTAAAGTTCGGCTTTTCGTTCTGCTGCACATGCGCAACTGTGTGAAGAAAGAGGAAGAAGTGAATCGCTTTGTGGTGCTCGCTAAAAGAACCCTGGGCCAGTGCAATTTTTTTCTTGGAATTGGATGAACGCTATTCGATCGTTCGATACATTGAAAAGTGGTAAAATCCTACTAATTTTTTACGGTCGAATTCGAGGGTTTTTAACCCTTGAAATTCGACCCTTGATAAATCTGCCCCTTGATGTTCTATCCTCAATTTTGCGAATTCCTGGGAACACTACAAAGATGGAGATGGTAGAAGCCAAAGGGCTGTGCATCTTTCCGTAATTTGGATCTTCATACCTTACTTCTACTCGGAAATCATTACATAAACGCAATAGGCTGGTTCTGTGTCCAATAAGGATTAATTATATCTTGGTTTGGATCATGGACCAGGTACTGTTTTATTATTACAGAGAGAAAGACAATAATTTTGAATTATTGGATAAAATGTAGTCTATAAGATAAAGACTTTCTGTATTTCTGAGCTTTCCAAATAACAGGATCCCAGACTGCTAAGACTCAATCCCCCTGTTCAGGCGTTGCTGGGGTCTCGGAACCCTTCTACATTGAAAATGCAGGGCTTAAAAATACATCAATCTCCCGTCTGTGTGACAGTTTCCATAAGCTGATAGAAGAAATGATTTATTGTCTGTAATATTGTGCAACTGTCTGTGGGAAACTATTTTTCTAATCTGGCTTAAACTGGCGGTTCCAGTGACAGTTTCAGTGTATAATATATGGCAGTGGGAGTACATTTGCTATAACAGGCTCTTTAACATAAGAGCAAGTTGTATTTCTTAGAGGCGGCAAACATGGCCTTGGGTTATAAACAGGGCCGCTCACTTGTAGAATACAGAGCTGGTACTGGGGCCTGAGAATGTATAAATAGGCTAGGAGCCAGACACATGTATTATTTAGGAACCAGATGGGAGGGTTGTGTATTGGGGTCCTCTCAGGTGTGTACAATATGATCTGATGTGTCTGTTCGTTTAGTTCTACAGTAGTTAAGTATAATACACACATCTTCCATCAAGTTCAGCCTTTGTCCTACTAAATACCGCCCAACATTTCTGCCCATCATTCAGGACTGTCCTGCCTAAATAAGGAGGTTTTTGTTGTCCTTCTTTTTTTACTTCCTCTGTCTTCTTATGATTTCACTTCTGGTTTGCAGTAACATCTCTTGCAGTTTTATGGTGGCTGGCAGGTAGGGGGTCGGGTTGTGGATAAGGCAGAGGTAATGTTGAAATGTGAATAGAAATGTGTGTCTCCATCAGGGATGTTCTATAATGAGATTTAATTATAGCTTAGTTTGGATTAAGTACAAGATACTGTTTTATTATTTTGCTTACCGCTGTATACAGTGGGCCCTGGTGCACACGCCCCAGACCTTCAGCAAGGGGAGCATTTCAGTAAATGTGTGAAGAGACTGGCACAAGTCTGGAACCCTTGAGATAGTGAAGCCACAGTCAGGTTGTAAAAAGGTTAAACAGCTTACATTTATTTCCAAAGTTTTAGGCTAAGGCCAGACGGGGAGATACGGGAGAGATCTGTCGCCTGGTGAATTCTCGCCGCGAATTTCCCCGAATAGCTAATTAGCGATTTTGAGCGACTTTTAAAATCATGCCGCTGCGTGTGAACAAGCGCAGGCGATTTTACACCTAGCGAGTGCGCAGCGCTGACTAGCTATTCGGGGGAGATTTGTCGTGGCGAGAAGTCGCCAGGCGACAGATCTCCCCCGAATCTCCCCGTCTGGCCTTGCCCTGGCCTGACGCTTTTCATATACCAAAGACACTTAGTCATATGACTAAGTGTCTTTGGGACACGAAACACGTCAGGGCTATGGTTCTTAATGACTATGGGGCAGATTTATCAAGGGTCGAATTCGAGGGTTAAAAAAGCCTCCAATTCGACCATCGAATTTTTGACGAATATAAATCCTTCGAATTCGAATATCGAATTAGAAGGATTTTACAACAATTTGAATATACAAACGATTGAATAGAAAAAATTCGATCGAACGATTAAATCTAAAAAACTTCCCATAGGGTTTAATAGCAATTAGGTAGGTTTAATCTGGCGAACTAGGCAGTCGAATAAAAATTTAAAGGGCAATTAATTCGACTGACGAATATTTTAATAGAATTTTATTCAAAGCATTTGATACGGTCGATTTTTCAAAATTTGATGGTCGAAGTGGATTTCAAAAATATTTGAATGTTTTTGAAAATTCGAATTTTGAATCATTCGTGTGAATTTGATAAATCTGCCCCTAAGTGTCCTTGGGACATGAAATGCGTTAGGCCGATGGTTCTTGAGGGTTCCAGGCTTGTGCCAGCCTCTTCACACATTTACTGTTTTATTATTTATAAAAGGAAATCATTTTTAAAAATGTGTATTAAATTTAGTCTGTAGGTAGGAGATGGCCTTTGCATAGGAGATGGCCTTTGCATAGGAGATGGCCTTTGCATAGGAG
>CM044442.1:120876835-120892633 GCA_024363595.1 Xenopus borealis | reverse complement strand
ACAGGAGATGGCCTTCGCACAGGAGATGGCCTTCGCACAGGAGATGGCCTTCGCACAGGATCTTTCTGGGTAGCGGAATCCCATAACTGTATATGAAACCAAAAATGCATTCTTGCTGAAGCTTGCTCCCAACCTCACACACTGTGACCGATTCGTGCATCACAAAAGGTTGATCTACAATAGATCTCTATTCATTAATAGGTCCAGCTCTGCTCCTGAGCACCACCATCAGATTGAGGTCACAACACATATCTGTAGTCCTGGTATTAGAAGATGATCCATCTATCGGCTCCCAAGCTGTTGATGAAATAGACTCCCAGAGCACCTGAGGAATTGGAATTCTGCCTCAGATCTGCTAAACCTGTTTGCCGTGGCCTGTTTGTTTTTAGGGTGGAAGCCACCGGTCAGAATTTATTTCTGTGTGCCAATTCTTATAAGAATTTCTGATATTGGTCACTTACTGTTTGTAAAGATTGTGCAAGATATCACTTTTTCTAATTCAGCCCCACTCCTGTCCATGTTTTTTGACATGTTTAAAAAGCAAAGCAAAATTTGTTACTTTGGTCACAAACGCTGGATCATGTTGCTTTTCCCTATAGACTTTAGAGCTTATAGATGAGAAGAACGCTGATCAAAGAAACAGAGTCAAACCACGCTAGACTGAAATGTCACTGTATGAAAAGGGATATTAAGTGACGGCATATTTGGATAACCTAGTAAATAGTGATGTTACGCACAATTGTGACATCATATTCGTTTTGTTCTTTCTTCCCTTTCCCATGCTAGTGTTTAGAGCACACTGTCTCCTTCTGCAAGGGGAACAATGACATCACATCGGCTTCATTTTATCCTCCCCAAACCACTTTATTTACAATTGTTCTCAGATTTTACAAGTTGATTTATTTTTGTTTTCATGATATAAGCAGTTTTACTCTGCTAATAACATAAATCAGGAGTGTCCCAGCTGTTCTTTCTTGCCAGCTAGAAGCCCAAATAACTGGCCCTTCTCTGCTCCTTTCTTTTGCTCGATGTTATATGTAGGGATGCACCGAATCCAGGATTCGGTTTGGTATTCGGCCAGGATTTGCCCATTTTCAGCAGGATTCGGCCGAATCCTTGTGCCTGGCCGAACCGAATCCTTAAAATCGTGTGACTTTTCGTCACGAAACAAGTAAGTAAAAAAAACTTTTTGCGTGGCTGGCTTTTGCCCTTCACTAAATTGCCAGGGGTTCGGCTGAATCCAAAATAGTGGATTCGTCGCATCCCTAGAGTGATAGAAATAAGCAGAGAACAGCAGGCAGTGCTTCAAATTTATATGAGCAATTTAAAGGGCAAGGAAAGTCTAAAATAGAATTAGGCTAGAAATGCTATATTTTGTATACTAAACATAAACATGAACTTACTGCACCACAAGTCTAATCAAATAAATGATTTATGCTTTCAAAGTTGGCTACAGGGGGCTGTCATCTTGTAACTGTGTTATACATCTTTGCAAGACTAGACTAGATTGCACATGCTCAGTGTGGTCTGGGCTTCTTAGGGGTCGTTATAAATTATCAAAAAACATAGCTGCTTGAGTTCTGCATGGCTGGTAAGTAAGGCGGGGGCTCCCCCTGTTTATAAGTATGATTGTTTCCCTGCCAGAAGTTAGGGACCGTCTGACAATTTCTATCCGCAGCAGTAAATGAAGGGAGAATTTCACTGCATATAGTCAAGTTTCTTATAAAAACGGTACACATTTTTTAAATTAAAGAAAGTAAAAATGGGATTTTATTTTGTTGCCTTTACTTGCCCTTTAACTGTTACCTGTTGCCCTGAAGAGCAATTTTACAGTAGTTTTTTTTTGGTGCATGTCCCATTATTTTTTAAGTTTCACCATTATCATGCCATTCATTGTAAATTTACATAAGCTGATGAAAATCATGGAATAAAATGCCTTTTTCTTTCTTCTCAGGTGAAAATATCGCATCAGCATGGGGAAGCAGAACAGCAAGCTGCGCCCTGAGGTCATGCATGACTTACTAGAAAGCACAGACTTTACCGAGCACGAGATCCAGGAATGGTACAAGGGCTTCTTGAGAGACTGTCCAAGCGGGCACTTAACCATGGAGGAGTTTAAGAAAATATACGGGAACTTTTTTCCTTACGGGGACGCCTCTAAGTTTGCAGAACACGTATTCCGCACGTTCGATGCCAACAGCGACGGGACAATTGATTTTAGAGAATTTATTATTGCTCTGAGCGTGACTTCCAGGGGGAAACTGGAGCAGAAGTTGAAGTGGGCATTTAGTATGTACGACTTGGATGGGAATGGGTACATCAGCAAAGCAGAAATGCTGGAAATCGTGCAGGTATGTTTCCCTTGTTTGCTATAGGCATAGAATTCATTCAGCTTCACTGCAAATTCATATGCTCTATATATATTTTCCATGTACACAGCATTCCCTGATTTCCCATACTCCATCATTATTGGTTGCTTTTAAAGGAGACATTTTTTGTAAAAAAAAATAAGAACTAGTACCAGTGAGTTATACTCTTTCGGATATATAGAGTTGTGCTTAAAAAAAATGTAGTGTTTCAGGCTGATTTATTGAATATTTCAGCTAAACCCCTAATAATCTCTCCCTTCTCTTCCACGTCCTGCTCCCTGAATTCCCAGGCTGTGCAGGGGAGTCGGCAGCACTCAGCTCACTGCACTGTAGGACACGAACCAATCAGCAGTTAGCAGGGCCTGTTAGGGAACTGTCTTTGCTTGTGTGACTGCAGCGCTGTGATTGGCTGTCCCCCTCCTAATGTGCTTTTGGCAGGGACTATTAGGACTCTCCCACCCCTTATTTGAAACATGGACAGGAATCATAGAACATCTAGACCAGTGATCCCCAACCAGTAGCTATTGAGCAACATGTTGCTCTCCAACCCCTTGGATGTTGCTCCCAGTGGCCCCAAAGCAATTTTTGAATTCCAGGCTTGGAGGCAAGTTTTAATTGTACAAAAACCAGGTGTACAGCCAAACAGAGCCTGAATGTAGGTTGACAATCCATATAGGGGCTACCAAATGGCCAATCACAGCACTTATTTGGCACCCCAAGAACATTTATCATGCTTGTGTTGCTCCCCTGAATGTTGCTCACGGGTTCAAAAGGTTGTGGATCCCTGATCTATAGGAAACTCCAATAAAGGGGCTATTTCTAAAAATAATGTAAATTTTTAGCACCATGTAAAAGCAGCACCATATATAACTCAGAATCGCCTACAACATCAGGGTTTGTTTTTTTCAATTATCCATATGTTTCCTTTAATGTAGCTTTAATGAAGCTTCATAACTGGTTGTGACAAGGGCAGCTCCGAGGCACCACTGTATATGATCATTCATTTATCTGTATATTATGTGTTGTTGCAATTTTAATTTGCATGGCTTGATAATCTTATAAACATACTTCAGTTTGGTATCCACACCATCTATCTTACACAGGAAGATCTGCAACAGGTTCAGTCTTTCTCTCTACACTTGGAATAAGAGAAAGGCAAACCAACCACACCAGCAGAAAATAAACTGACCTGGGCTGTGACTGAGGCCATAACCATCTCAAGGCATATATTGCATTTGTGTATATTGTATTTGTTATCAGGTAAAACATCCATATCTTGTGGCCCTTCTTAGTTTTCTGGGCCCTTGCTGGCTCCCTTCATTATGATCTGTAAAAGAGCGATATTGATTCAGTAACTTTGTAGGTAACAATCTGGGGCTACATTCAGTATCTTCTAATACAATGGTTCTCAACCTTCCTAATGCTGCGACCCTTTAATACAGTTCCTCATGTTGTGGTGACCCCCAATCATAAAATATTAAAATATTTTCATTGCCAGCCCAGAGCGGATTGTTAGGAAAGTACAGGAGACGGCGTGGCTGCATAAAGGTTTGTTTTCCATGCGTAGTGTGGCAAAAAATTTTGCCACACCCATTTTGTGGCCACACCCCAATTACCATGTTAATTTTACAAATTTTAAAGGGGCAGGGAGAGCTGTATGGCAGTCCCTACTAAGGGGATATAGAAAGCTGTAGTGCAACTGGCTTCCCTACACAGGTTACTGAACTACAACTCCCAGCACCAACACCCGGAGAGCTACAACCTTGCCCCAGGGCTAGTGGGGAGAGAGATGAACCTGCTCCTGGAACCCCTTAAGTGACCCTTGTGAAAGGGTCATTCGACCCCCAAAGGGGTCCCGACCCCCAGGTTGAGAACCACTGTTCTAATAGATGCTATCCTGGTGTACGTTAAAGAACAAGAAAATGTAGAATCACTAGGGAGATGTAAAGTGACCTTCTTCTTCTACAAATGCACTGGCCCATGTGCTTTCCTTCTGAGCACTGTGGCGCCATCCTCTTCCGGTGCCCCAGAATCCTCTGCATTTCTATAATCACAATATACTGTGTATGCATAGAGGATGCAGGAGCACTTAAAGGGTAAGTAAACCTTAAAAATAGGAGAATAAAAAATTGATGAGGGTGCTATTCTAAGCACTTTTGCAGTGTACATTCATTATTTATTTATTTTGAATTCCAAGATATTAAAGGGGTTGTTCACCTTCCAAACACTTTTTCTGTTCAGTGGTTTTCAAATTGTTCTCAAGAAATAAAGACTTTTTTTCAATTACTTTCCATTGTTTATCTTTTACTGTTTTTCCATAATCTAAGTGTCAAGTTGAATGTTGGTGTCTCTGGTGTTTGAGTCTGGCAGCTCAGTAATTCAGGTGCAGACTCTAAACGTATACAATTTTGCAACATTTAATTGATACATTTCACAGTAGCATTTCTGGAGTATTAGCAACGATTGTATCAATTCTAACAGCTGCCTGTAATGAAACTCAGGGATTCTGCTCAGCAGGGACAAAGATAAGAAATGTATCCATTAAATGTATCAGTTTAGAACAGTTGGTGGGGGGGTCGGAGAAGGTGAAAAATGACACTTTACACTTCAATATTATAAAAACGGTTACAAATAGAAAATAGACAGTAATTGGAAAAAGTCGTTATTTCTGGTTCTCTAGCTGAAAACAACTAGTTGTTTGAAGGTGAACAACCCCTTTAAAGGGATATTGTCATGGGAAGAAATGTTTTTTCTTTTTTCAAAATGCATCAGTTAATAGTGCTGCTTCAGTAGAATTCTGCACTGAAATCCATTTATCAAAAGAGCAAACAGATTTTCTATTTCACTTTGAAATCTGACATCGGGCTAAACATATTTTAATTTCCCCAAGTCATGTGACTTGTGCTCTGATAAACTTCAGTCACTCTTTACTGCTGTACTGCAAGTTGGAGTGATATCACTCCCTACCTCCCCCCCCCCCCCCCCAGCAGCCTAACAACAGAACAATGGGAAGGTAACCAGATAACCGCTCCCTAACACAAGATAACAGCTCCCTGGTAGATCTAAGGACAACACTCAATAGTAAAACCCATGTCCCACTGTGACTCCTTCAGTTACATTGAGAAGGAAAAACAACAGCCTGCCAGAAAGCAGATCCCTTCTAAAGTGCTGGCACAAGTCACATGACCAGGGGCAGCTGGGAAATTGACAAAATGGCTAGCCCCATGTCAGATTTCAAAACTGAATATAAAAAAATCTGTTTGCTCTTTTGAGAAATGGATTTCAATGCAGAAGTCTACTGGAGCAGCACTATTAATTAATGCGTTTTGAAAAAAATTTTTTTTACCATGACAGTTTCCCTTTAAAGATCACAGCTGAGAGAGTGTCTGGTGTTAGTACTCAGAATTATACACCTTCCCTTACTTCTTCCTCTTCGTTTACATCATTTTGTTTCTTCCTCACAGCCCCACAAACAAACATGCAACCGCTGCACCCCGCAAGGTCCAATTTCTCCCATATCTGTTGTCTCTACATTTGTGCCATTATACTCCATATATCTCACACCTGCTTCTCCTCTTACATTGTAAAGCCTAATAAGCAGGACCCTCTTTAACTCCTGTATTGGTTTATCATTTTGTATTTCATGTTTATACCCAGCGCTGCAGATAGGGTTGCCACCTGGCCGGTAAAAATGATGGTTGATCCCAATGTTATTAATAGGGAAAAAAGTTAAATGTATGGGAAGGCCGGTATTTTTTTTTTCCAGAAAAGGTGGCAACCCAGCGCTGCAGACAATGTTGGTGCTTTATAAATAACCTGGAAAGACCTACTGGTAAATAAAGCATTAGAGAGATTATTATATGACCCCCTTATATATTTATACATAGTTATCATATCACCCCTTAAGCGCCTCTTCTCCAGCGTGAACATCCCCAATTTGGCCAGTCTTTCCTCATACCTTCCCATACCTTTTACCAGCTTAGTTGCCCTAGTCTGTACCCTCTCTAATACAATAATTCTATTCTCTGCCTCCATAAAACTTCCATCGCAGCACTAGCTTTGTGTAACCAAGTCTTTTTCTCTTTGATCTCTGCTATTAGAACGCCTCCGTATTGTTTACATAGTGTTTTGCATTCATATATATCTTCGTTCCTTTTCAACTCCTCTTCCAAGGAAGTCAATTAAAATGGGGATGACATCACAATTGCCTTTTATCTTGCTGCAGAATGGAGATTGGGTTGGCTCTCTCTCTGGAAGAGCCCAGGTTTTTGATGTCTGAAACATTGGAAGGCAGGCACTAATTAGCAGCACAAAGCTTTCTTGAGAAGGAAACCGTAGTATAACACAGGCCTTATAAACACAAAAACTCTTCAACATTTATCATTCAGGCCGTAAGCACCGCAGCCTGGGAAACATGGCATTATGAGGCACATTCTATTCTTGGTTACATTGCTTTTTGCATCCAAAAATGTCTACATTTAACATACAAATACAGGTATGGGATCTGTTATCCGGAAACCCATTATCCAGAAAGATCGACATTACTGAATGGCTCCCATAGGGGCAAATTCACTAAGCGTTGAAAATGCGCTAGTGTTGGCTTCACCGACGTTTGCCAGCCCACTGCGTATTCACTAAAATGCGGATTTGCACTCAGGGCGGCGAAGTTGCGCTACCGTTACTTCGCCAGGCAAAGCGCATTTATGCTGGCGATGCCTAATTTGCAAACGGCGCAAAGTTAAACGAATAATAGAAGTATATGTTACAGCCACTACATTCCACTACACAAGCCCAGAAAACCTTTAATAAATAAAATAAAGTTGTCCTATTGCCCTACATGTGCCCCCTGTATAGTTGTGTTGCCATATGCTGGGAAATGTAGGGGGGAAGGAGGGTAACCCCCCCAAAAAATTACGCTATTTTTCAGACTATCACCCTAAAAAAAAAGTAAAACACGTCAGCGTTTTTTTGGGACTCTATCTATTGTATTAGACTTTACTTTGCCAGGTCAGACCTGGTGAAGTCTAACGCAAGAGGTAACGTTCAGTAAAATGGGCAGTGAATTGGCGTAATAACGTCCCTTTGTCAGTGCGCAACTTCGCCTGGCGTAAGGGTGAGAAATTGCACTAGTCTATCCACTTCGCTAGCGAATTTTCACCAGGGACGCTGTTAGTAAATTGGCGAAGTTGCGAAATGATGACATGCTGGCGAATAAGCGCTAGCGTTAGACGCTTCGCACTTTAGTGAATTTGCCCCATAGACTCCATTTTATCTACATTCACATTTTTTTTTATTATTTTCCTTTTTAAGTAAGAATAAAACAGCAACCTGCACAGGATCCATTCTAAGATAAAGTTCATCTTTATTGGAAGCAGAACCAGACTTTTGGGTTTATTTAATGTTTAAATAATTTTCTAGTAAACTCATGTTATGAAAATCCAAATTATGGAAAGATCTGGTTTCCGGAAAAACCCATGTCCTGAGCATTCTGGATAACAGGTCCCATAACTGCACTACCACAGATGTCAAACACTTGTTACAAGAAAGGTTGGAAGTTAACTGAAAGTTGGTCCTTTTGGAGTGTGTCTTTTTTTTTTAAATAACGGTGCAGCTTCATTAAAGGAACAGTAACAACAACAACATTTTTATTAATTAAGATATAATGTGCTGCTTCCCTGCACTGGTAAAGGTAAGGTCACACCTGGCGATTCTGGGAGATTAGTTGCCTGGCAACTAATCGCCTCTTCTTTGGGGCGACTATTATCCCCGAACCGCTTCCCCCTGTCTTGCGCCAGCGATAATGAAAAGTCGCCTGCGGCAGGATACGCACGGCACTTCATTTTCCGAAGTGGCCTCACGAGAAAACTTTGAGCGACTTCGGAAAACGAAGCTGTGTGTGTCATGCCGCAGGCGACTTTTCATTATAGCCGGCGCAAGACAGGGGAAACGGTTCGACAAAACTGACACAAGTATTTATTAGGCAGGGCTTAAATAATGCAAATAATAATGAATGCCTTGAAAGAAGCTAGGGTTGTGCAAAGCGAGAGCATGATAATTAACACATTTACGCTGTATAGCAGCCAATTATACTGTTATGTTCGGTGCTTAAAATGTTGAGCAGGCCAAATTTCCCGATGTTTTTATACCGTGGCTAAAGGAAGAGAGACTTGATGGAAGACAAAGATAATGTCATTCCTTCACCAGAGTTCTAGGCACTCCATTCCAAGGCCATACTAAAACTCTTCTCCTGCCTTTGGGAGGCTCAGAATGATATTAGAATGTTTCCTGTCTGTTTATTTTTTTAGCATGCACAGTTGTGTTCAGAATATTAGCAGTGTATTTGATAAAGTGAATAAAACTTAAAATAGTAGGGCCTGTTATCCAGGATGCTTGAGACCTGGGGATTTCTGGATTACGGATTTTACGTCATTTTCAGTTCTCCTTAAAGGAGAACTCAACCCCCCACTAAGAAAAACCCCTATCCAGTACCCTATATAGGGGTACCCCCCGTCCCTGCTGCCTCCCGCATAAGTGATACCACCTATAAGTGTCCTCAATCCTTTACTTGCCTATAAGTGCAGAGTACGCTCAGCCGATCTTTGGATTTCTTTGGGCTCTCTTCCTTCCCTTCAGCAATGTGTGTTACTTTTGGAACATGCACAGTTGCTAGGAACAGGCTACAACCATGCAAGCTCCAATACGGCACTCATTTCTCAAAGGATTCCAAAGAGACAGAATATGGTGCCCACAAGCTCCACTGCGCTTACTCTGCACCTATAGGTCAGTAAAGGATTGGGGGCAGTGATTGGTGTCATCACCTATGCAGGGAGGGGGACTATGTAGGGTACTGGATAGGGGCTTTTATTAGTGGGATGGTTGAGTTCTCCTTTAAGTCTAGTAGATCTTGTAAACATTTCATAAACTCAATAAGCTGATTGTGCTTCCAATAAGAATCCACGCAAATGGGAACGTTGCACATTCTATTCCAAATCATAAAATGTATCAAATCTGTGTTATTCCTTTACAGAAAGTGCTGAAAATATTATTAATTATTAATATTAGGCTGTTCTGAAAAATATCAGGGTCTGCATTCTTCTTTACAAACTCAAACATTCACTGTATAAACTGAAAAATGTTTCAAGATTTTGCTTTCTTTTGAATGACTGAAGGAATATTTAGTTGTATAATCAGTGTTTGTGAGAAGTGCTGCACATCTGAGTTACATGGACTCCACCAACTTCCAACAACCTGTTACTTTCCACAATTCTTCTGCATTTCTTGCTTTTGCCTCACAAACCAAAAAATAATTTTAGCTGAGGAGCCTATAATTTTCTGCACTTCTTTATATGTTTCAATTCTCCAAGCAACTGAACAACATTGTTCTTCTGAACAATGTCTGGAACGAGCCATTTTACTCAGATTTTCAGAGAGAAACGCACTATAACCAGCAGCACAACATTTGCTCCTTCCTTCCTAAAATAAGGGCCCAAATCAACGCCTGTTTTTTCACAGAATAAGTGCGTTCACTAATTGAACCCCACACTGCTTTTATTTGGAACAAGCTATTATTATTTGGAACACTGCTATTATACGGAACAAGCCTCAATTAATGATTCAATGACACAGATGAGAAGCATGTCATGATTCTGGTTACGTTAGGTTTCTATTACTCTACTACACCTACTAGTAAATGATTTGCAATGTAGAAATTTCTACCAAAAACAGTGATTGATCAGTTTAGTGATGTCAGACTGTTATTATGCTGAAAACAACTGTACATTTTCTGTTCATGGTTACAGTGAACCTTGCATCATCTCAATGACTAGCAAATGACTTGTAATGTTACAACTCTAGCAAAAAAAACACATTATTCTTTATGGTCTTCCAAGGTTGGCAGCAGTTGAAGCAGTAGTGTCAAACTTGACAAAATCACCAACAAGAGCTTTGTATTTGTCTTTTTTTTCCCAAGCCCCCGAATAAGGTCCAGCATTTGACCGGCACCCCTCATTTCATACCATATATACAAAAACGTTGCTGTATCAGGAATAGTTTCAACAATATTTATGAAGTGATAAGTGATCACCTTTATATCATTGATCTAATTGTTCTTATAGAGTCAGTAAGTATTGACCCCAGATCTCAACTGTTCTTCAGGCTGGAGCCCAAGCCACTCTTTTGAGTAGTCATGAAGGAGACCAGACCCATCATCTGGGAAACAATTACAATGTGTCTAACAGTCCTTATTTCCAAGGTTTTCTTGAGCAGCCCAAACTGTTCACCTCTGAATTTGGGACATAATAACATTTAATTGCTACTTATGTATATTTGGTCGTAGAAAGGCTATTTAGTCTGTGATCCATGCATAGATCAGCTGCATGAGGCAGCCTAAGGCTAGGCTTATGGCTTGGTTCATTTCACCTAGGGCAAAAATAGACAAACAGAAATTATTCAATAAATCACCTTGAAGGAATGTATAGAATCTCATTCCTTATATCAAAAATAAGATTGAAATGAAAGCATGGAACAAAAGACACAGGGTCTAACTGCTGTTTATATTTCTTACCCCCCCCCCTTTCTTTTTTTGTATTGTTGCTTTAATTTCCCCTGTGAGCTGTGCAGCTATTCTAGGGTACATCAACTGTCACTTGTGAATTATGGTTGGCCTCTTATGTGGTGGCCTTGTATTATTCTGCATAGCAGTGAAAATATGTTTAAATATGGTAAAAGAGGCTTTGCTGTTAGGGGACCCTTTGTTTCTTTTGGAATGTGTATATCAGGCATCCTAAATTCTGACTGGGTTAACTTTTCCTATTCCTTTCCTGTTCTAAAAGCCTAATCTGAAAAAAAATCAGAATAGGCACATTGAATTTTATGGGGCAAATTCACTAAAGCACGGAAATGCGCTAGCAACCGCTTCGCCGCCGTTCGGCGCACTTTGCCAGGCAAATTTTTGCAAGCGCTACGCAAATTCACTAAGATGCTAATTTGCGCTCAGGGCGGTGAACGGTAGTGAAGTAGCGCTAACGCTACTTCGCCAGGCAAGGCGCATTTACGCTACCAATGCCTAGTATGCATATGGCGCAAACTTAAACGTATAATAGAAGTATATGTTACAGCTACTACATTCCACTACACAAGCCCAGGAAACCTTTAATACATTATATAAAGTTGTCCTATTGCCCTACATGTGCCCCTGTATAGTTGTGTTGCCATAATGAAAAAAAATTTAGCTGTTTTTCAGACTATCACCCACCAAAAGGTTAAAGACACCAGCGTTTTTTGGGACTTCAAGTTTTTTTTTTTTTTTCAAACTCCTTTCTATTGTATTGAACTTCACCAGGTCTGACCTGGCGAAGAAACGTCTAGCGTAAGAGGTAACGTTCAGTAAAATGGTCATCTTAGTGAATTAGCGTAGTTACATCCCTTCAGTGCGCAACGTCGCCTGGTGTAAGGGTGCGAAGTTGCGCAAGTCTATCTACTTCGCTAGCGAATTTTCACCAGGGACACTGTTAGTGAATTGGCGAAGTTGCGAATTGATGTCACGCTGGCAAATTATCGCTAGTGTTAGATCCTTTGCAATTTAGTGAATTTGCCCCTATATGTTTATTATTTGTGTCAACAATCACAATCTGTTGTTATTTATGTAGCGTTGTTGGAAAACTGTAGATAACATTTGCGTTAGACATGTTTTTCCCACTATGCTGTGTGCGTTATATCCTAAAATGTAACATGTATTAACCCTAAGCTACAGATTTATATTTTGCAAATTATTTGTACACCTTTCACTCATGATAGCTAGTAAATGTGTGTGGTGGGGCTGCTTGAGTTGGTCCTTCTTCTGGATAATATCAAGTGTGGATAGGCTTGTTGAAGGGCTTCTATACTTGGCAACAGCCTTAGACATTAGGGTGAGCTAATGAGCAGTGCTCCAAATGGTCTTGTCTGGTCCACAAATCATCACAACAAATGTGTTCTGTTGTGTATTCTCATCTCTACGCTGCTGTATGGCACATTATGAATGCATTGGGCAATGATTCCTGAAGTTTCATTGATAAACAACACTTGATTGATTTACTGCATTTATGCAACAAGGTCTTTATGGGTTTTAAGACTCAGCTGGGTGCTAAAATTCATCTGGTGTACACTACGACCCCCAACAACCAGTTCTAAGTCAAAACAGAAGCCTGGGTATAATATAGACATTTTAAGATAGGCATTTCTTACTGGAAAAGTTTTTTTGTAAAATTCCCGCCATGGTTTGATCGCATAATTTCATATTTATATTCTTCTGCCCACGCAGGCAATCTATAAGATGGTTTCTTCAGTAATGAAAATGCCAGAGGATGAGTCCACACCAGAGAAAAGGACAGAGAAAATATTTCGGCAAATGGATACCAACCGAGACGGTATGTGCCTAACTGCAACTTGCTGGGAGTAAAAGGGATAAGTGCAGGCGCTCGCTGTATCTGACAGAATTGGGCCTAGCATGGAGTAGGGGCCAGAGGGTGCAGTGAGGTTGACTGTCATTAAAATGCACTCTGCATTCAGGATCTTAATTCAACACAGATTTATATCCACATTAAATATAATTATATGCCCGAACATCAATGTTTTTTTTTTTATCCAAACAATTGTTTTGCCCCATGGCATATTCAGAGTAAAAATGATGGCTCAGGGCACACAAGCACTAGTGCTTCCCGTTTGGAAGGGATCATCGACCATAGTGCTAACTCAGAGGTGGACCACATGTACCTCCAGCCAGGACTGGACTGAGAATTAAAATAGGCCCTGGCATTTCAGGTACACAAGAGGCCCAATCAGCCCACACAGAGGCCCAAACAGTCCCCACCAGCCCACTAAATACTGACTTTCTATGGCACCTTATAGCAGCCCATCTGGCATTTGCCCTAACCCACATATTGCCAGTCCGGGCCTGCCTCCAGCTGTTAGTTCTACAGGCCTATTGTCTCTTAAAGGAGAACTAAACCCCCCATGATCTTAAGTCCCCATCGGCCCCCTCCCTGACTCCCTGTTCAGTCTTACCCATTAGTTCTTTTCCCTCTAGAAATAGTGACCACAAATGCAAACAGAGCGCAGCAGAGCTCATGGGCGCCATCTTCTTATCTTCGGTAACCAAGTCTTCTTTCTCCCCTTTGGCAATTTCTGCCTCTTTTGGCGCATGCGCAGTTATCAAAAGCCAGAAAATTGCTACATCTGCACATGCTTTACTACGCCAATCCATTCACAAAGATTACCGAAGATAAGAAGATGGCACCTGTGAGCTCCACTGCGCTCACTCTGCATTTACGCTCGCTAATTCTAGAGGGAGAAGAATTCAGGGGTAAAACTGTGCTGGGAGGAGGCGCAGAGGTGGGCCAATGGAGGGGGGCCAGTTGGGACTTAACATCACGGGGGGGTTTTAGTTCTCCTTTTAAGCAACTTTGTTGGATAATTGTACAGAATGGCAATATAAACACATTTTATATTAGATGTGAGCACTTTTAATATTTTAATGTTGCCAGTCGGATCATTTCAGCCATCTGCCAGTACACTTATTTATATTTATTGCTTTTATGACACGGTTTGTTCTAGAAGATGTTTCATCCACATTCTGTTGGTACTAGGGCGAGCTGCAGTTTCCTGAAAGTCAATAAAAAAGGAACCAAATAAGGGTTCTTAACTGACCATAGGTCAATTCTCCATATTGATGCTGTTTTTGAAGATGAAGAAACGTCACCGAGTAATTGCGCTAATGATTTCATTTAATTAAACCTCTGATACAAAATGCTTCATTTGTTAGAGGGAAATCTAGAAGCACCACCAAGCAAATAGATTTGTGGTAAATTACTCATATTCCTTTGAATAAAGCTCTTCATGCCACCAGCAGATCTGACTCATGAGGCCAGTGTATGATATGAGCGCCTCTATTAGTTGGTAGAACCACCTGAGTATCTGTCCTACTGCTTTTTGTTTGTTTGTTTTCTCTTCTAGAGTGTGACCGTGGCTTTATTAAAAATAAAGATTACAGACAGGGCCATATTTACCAGACTGGGGGCTAGACAGCTGTCCCTAGTGCAGAGCCAGCTGTTAATTCAGCCAAGTCCAGACATGTCAACTAAAGGGATACTGTCATGGGAAAAACATTTTTTTCAAAATGCATCAGTTAATAGTGCTGTTCCTGAAGAATTCTGCATTGAAATCCATTTCTCAAAAGAGCAAACAGATTTTTTTATATTTCATTTTGAAATCTGAAATGGGGCTAGACATTTTGTCAATTTCCCAGCTGCCCCAAGTCATGTGACTTTTGCTCTGATAAACTTCAATCACTCTTTACTGCTGTATTGCAAGTTGGAGGATATCACCCCCCCTTTCCCCCACCCAAGAGCCTAACAACAGAACAATTGGAAGGTAACCAGATAACAGCTCCCTAACACAAGATAACAGCTGCCTGGTAGATCTAAGAACAACAGTCAATAGTAAAACCCATGTCTCACTTCGTACTTTTCAGTTACATTGAGAAGGAAATACAACAGCCTGTCAGAAAGCAGTTCCCTCCTAAAGTGCTGGCACAAGTCACATGACCAGGGGCAGCTGGGAAATTGTCAATATGCCTAACCCCATGTCAGATTTCAAAACTGAATATAAAAAAAATCTGTTTGCTCTTTTGAGAAATGGATTTCAGTGTAGAAGTCTGCTGGAGCAGCACGATTAACGGATACGTTTAAAAAAAAAAACATGTTTTCCCATGACCGTTTCCCTTAATTTTTCTGGAGTCGCCTTGATTTAACCACCCTTATCTGGTCACCCGTAATAACAGCCCAGTATTGAAAGCATAGATGTTGAACCCAAAATCCTCCATTGCAGCCAATCCTACATAGGACGTGAACTGGAGGGTGATTGATGTCTCTGAATATTCAGTCACCTGAAACATGGGCCACAGTGTACACTGGCCTGGGTCCACAGGGGGTCTTTGTCAGACATATGGTTAACAGAAGGATCTCTATCGTCCTGTAGCCTGGCACACATTGCTAGCTGTAGAAAATACTTTGAACAAGAGTAGTTTAAGTTGGGTCACTTGTGGTCAAGATCAAAAAGAACATATAGAATCGATATCCCTGTAGCTGTTTTTAATATCTTTCCCACTGCCTCTTAACTGATATTAAAGGGGAACTATCATGAAAATTGAATATAAGCTTCATCATAGTGAAATACATTTTTTCCTAAATATAATCAATTAAAAATTCTGTCACGTTTCTGAAATAATCAAGTTTATCTTCACTATCCATCTCTCAGCATCTGTTTCTCTTCATTCTGTCTTCATGCAGCAGTTGGGTGTCAGATATTGATGCACCGTTGGATCCAAAAGATATATTAGAGCTCACTCTATTAAAATCACCAGACGTCATGTCTCTCTACATGCAGGATTTGT
>CM044442.1:120847926-120867807 GCA_024363595.1 Xenopus borealis | reverse complement strand
TCATGCTTTCTTCCATGCTGGCCAACTGTATCATGCTTTCTTCCATGCTGGCCAACTGTACTGTCATCCTACCTTAAGATTGACCATATAACGTGGAAGTTGAGCAGATTTTAATGACCTTGACCAACAATACTGTCTGAGATATAATTCCTTTGACCAACCATGGTAGCTTACGCTTAAAAATGGTTGAAAATGCCTTTCTATTGGTGTCAGTGCCATTCACCACCAGTAAAACACACAAGTGGAAATGGCCTTCTACGGCTTTTTCTGTCGTTACGGCATCCAGCTGTTTTTCTGTGGCGATTCACACTGACACCATTAGAAATGTGTTTTCGTTCATGTTGGAGGAGAAAATGGAGGCAACAAAACTTAATATGTGCCATTGCCCTAAAACAAGGGAAGTCAGTCTGCTGTCTTTCTGACTGTATTGGACTAGAACTTTGGGAAGCCCAGGTTGCCCACCTCTGGCCTAATATTATACATTCTCAGTTATACAAGTTTGGGACCTGTTACCCAGAAATGCTCTGGACCTGGGGCTTTTCATAATTTGTAACTTCATACCATACATCTATTAAAAAAAACCTTGTAGGCATTAAATAAACCCAACAGGCTGCTTTTTCTTCCAAAAAGGATTAATTATATCTGAGTTTGGATCAAGTACAAGCTACTGTGTTATTGTTACAAAGAAAAAGGCAATAGTTTTAAAAATGTTGGATTTGGATTAAACTGAGTCTATGGCAGATGGTCTTTCCATAATTCAGAGCTTTTTGGATAACGGACCCCATACTTGCATAATATTTTTTTAATAATAGATTCCAAATTTTTTTTTACATTTTTTTTAAATTGTTCTGCTAAATGAATAAACCATTGCTTCAATCCTTTGACTGTGGGCTACCAAATAGCGCTTGTGAATGGCCATAAATACATAATTAATAATGGCTTTAAAGTACCTGTGTATTGCAGATGGAGCACGCTTTATCTAGAGATTTGGCTCAGATGACCCACCATGTTGTACTTGGTGCTGAGAGCTGTACTAAATGATAAACGGATAATAACAAGAGGCTCACGTAGCCCTTAATGTGTGAACGTATCCCCTACCACCAAATGGGTCCCACCCTCAAACCTCAATTAAGAGAACCCCTAGGCTTGAGTTTATTAATATTCCAATCTGTAACTGAAAAGTACAAGTGGTTTCACATATACATATTGGGTGTGGCCTTTCAAGAGTCTTCAGAGTTGCCAGGTCTCCTCTGACTTTAAGTGATGTCATCACTGCATTGTAATGTTATTATACTCTGGTGATGTCATGGACAATCGACCCACTGCAAAGAAATAATTGGACTTCATTGATGTGGAACAACACACTTGTTTCTTATGGAATGGAGTCTCCAGGCTAAACTTGGTGGTCTAAATGGAGTCTCCAGGCTAAACTTGGTGGTCTAAAGCTTGAGGTTAAAACAGACCTCTTTGTTGTACAGGTATGGGACCTATTATCCAGAAGGCTTGTGGTTTGCCTGGTTACGGATCTTTCTGTAATTTGGATCTTCATACCTTAAATCTACTAGAAAAATCATGTAAACATTAATTAAACCCAATAGGCTGGTTTTGCTCCAAATAAGGATTAAATATATCTTAGTTTAGATCAAGCACAAGCTACTGTTTTATTATTAGTGACAAAAAGGAAATCCTTTTTAAACATTTGGATCATTTGGTTAAAATGTAGTCTATGGGAGACGGCCATTCCGTAATTAGGAGCTTTCTGGATAACGGGTTTCCGGAAATGTCCATTTCAATTAGAGGCAACATAATGGAGGTTGGTGCTCCCATGGAAGTAATACAGAAAAAGAAAATGCATTGTGTAACAGTTGTTATTTTTCTATCAGGAATGTCCAAGAGGTGTTTGAGCTCTCAGAATCCCACCAGGAGCCAAAGGGGCACTTATTATTCCCTGCTTGCTACACAGTCTTCCTACAATGATTCACTTCTAGGGATCCTGAAAGTTTTCCATTCTGTCGGAGAATGGCGACTACCCTGTATCCTCATTGTGACCCCTCCTGTTATGATAAGGACTTCAACCCTTGCATGAATTATTTTCCATCTGACCATAAGTTGGATTTTGTGTTTCTGTATAATATTTATTACCAAGGCTCACGTTGACCATAGCATTTGTGACAATAAATGCAACAAAGTATCACAGACGGCATCAGATGCGCAAGTTCTGGGCCGAGCCACTGAAATGACTTGATTGGGTGCTTGCACATCATCTCCTGTATTCTCTGAATATGTTGTTTGGGCTTTTTTTCCTGGTCGTATCAACGGCAATGTACAATTACACAATAAATGTCTGTTTTACAAACTCACGGGCATTCCTTCTTTGTGTTTTTAAAGATCAGATCGCTACAAGTTATTGGTCCAGGCTTGCTACTCATAGCAACCAATAGGGATGTAGCGAACGTCGGAAAAAAAGTTCGCGAACATATTCGCGAACTTGCGTCAAAAAATGCGAACGGTTCGCGAACGTCGCGAACCTCATAGACTTCAATGGGAAGGCGAATTTTAAAAGCTAAAAAAGACATTTCTGGCCAGAAAAATGATTTTAAAGTTGTTTAAAGGGTGCAACGACCTGGACAGTGGCATGCCAGAGGGGGATCAAGGGCAAAAATGTATCTGAAAAATCCATTGTTGACACAGCGCTGCGTTTTGTGCTGTAAAGGGCAGAAATCACACTACATTTCTAAACCTGTGTAATAAACTGCTTTAAAGCGTCTGGCGTCTACATGCCAATCAAGTCGTGTAAAGGTTACAGCCTGTTCACACGCAAAGACGAAACGCGGCGCTTACTGCAACGCAAAAAAACGCAAAGAGCTTTAATGAATGATACCGTCAAGTGAGCAAATAATAGTTGTTAATTACTAGTTGAGCTTGTCACCTCCAGGATGTTCGTCCTGTTGGTGGCAATATTTCTGTAGTAGTGGTGTGTTTAGCAGTCACCGTGCTTGTGCGCACGTGCACGGTCAGGCAGAGGTAATTCAATGTATACTAATAATTCAAAGCTACCTAACCTAAAATGTCCCTCAAATCCCTGCAGACTTCTGTCCCTCCAATACAGAGCAGTATCAAGCAGATTACTAGCCAGCAAACTTTCAACTGTCCCTGAAATCACTAACAGCTCTCTCCCTACACTAACTCTTCCAAGCAGCACACACAGGCAGAATGAAAAAACGCTGCAGGGCTTCAGTTTATATATGGAAGGGGAGTGGTCCAGGGGGTGTGGGGGTGGTCCAGGAGGGAGAGCTTCCTGATTGGCTGCCATGTATCTGCTGGTCTGGGGTGAGAGGGCAAAAAAAAGCGCCAGCTAAGGCGAACCCAAAATGGTGAACGTCACGCGACTTTCGCGAACATTCGGTGAGCGCGAACAAGTTCGCCGGCGAACAGTCCGCGACATCCCTAGCAACCAATGAGATTCTTGGCTGCAGAAAGCTACACCAATAAATCCCAACTTCTGATGTATTGCACTTCGTTAAAGAAGTGGTTTAAAGGATTGACGTTTATTTTTACTGTATGTGTAGCTGTTTAATACATCCAGAAAACATTACTGCTTTTTCCACATAAAGCAGTGACATATTAAGTGCCACAACTTGGCATCAAGCCCACTGTGCAGCCCTGGAGTGTGAAATAAGAGACCGGAGCTATTTCAGTGCAGTGCAAATCACAGCTGTTGTTAGTTCCAGCTGAAATGCCCAAGGTTTGGCATTGTTGGGGTCCGCTAAGAGATAATGTTACCCCAGTTTGTTGCATAACAAGTGAAACTGACTGCGTATGAACTAGTCTCAATGCTGAAGTCCAACCTCTGAGACATGAACCAAATGTGATCGGCTACAGAGAGTTCTTTTTGTTTTGGTTTGGCCTCATAAATATCCTTTTTTCAAGCTTTTGTCTTTGCACATAGCAGTTCAGCTGTCCAGACGTATCACTGTTCATCTTTCCCCGCAGTCGTGGGAAAGACTGTTTGGTATTCGGACAAAGAGCTTTTGATCTACCGCTATTGTCACATTCAGAATACACATATTGATATTGCTCCTCAATGTATAAAATGTTCAAACTTTCAAACCAAAGTGATCAACAACCTGATCAGTGGGATCTAGATACTGGTTGGGGTCGTCTACACAAAATACACTGCCTGATATCAGTGAGATCTAGATACTGGTTGGGATCGTCTTGCCCAACCGACAATGACCAATATCAGTGGGGCCTGGATATTGGTTGGGATCTTTTGCCTAAATTATGGTGGCCAATATCTATGGGACCTAGCTATTGGTTGGAATAGTCTGGCCAACATACAGTATCAGTGGGACCTTGATATTGGTTGGGATCTTTTGCCAACTTATTCTGGCTGATATCTGTGGTACCTAGGTATTGGTTGGAATACTCCGCTCAACATACAATGGCCAATATCAGTGGGGCCTGGATACTGGTTGAAATCATCTACTCAACATACACTGGCCAGTATCAGTCGGACCTAGATATTGGTTGGGATCCTCTGCCCAACTTACTCTGGCTGATATCCATGCAATTTAGGTATTGGTTGGGATTGTCTGCCCAATATACAATGACCAACATCAGTGGAACCTAGATATTGGTTGGGATCCTCTGCCCAACTTACTCTGGCTGATATCCAAGCAATTTAGGTATTGGTTGGGATTGTCTGCCCAATATACAATGGCCAATATCAGTGGAACCTAGATATTGGTTGGGATCCTCTGCCAAACTTACGCTGGCCAATATCCATGGGACTTGGGTATTGGTTGGGATAGTCTGCCCAACATTCACTGGCCAATATCAGTGGGACCTGGATATTGGTTGAAATCATCTACCCAACATACACTGGCCAATATCAGTGGGACCTAGAAATTGGTTATGGTCTTTGCCCAATTTATGCTGGATGATATCCATGAGACCTAAATGTCGGTTGGGATAGTCTACCCAACATACACTGGCCAATATAGTGGGTTGGGCTTGCCCACCCATTCATTTTGGTAATTTCAACACAGCCTACTGGCATTGTGATGTTCCAGTCCCAGCACATACTAAGCCTACACCTATCCATTAATCTACAGATGGCAATTTTAATAGATGGTTTCATTAAAAAGGGGAATTTCCATTATACATACAGCTAGGTATCTACTGACTGTGTTCACCCTCAACTGTTCCGATCCACCAGTGCAACCCAAGATGGTTGCAAAGCCTACTGTACCAACAGGTGCCCCCTTACCATGTAGCATATTCTGTAAGTCCTAAGGGCTGATTTATTAACTTTAGTTATTGTATTAAATAATTTTTTGTGGGGGGGGTATTATGTCAATAATAATAAAACCTGAAGCTCTGTAGATTTTAGATTTATTCCTTATGGCAGAGACACACGTAGAGATTTGGGGAGATTAGTTGCCCAGCCGCACACCCCTTCTTAATGGGACTTATCTCCCGAACGACCTCCCCGTTGGCTAGAATCTAAATCACATGGCAGGATGGCACTTGGATCGCTTCATTTTCCGAAGTTGCCTCATAAGGAGACTTCAGGCGACTTCGGAAAACTAATCGCTCCAAGTGCCATCCCACCAGTGATTTACAGTAGATTCTAGCAGGCGAGGAGGCAGTTCGGGGAGATTAGTCGCCAGAAGAAGAAGTGATTTGTCTCCGGGCGAATAATCTCCCCGAATCTTGATGTGCATCTCTGCCCTTATAATTTTGATTAAGAAAATAAATGCATCAAAACAATATTGATTAAATATCTGTTTTTAATATTCCCTCCATTGTCACACTGAATTGAAATAAAGGAATAGTTTGTTGACTTTAGTGAAACTGCTGCTGAACTGGTTATACATCTATATATATATACACAGTGTTGTTCCCCAATTTGTAACTCTGAGTCCCGGTAACTGCGAGGGCTGCGTGCGTGGTTTTCTCTGCGTGTAGGTTTGTTAACTCCAAACAGAATAGAAATTAAGTAACAGCATGCATTTCCCTAACTGCCAGAACTAATGGCCATGTAATGCCACTTTATCTGCACTACATAACAATTTGGCTTCTTGGAGATCCCATGACTCCCGCCTCTGACTACATTAAAGAAACGCTAATGGTGTAATACACAGGGAGAAATATTTTATTTTAGATCATTCACCGGCAGATGTAAAGCATTACTGTAACTGGATAGAAGTTAATGGAACCAAAAGTGCAGGGTAATATTTATATATAGTTCAGTAAATGTTCCCGTATTTGGAAAAAAATTCATTCATTGCTCTTCTCTTGAGGAAATGCGCATACAGGTTAATGCATACCTCCCATCTGTCCTGTTTTTCACAGGATAGTCACGATTTTGACAGCTAAGCCTGCAGTCCTGGGTTTGTAACTGAAATGTCCCAGCTTTCTCTTTGATCTCCTGCACTAAATATCCAGAAAAAGATACAAAGTTTCTAACTTAATTGGCTTTTTTGCACGTGCACATAGATACATTTGTTACAATTTTAGATACCTTCCTACCTGTTTGCCCTTTTGAAAAATGGATTTCAGTGCAGAAATCTACTGGAGCAACACTTTTAACTGATGGATTTTCTGAGTATTCTGTGCCTTTTCTCCTTTTTCAGCTTTGAATGGCTGCCCCCCATGGCTGTACAGCAGCTTGTTTATATAAACTATAGTAGTACTTATCTGTTATCTACTGTGTATCCTGTGCTTGAATGGCTGCCCCCATGGCTACACAGCAGCTTATTTATATAAACTATAGTAGAGTTTCTGAAGCAAACACACCAGTTTTAGCAGTGCAAGGCAACAGTACTTATTACTTTGGTGTTACTTTGGTGTTTGGTGTTACTGTCCCTTTAGAACACTGGTCTTAAATCTGTGGGTCTCTCCTCCTGGGAAGACCCAAAGAAATGAGTGCAGGGAGACCTGGTATGATAGTTGATAAGGGTAACATGAATGTGAATGCTTATTGTGGATATCCTAGTGATAAGCTAAGGCAAAGTAATGTAATAAAAGGTGCAAAGCTTGCAGATGATATAGTAACCCACAGGCCATTCTTTTGCTTTAATACATGTCCAGTAAAACGCTACTTGTTTATTGGTTGTTGTGGGTTACTATAGACCAGTGGTTCTCAACCTTCCTAACACTGTGACCCTTTAATACAGTTCCTCATGTTGTGGTGACCCCCAACCATAAAATATAAAAATATTTTGGTTGCCAGCCCAGAGCGGATTGTTAGGAAAGTACAGGAGACAGTGTGGCTGCATTAAGGTTTGTTTTCGGTGCGTAGTGCGGCAAAAATTTTGTGGCCACACCCCAATTACCATGTTAATTTTACAAATTTTAAATGGGCAGGGAGAGCTGTATGCCAGTCCCTACTAAGGGGATCTAGAAAGTTGTAGTGCAACTGGCTTCCCTACACAAGTTACTGAACTACAACTCCCAGCACCAACAGCCGGAGAGCTACAACCTTTCCCCAGGGTGGGGCTACCAAACACAACACAGGGCTAGTGGGGAGAGAGATGAACCTGCTCCTGGAACCCCTTAAGTGACCCCTGTAAAAGGGTCGTTCGACCCCCAAAGGGGTCCCGACCCCCAGGTTGAGAACCACTGATCTACATACATATTCTCATTGAATGAGTTTGATATGATAAACCGATGCAATCCAATGGTTTTTGTACAATGAAATAATTTCATTGTGTTGCGTAGAGTATAATGAGTCAAAGCTGCCATCACATTCACCCGCTGCAGCATCCTCCTGTAATCACCCACTGCCAATTAACCTTGGCCATAAGCTCTCCCTAAGCAGGATTAGCCGCTCAAACAATATGTCCCTGGCAATGGAAGGTGTTTGTTTTTCTGAGCAATCAAAATAAACACAAAACAACAAATCGTCTGCAGCTGCCGCCGCTGGGAATTCTAGCCCATTGAGGAACAGAAGCATATTAATTGCACTGTTGCTCAGAAATAAATTATATATACATATACAGGTATGGGCTCTGTGTTATACAGAATGCTCGGGACCTGCGGTTTTCCAGATAACGGATCATTCTTTATAACTTAGATCTACTAAAAATGATTTAACCATAAATAAAACCAAATTGTTTTGCATCCACCAAGGATTTATTATGTCTTAGTTGGGATCAAGAACAAGGTACTGATTCATTACTACAAGGAAAAGGTACACTGTATTTCATTATAATGGAGCCTATGAGAGAGGGCCTTTCCATAACTCAGATAACGGATTTCTGTATAATAGATACTACACCTAAACTCAAGTCTCTAGCATGAGACAGCAAGTACTGGATTATGGAATGGCCATTTCCCTTAGACTCAATTTTATCCAAATAATCTGAATATTTCAAAAGTATTTCCTTATTCTCTGTAATAATGAAACAGTACCTTTTAATTAATCCTTATTGGAAGCAAAACCAGCCTATTGGGTTTATTTAATGTTTACATGTCTTATAACATTATAAGACATTCCTCTTCTGTTGTTTCAGATTCAATATATTAGAAGTTTTGATTAGATATTATATCCTAGTCTGGATCCGTATATTTCATTATATATTGTTTACTTTTAAAATGTAACTGCCACATAGAGTAAAGTAAATGATTAGGCCATACGGCAAGATTCGGGGAGATTTGTCGCCTGGTGACTAATCGCCTCTTCTTTGGGGCAACTAATCTCCCCGAACCGCTTCCCCCTGCCTTACAACTGATTAATGAAGAATCGCCTGCTCCAAATCACACGCGGCACTGGATTTTCCAAAGTCGCTTAGGCAATTTCGAGCGATTTCGGGAAAGTGCAGTGCCGCGTGTGAATAGGTGCAGGTGATTCTTCATTAAGGAGCTGCAAGGCAAGGGGAAGCGGTTCGGGGAGATTAGTAGCCAGGCGATTAGTCGCCAGGTGACAAATCTCCCCGAATCTTCCCTTCTGCTCTAACCCTTAGGGCTGGGGCAGACAGGGAAATTCGGGGAGATTCTGTCGCCTCCCCGAACTGCCTTCACGCTGTCCGCCACCTGTTTAAATAAAAAAGCGCCAGCGCCAATGCACACGCAGCGCATCGATTTCCGAATCGCCCGAAGTTTCCACACGAAGCAACTTTGTGCGATTCCGGAAATCGCTGCGTCGCGTGTGCATTGGCGCTGGCACTTTTTGACTTAAACAGGCGACGGACAGGGAGAAGGCAGTTCGGGGAGATAGTCGTCTCGCAGAAGCGCCAGGCGACAGAAACTCCCCGAATCTCCATGTCTGCACCAGCCCTTAAGCAAGTAGACGCACATGGTGAGGAAGCAGGAGGGAATAAAAAACACATGGAAGGGGGCCAGATTCCAAGATGCAATAAGTATTCCCTAATGCCCGACTGCTTATCCCAGTATTTACTGGGTTTTCTGTACATAGGCTTCATGTCAGACTATGCATTCAATGTGGTTAAAATAGAAGATGCCCGTGCTATCTAATTAGATCAGATTAGATCACAAATGTTCTTTTAGCCAGAACCAGAAAACATTATCAACAGTCTGTCTGGCTGCCTGGATGGAACTTCAAACCGCTACCTAAATATAGCGAAAGAACCCAAATAAAAAAATATCTGTTCCGTAAGTCGGTGAGACCTCATATTTTTCTTACTTCAAGATTTCTGAACAAGATTGCAACTAAAAATGTATTTCGAAGTTATGTAAAATAAAAAATAAAATAAAAAAGATTTTGAAATAGGTCAGAGCGCTTCTGAGCACGTTTGCAATTTACATTCATATTTTGGTTCCAGATTTTAGCATTTTAAAGCTGCAAATTAAATTAAGGTAAAACAACAGAGCCATCTGCTGGTCCTTTCAGCCAATTACAGGCGACAGTCAGATGAAAAATCATTTCCGGAGAAAAGAAATGTCTGGTGACGTTGCTCTGCTTAGGAAAGAAAGTTAGTGGCCATAGAAAAGTAGTCGGTTCTAAGCAGAGCAACATCGCAAGATCTTCCTTTGAGTACAAAACGCAGGCTTTTCAGCTGACTGTAGCTTGGCCAAAGTGACCAGCAGGTAGTGGTGTTCTTTCTAATTAATTAAAAAAATAAAATAAAAAAAAAACAGTATAAATATTTTGAAAACTGAAAAAGTTAATGTAAAGTTCTTAGAAGTGCACTTTGAGCAATTTGTCCTGAAATTATTTTGAGTGTTTATATTTTCTTTAAGTGGCAATGAAGGAAGAACATGCTGGACTAGTTTATTTTAGGAAATGTGGCAGTTTTATTGCAAAAAGGTCCTGCATTTCTGGAGAAAAAATATTGTTGTTTCTGCTGAATGTTGACTCAGTTTGTTTCATTGATCTTACTTTAAAGGGCAAGGAAAGGCAAAGAAATAAACTCCAATTTTTATTTTCTTTAATGAAAAAGAAATCTATCTCCAATATACTTTAATTTTAAAATGTGTACCGTTTTTATAAGAAACCTGACTGTATGCAGTGAAATTCTCTCTTCATTTAGTGCTTCTGGCAGGGAAACAATCACTTATGAACAGCAGGGGGAGCCCCTACCTTACTTACCAGCCATGCAGAACTCGAGCAGCTTTGTTTTTTGATCATTTATGACGATCCCTAAGAAGCCCAGATCACACTGAGCATGTGTATGTAGTCTAGTCTTGCAAAGATGTATAACAAAGTTACAAGATGACAGCCCCCTGTGGCCAACTTTGAAAGCATAAATCATTTGTTTGATTAGGCTTGTGGTGCAGTAAGTTCATGTTTATGTTTAGTATACAAAATACAGCATTTCTAGCCTTATTCTATTTTACACTTTCCTTGCCCTTTAAATATGAGTTTTATATTGCAGTTTTAAAGAGGAAACCAACCCCCCTGCTATTAAAAAGAGCCCCTACCCTAACTAGACCCTCCTCCCTGCCCCCCCCCAGCCTATTTGTTACCTTCTATAATTTACTCTCCTTGCAGAGTCAGAGCAGCAGAGCTCATGGGGCGCCATCCTCTTCTCTTTGGTACTCCTTGGGAGGTGAGTGGTGTAGTGGCACATGTACACAGTGTCGGACTGGCCCACCAGAATACCAGGAAAACTCCCGGTGGGCCAAGGTGTCAGTGGGCCCTCATGCTGCTAAACTTTTGGCCTATTTCATGGCCATTCCCTATTTCTATGAGAACAAAGAGGCTAAATAGATGGAATAATTGATTATAGTATGTAAAGAAAACACTAGGAGAATAGAGGTTGATTGAGGAGATGAAGAATATTACTACTGAGAGTGGCCCCCCTGGTCTAAGGTTTTATGGTGGGCCCCTGGTCTAAGGTTTTTGGGTGGGCCCCTGGTGTCCCAGTCCGACACTGCATGTACACCTGGAGCAGTTTTTCGGTTTGTGACAACTGTGGAAATTGCCCAAGAAGACCGAAGAGCCGGAAGATAGAGCCCTTGAGCTCCGCTGTGCTTAGGGTTGCCACATGGCCGTTTTTTTACTGGCTGATCCCAATATTATTAAAAGGAAAAAAAGCTAAATTAATAGGCAGGCCAGTATTTTTTTTTTTTAAAAGGTGGCTACCCTAGCTGTGCTAAATCTGCAACGAGAGGTAAGTAAAGACTTAGGGAGAATTACAGAAGGTAACACCTAGGCTGGGGGGGAGAGCAGGGGGGGGGTCTATGTAGGGTAGGTGTAGCTCTTTTAAATAGCAGGGTGTTTATTTCTCCTTCAAGCAATGTCAGACTGGGCTGGCTGGTTGTACACTGGGAAAAAAAACTGTGGGCCCTCATGAGCCCCCACTGGCCCAGACCTGCTCCTCTTGGCTGCCCCATAAATAAACCTGCGCGCCGTGTTCGCAGGGCCCCTGGGGTCTGCAAGGGGGCCCTTTGTTTACAGCCCCGGTGGGTCCCCAACTCTCCAGTCCAACCCTGTCTTTAAGCACCATTGCTCTGTAGCTTTGTTTTGCCACCCAACAACCCAGGTACCAGAGACATGCCACTACCCCTTTATCCTAGTGTTCTCTGAGTTAGAAGAGCTGACATACTTACCCCTGGCAAAAAGATGCCCTGTCCTGACTCACTGCCACCCCCAGCTGCCAGTCTTGGCTTGTCTCACAGACACTTCTCTTCAGTTGTAGGGCAGGAGGCAAACACTTGTCTTTAAACAATTAGTTTTTTTTAACATAATTTTGGTATTCTGTCACTGTTTCCAGAACTCAATGTAGCCATTCATGCATATATTTTAGACAAGAAGATTATTTGTTTCTAAGTTTAAGCAGCTGTAATTTGGGGTTGATATTCTCTGGCTGAAACTCTATGAGATCTTAAATGCATTCCTCTATGCCAAGGAACTAAAATAGATCTTGTAATAATGTGATCACAGGCTTCTCCATTGTATATAGGTCCTGGGATCATTCTAGATCAGTGGTTCTCAACCTGGGGGTCGGGACCCCTTTGGGGGTCGAACGACCCTTTCACAGGGGTCACTTAAGGGGTTCCAGGAGCAGGTTCGACTGTCTCCCCACTAGCCCTGGGGCAAGGTTGTAGCTCTCCAGGTGTTGGTGCTGGGAGTTGTAGTTCAGTAACCTGTGTAGGGAAGCCAGTTGCACTACCACTTTCTATATCCCCTTAGTAGGGACTGCCATACAGCTCTCCCTGCCCATTTAAAATTTGTAAAATTAGCATGGTAATTGGGGTGTGGCCACAACATTTTGCCTCACTATGCACGGAAAACAAACCTTTATGCAGCCACTCTGTCTCCTGTACTTTCCTAAGAATCCTCTCTGGGCTGGCAACCACAATATTTTATGGTTGGGGGTAACCACAACATGAGGAACTGTATTAAAGGGTCGCAGCATTAGGAAGGTTGAGAACCACTGTTCTAGATCATAAGCAATAATACAAATGCACAAATTCATAACACCAATGTAAGATATTATCACAAATATTAAAGGAGATGTAAGACCCCCCCCCAAAAAAAGTGTGTAAAATTGCCCCGAGTGCTCCTCTAAGCCCTTTAACAAATTACATACATTTTTCGCTAGATGACTGCAATATTTCAACTGTATGTATATATATATATATATATATATATATATATATATATATATATATATATATATATGATACGTCATCCAGAAACCCATTATCCAGAAACCTCAGAATTATGGGAAGGCCGTTTTCCATAGACATATTTTTATTGAAAATAATTAAACATTTTTAAAATTAAAAAAAAAAAAAAAAATTTCTCTGTAATAAAATATTGCCTTCATTTAATCATAACTAAGATTTGATTCATCCTTACAGGAGGCAAAACAATCCTGTTGGTTTTATGTAGTATTTGCAAGATTTTCTAGTAGACTTAAAGCAGAAGAAAAGGTTAAAACTAAGTAAGCTTTATCAGAAAGGTCTATATAAATACACCAGTAAACATTCAAAGTAATGCTGCTCTGAGTCCTCTGACAAAAGAAACACCAAATTTCTTGTGTACACATGGGTTTCTTTATCAGACTTCCTGCCTTCAGCTTAAACCTCCAGGGCTAGGGCTTGAGCATGCTCAGTTTGCTCCTCTCTCTTCCTCCCTCCCTACTATAATGTAAGCCCAGAGAGTGAGGAGGGAGAGATTCAGACAGAAAGTGATGTCACAACTAGCAAATATGGTAGCTACTATCCTAAACAAACAGAGGTTCTAGAGCTGTTTACTCAGGTATGGTAAAGCATTCTGCAAAATAAATATAGTGTTATAGCTTGCACTATCGTGGCTAATCTATTGGCAATAAACTGCTTCGATAGATTTCCTTCTCCTTTGCTGACCAGAGAAATGTCAGATGACTGGCTAATATCATTTTCTAAGCAGAGCGACATCACAAGATGTTCCTTTTCTCAGGAAATGTATTGGCAGTCCAACTGATTTCAATAGCGATCTCTCTGGCATTCAGGACAAACTTTCTATATCACTGTCCATTCCATTACAAGAAATCAAAATGGGTTGTGGAGTCCAAAAGGAGCCACATGACACCATTGGGGGAATAACCAACCAAACAAGGCCATAAACAATGCTTACCAGATCATTTGAAAACTCAGGGACATGTCTAATAAATGTAAACAGTTGTGCTGAACTGAATGTGTTTCCAGCAATGCCATACCTTCTAGTTGGATATTGTATATTTTGTAACCTTACTATAAACAATTTAAGAGTAGCAAGACTGGCACTTCACTCAGCCACTACCCAAACTAGGGATAGCAGGCAAGTGGTACAAGCCTAAATGTCCCTATATATTTGCACCCTAGGCATGTTCCTCTTCTTCCTACCCCTAGTTCCAGTCCTGCCTGGGGTGCCAGCCAGATGGCCCTGCCAACAAATAGAATGGAGTCTCAATGAAACAAAAAGATTAACTACAGATACATGGTCATGTCCTATTATACTAAAACACAAGCCACAACCAACCCAAACCCTGTGTCACACTGAGCACCTGCAAAATGGTATACCAGCCTAGCAATGTTCCTTCTGATTCCATCTCGACTTGAGCAGTTTTTAAAAACTGTGTGCTCAGGTCAGAATTAATACAAAAAATGTTGTGTTTTCATACAAAATTCTTAGTGCACACCACAATTTACTGTGTACTCATCTTAGAGGGAACATTGCATCTTAGCATATATCTTCAACCCAAAATGCATGCCAGGTTGAACCGGGACACTTCACCCTACTACTCTCCATGCAGAACTGAAGCTCTAGAGCCACATAAACAACCATAAGTCCTATTAAAGGAGAAAGGAAATCAAACTGCACAGAAGCTGGAAACCTTTATCTCCAACAGAGCAACTACAGGCCTAATGTGAAGGCCATAACTCTGGTTTATTTCCTATGAGATTGTAGGCCATTCACACAAGTTCTGAGAGTGTAAGTGACTTTTTGTGGTTAACTGATTTATCTTGACACAATGAAACCAGACACTGACCTTTAAATACACTGCTCAATGGAACAGCAAGGGACTTCATAGTTATGCCATTATTATTTCAATCAGTTGGTGGGAGTTTTCGTCCTGGCACTTTTTAATAGCTACTAATGATGTGTGAAAGTCTTTTTATAAAGAAAAAGAGTGTGAAAAGCTGTGAGTCAGCACAAGTGGGTGACCCAAAAACCACTGAAACCCTGACACATGCCAGCAAACACAATCGGCCAGTAATCTATTATTGATTCTGTAAGACCAGAGTAAACAAATACCAAATCAAATCATGATTTGATCATGTTAGCCATAATTACTCCTGTATATATATATATATATATATATATATATATATATATTTGTTCTGAAATTACCCGCACTCTTTCTCCAACAATCAACCGTGGGTGCTTTGGTCAAGTATAACTTACAGTCTTCAAAGTGGACCAGCTGAGATATCACTTGTGTATAGGTTTGCCATCTGTCCGGTATTTTACCGGCCTGGCCAGTATTTTTGATGGTTGATCCCAATGTTATTAATAGGAAAAACAGATAAATGTATAGGAAGGACGATATTTTTTACAAGAAAAGGTGGCAACCCTACTTGTGTATCCAATGTTTCGGCCCTCATTAGGGCCTTTATCAAGGATAAAGGCCCCAACGAATGACTTTATTACAAGGTGTTTTACACTTTCGTCTTTGCTGAAGTGGTTTATGAAGTTTAGTTTATCAGTTTTGAGAACAATGACATTTATCTATTACTGGGCAAGTCAATAACCATCAGCAGTGAAGCCCTGCTCTCCTGTGATCACTCAAAATCCGACATTATGACGGCTGCTGCGACCTCTTGCTATGATAATGTGTCCCTCAACATCAGAGGAGGAGGGGATTCTGGGCTATATATTGATTTATTTGACACAGTTGTAAATATGGGATTCTAGAGAGTGAAATGGCTTTATTGAGCTGCTGGTTTCCTCTGAGCTGGGATGAATGGAGGAATGATTTGTTTGTTTCTTTGATTCATTAGGTGAACTACTGTACCTTTAGTAATGAGAATATTGCCTTTTTCCTGTCAAAGAAGGAAAATGTTATAAAACTTGGGGGGTGCCAAATGTTAGGCACCCCCAAATGATTGTATTTACTTACCTGACTCCACCGGCCCGGGGTTCTTCCAGTGAGCACCCCGGAGCGTTCGGGTTCCTGAAAAGCCAAACGTTAACGAAAAAGCCGACTATTTCATTCTGTTGCACATGCATCTGTCCTGAAAAGAGCACTCCATGGACGAACCCTGGTTCGGTGCTGATAGGAGCACCAGCCTGAGTGTCCGGTAAGTAAATACAATCATTTGGGGGTGCCATGGGGCGCTCCGCCAATGAGGCGAGTTGAGGCGCTCACCTCAGGCGGCCGGTATTTTACCGGCCTGGCCAGTATTTTTGATGGTTGATCCCAATGTTATTAATAGGGAAAAAACTTAAACATATAGGATGGACGGTATTTTTTTCTGGAAAAGGTGGCAACCCTATTCCCAGGGGCGGCAAAAATGCTGTTCCTGTTAACTAAGAGCCTAATTTCCGGTTTCAACCCGGAAATTCGGCTCTTCTAGTGCACAGAACGCACTATGCACTAGAGCCGTGGACCCCCCTACCCCTGCGGCAAATTCAAGGCCACCTCAGGCGGCGAAGTGGCTTGGATCGCCCCTGGGGGTGCCTAACATTTGACACCCCAAGTGTAAATTACATTCCTTCTTCATTAAAGGGCAAGGAAAGGCAAAGAAATAAAATCCCATTTTTACTTTCTTTAATGAAAAAGAAATCTATCTCCAATATACTTTAATTAAAAAATGTGTACTGTATGCAGTGAAATTCTCCCTTCTTTTAGTGCTGAGGATAGGAATTGTCAGACTTCTGGCAGGGAAACAATCATACTTATGAACAGCAGGGGGAGCTCCCGCCTTACTTACCAGCCATGCAGAGCTCAAACAGCTTTGTTTTTTGATCATTTATGACCATCCCTAAGCAGCACAGACCACACTGAGCATGTGCAGGGCCAGAGGCAGGCAAATATTTTTAACAAAGTTACAAGATGGCAGCCCCCTGTGGCCAACTTTGAAAGCATAAATAATTTGTTTGATTAGGCTTGTGGTGCAATAAGTTCATGTTTATGTTTAGTATACAAAATACAGCATTTCTAGCCTTATGCTATTTTTCACTTTCCTTGCCCTTTAAGGATGACAATTTTTGTTCTGTAACATTATTAAAATGATACTGACATTCCTATGAGCTATAGAAAAGTGTCAGTCTCACTGTAAGTGTAGTTGAAGTTTGGCCAAGAGCGACAATGTCCTATATATGTATGATAATTTAATAACAATGTACGGAGGTAGTTCAGAATCGTTGCACTTGGGCAGCACTTCCCTGTAATGGAGTGGGAACAGTACCTGTGTTACCTAGCAACCGGATGCACAATGATCCTAGGGCTGCAGGAAGTTAAACAGCAGCCAGGGAGTGGCAGACAGGAAGAGGAAGTAGCAGAGCACTTCATACCTAGATATTACAGGGCCCCACAGCAAATTATTTTTCAGCCCCCAAAATGTCTAGAGGTTGAACTGTTTTACCAATATTTATTGACATTGAATATGAATTAGAGCTTCATGGGGTCAAAACCGCCTGCCTGGTTTAACAAATTAGGAAAACCGGGCAGGATATCTTAGGATCCATAGCCCCACCCCTGACTCAGTGACACACCCTCATTGCATCAAATCTCTGCTCCCAATAAATCAGGGCCCCACCCCATCACATGACCGCTTACCCTCCCTCCCTCGCCTGGAGTCCCACCACACAGACACATACCTCCAAACAATTTGGAAATAAAAAGAGGGACAAAAAAATTTGCACATGCAAACATTTTTTGACCATGCTCATTTTTGTGGCCACTCCCCCTAATTACCATGTTCATTTTACAAAATTTGGCAGGTTTTGAAAAGTTTGAACATATTTCTGTGTTTTTTTTCAGATTTGCTAATGAAGGTAAATTGCTTTTCCCAAGGGACCTGTTATGTTATATTGTTACAATTACTTGCTTATTTTATTATTTGCTTATCTAGAAATTGTTACAAAAGTATCTTATCTTCTGCTGTGCCTGTTCTGGGCTCTCTGCCAAAAGCCAATTAAGTTACAAACTTTGTTTCTTTATCTTGCTGTTCCGTGCAGAGAAAAACGGGACTGTCTAGTACAAATGAGGGACAAATGAGAGACAAATGAGAGAGTTGAGAGGTATGCAGAAGGTGGCAACCCTATATCTCCTGAGCCCCCCACAGCCGCAGGTTCTGCTTCTTCTGTAGTTACTCCCCTGCAACAGTGCCTGGCGGAGAACAGCCTGACATAGAGATCCATTTTGTGGTGAGACATTATCGAGCTGCAGAGAGAGCTGGAAGGCCCCACCAAAAGATGTCATTTGGGTCAGGCTGGCACAAGGATGGCAGATATTGTGCCTGGGGAGATAGTATTAGAGGAATATGGACTGGAGGAACCAGCACTAGCAGGGGATTCCCATCTGAAGGGCTCTGTTATCTGCTGTGTATCCTCAGCCTTTTCTCCTTTTTCAGCTTTGAATGGCTGTCCCCATGGCTACACAGCAGCTTGTTTATATAAACTATAGTAGTACTTATCTGTTATCTACTGTGTATCCTGTGCTTGAATGGCTGTCCCCATGGCTACACAGCAGCTTGTTTATATAAACTATAGTAGTACTTATCTGTTATCTGCTGTGTATCCTGTGCTTGAATGGCTGCCCCCATGGCTACACAGCAGCTTGTTTATATAAACTATAGTAGAGTTTCTGAAGTAAATAAACATTTTTTTATCAGTGTAGGCCAACAGTGCATTATATTTAAACTAATGCAATACACTTTCATTTGTTGGTGTTACTGTTCCTTTGATTGATCCAACTTACAACTTAAAAAGTAAGTGAGTGCAAGTCTAGCTGGTCAGAACAGTCAGTTATGATTGCAACCTAAGCTGAAGCTAGA
The DNA here is from genome assembly GCA_024363595.1 of Xenopus borealis. Classification (NCBI taxonomy): domain Eukaryota; kingdom Metazoa; phylum Chordata; class Amphibia; order Anura; family Pipidae; genus Xenopus; species Xenopus borealis. The sequence goes on along the minus strand of CM044442.1, from coordinate 120,848,865 downwards.
CATGCCTAGGCTCATGGCTTATAGCATATTATTTAGCAATTTTGATTTGTTGTCTGAGTGCCAGATGTTTGCATGAGAATGCCAGAGTTCTGTATGGCAAAGCTACCTTGTAAATGCATACTTAATGTAGAATTATAGCTGCTTGCACAGTTTGGAATGTAGCCTGGATATTTCTGCAGTGCACAACGGAACAGATAACAGGGAGAACTTCATCCCTCTTAGGAAACTCGCAGAAGGGAGACATATAATGTGATGCAAGGGGTGGTGTTCATACAAATGGCCTGTAGATGTCACTGTGCACATGAGTTATACTGTGCATACACTGTACCGTCTATAATGCTTAAGGTGCTAGAGTTGATGTTACTGTTGTGTATTGGCTGCATGAGCCTACTAATAAAGCTCTGTTATACTCTACTAATCCTCGGCTACCAAAACAAAACACAAGGCAAGAGGGGGAGAAAATGAATTCAAATGGAATTGATTGAGAGAATTTATCTCATGCTAGAGACTTGCTTTTAGGTATAGGATCCGTTATCCAGAAAGCTCCGAATTATAGACTCCATTATAATCTAATATAGCGACGCGTACTTCACATATTTAAAGTAACAGTAACATCAAAAAATTAAATAGTAATAAAAATATAATGCAGTGTTGCCCTACACTGGTAAAAGTGCTGTGTTTGCTTCAGAAACACTACTATTGTTTATATAAATAAGTTGCTGTGTAGCAATGGGGCAGTCATTCAAATGTAGTTCTGCCCATTTAGACTTATGGAGCCCTGGCTTTTCCATATGACTTGGCAAGATATTCCCAGCTAGTTACATTTTCTAAGCTAGATTCATTGGATTCCAACAGCGGCAGATAATAGGAATCAACTGGGATTTTTACCATAAAAGAGCTCAACATTTATGGAAACATTAAAAAAAAAAAAAAAAAAAA
>CM044442.1:120810741-120847850 GCA_024363595.1 Xenopus borealis | reverse complement strand
AAAAAAAAAAAAAAAAATAAACCCCTAAAAATGTAATTGAAACATTGAGGATAGCCAGTGCTCCATGTGTAGATATAAAGCAAGATTATCATATCTAGTAGATGCCCACATGTCTATAAATACAATAATTCAAGTGAACACATATTCATCTACAACTATCAATTTACTTTACCCTGTATTTGTTGAAATATATATATATTTAAAAAAAAAAAAAAAGGACAACACCATAAGGGCAGTAAACACCACAAAATGTAAAAACAAAAATATTGCACGTTACAAAAACATTTGTACATCTTTAAAAAACATCTACTTTTTCAAGATTACTTACAAAAATACCTTTAAAATGAAATAATCTGTACAATTGGACGTAACAGGAAATTATTTACAAAGTTTCAGGTATTGGCTAATATTAGACATTCTGTGTCCTCTCCACAAAACCACAAGGGATTTTGGGGCTCTCTCTATACCAGTTCCATAGATCATCGCTGGAGAGTTTGGTGACATTGAATGGTCCAACAAAACCAGACAGATTGGCCGATATTCCGGTTGTTATTCTCTGAAGGTGAACTGTCCATTGCATCACCATTGGCATTAGTTGGGAAGCATCCAGATGATCACACTCCAAATATTTATTTATATATATATATTTTTTTTCTTAGTAATATCAAACACCAGTGGGCTGGAGCTTCAATGACATCACTTAGTAAGTGAAGGATAAAATAATAAATAAATTCAGTTAGTAGTATCCAGTCTTCCACTCTTTTCTTCTACTCCATTCCTCTGGAGTATACACACTTAGTATATTGAGCAAAGTCTCTGGTAAGAGATGGAGCGTTTTCTCCATCAAGGATAATGTCTGTCCTTGCTTTAGATTTCCGTCAAGGTGATCTTGTAGCCCTGTTCCGCCAAGCTTTCCACATTTAGTATGAAAGTGTCCTCATTAGAGTAGTGTTCAATGATGTTGTCATCCATATTGACCAAGATCCTAATAAAAACATGTAAAGCAAAATTGTTTTATAGCTGAGGCAAAATCATTTGTCATATTAAATAGTATGTAGCAAAGATTTTTATTCAAACAGTGACTTAGTCTGTGAGTAAGATCTGTGTCTCCCCAGTAGATGCCCCAGTAGCTCCCCATCTTCTTTTCTGATTCTGATTCACTGATTCACATGCTCTGTGCTGCTGTCACTTACTGAGCTTAGGGACCCACTCACAATATACACTACAAATAGGGGCAGATTTACTAAGGGTCGAAATTCGAATGAAAAAAAAATTCGAAATTCGACCAGGGAATAGTGGGGAATTAAAAAATTTGAATATCGACGTTGGGGGCAAGGGCTGGTGACCTCAGGGGAGGAACTAATGACATGATGATCAGCAATTGACTGATCAACATGTCATTCACTTCCTGTCCATGTCCTGTCTGGATTTCCTAATTACAAACATGAAGAATGCCACATATTCTGGCATATCAGACTAGCTCAACCATACATGATCCAACAGCCTGTATATTCCAACGGGTCTGCAAAGGACCCTGGTGTGCTACCATAGATCAGTAGTGATGGGCGAATTTATTCGCCAGGGGCGAATTCGCGGCGAATTCCCGCGATTCGCCGCCGGCGAATAAATTCGCGAAACACCAGCAAACGAAAATTCGGCGAAAAAAACGAGTCGCGCGTCGTTTTTGACGCGACGCGCGCCGAAAATGACGCGACGCGCGCCGAAAATGACGCGACGCGATGGAAACAACGCGATGACTCGTTTCTCGAATTTTTCGCCAATTCGCGAATTTCGCTGGAAATTCACAAATTTTTCGGCGAAGCGAATCGGGTGAGATTCGCCCATCACTATAGATCAGTCCAGTTTGGTCTACTGTGTTAATGGGCAAAGATCTGCCCTTTCAGTATATGGCCAGTTTATTGTGAGCTCCTCGGGGCTGGGACAGAAATGAAAAAATGTGATTCCTAGATCTCAGATAGGATAAAATCAGTGCAATGATGGCTGATAAATGAATATTCCTTACCCTTTTTTGCTCTTCTTATAAATCTTCACAATTTTTTCCACTGGGATGCCATATTTTTCAGATATCTAAAATAAAGAAGGAAACCGTAATAAGCAAGTAGCAGGAGAACGTTTAAGAACATTTTGCGGTCAGCCCACCCCTCCCTGGGCGTAACTACAGTGGAAACAGACCCTGCCACTGCAGGGGGCCCAGGAGGAATAGGGGCCCCATAAGGCCCTGATTCTGGTACAGTTTGTATAAATATTGGTAAAACGAATCAACCGCTAGACATTTTGGAGGACTGAAATATAATTTTCTGTAGGGCCCAGTAATATCTAGTATAATTTCTTGTTTGCTGAGGTTAAAGGAAATATAAACCGTCAAAACAAATGAATGTAAAAGGCATTCTTCTAAGCTTATAAAATTACATTTAGGGGGTTATTCATCAAAATACGATTTTTTAAGTAAAAAAAAGTTCGACCAAACTAGAATCTACAATTTGACCTTATTTATCATTGAAAAAAGTCAAAAATTGGTTCAGAAAATAAACTCAAAAAACTAGTGTTTTGTGGATAAAAATAAAAAAAGTGAAATCACTCAAATTCCCCTATTTTTTGGGATTTTTCGCCGAAACTCGAATTTCAAATTTGAAATGGGACCTTTGCCGTTGTTTTCTAGAGGACTCTGAATGCTTAGAGATGGAGTATTTTTGGATTCAGACTTTTAGCAGCCTTGGGGTATAATAAATCACTGATTTTATAGCAAAAAAAACCTCAAATTTAATATAAAAAAATCTGCTCTGTTGAGAAATGGATTTCAGTGCAGAATTCCGCTGGAGCAGCACTATTAACTGATGCGTTTTGAAAAAACATTTTTCCCATTTTTCCCTTTAAAGTAACTGAATGTGTCTCAGTGGGACATGGGTTTTTACTATTGAGTGCTGTTCTTAGATCTACCAGGCAGCTGTTATCTTGTGTTAGGGAGCTGTTATCTGATTACTTCCCATTGTTCTTTTGTTAGGCTGCTGGGGGAGTAGAAGGAGGGGGGCGATCAGTGGTGTAACTACCGGGGGAGCAGGGGGTGCAATTGGGCGAGGGCCCGTACCCCTGCATGGCCCCCCAGTAGAACGTGCACTGCTGCAGCTGGCTGGAGTCGACTGTAGCCACAAAGAAAACGAAGGGGGGGGGGGGCAGCTGCATGGCCAGCACCAGGCCCCGCCCCCACCTAGTTCCGTTACTGGTGGTGATATCACTCCAACTTGCAATACAGTAGTAGTGAAGCGTGAGTGAAGTTTATCAGAGCACAAGTTGCATGACTTGGGGCAGCTGGGAAATTGACAATATGTCTAGCCCTATGTCAGATTTCAAAATGAAATAGAGAAAATCTGTTTGCTCTAAATAAGCAACATCTTTCTTTTCTTCAGACTGTTCAGCAAAATGACCAGCAAGTCTCCCGTTTGTGTCAAATTCATTTTTCTAGTGATTTAAATACTGATTAACAAATTTCTTGACTTTGTGTCTAACACAAAATTAATTTTAATTGAAAAAGTGTCTAGATGAGTGCTCTAAGGGATTTTATATGTATTTGTTTTGAGTGTTTATAAGAAAAATTGTTAGTTTTTTGTTGCTGTGGACATATAGATCACCATATAGATCTGTAACGGTGACCCATTCCAATATATATATATTGTTTGTACAGAACCGCACTCCAAACGTCTTTGTATCGTGAATCAAATCACTTTTATTAACATGCTAATAAAAGTGATTTGATTCACGATACAAAGACGTTTGGAGTGCGGTTCTGTACAAACAATAAGTAGACTACTTTGAACCAAAAGGGACATGGGGTCCCCATGCTTTGGGGTGGAAAATGAAACAAATATAAATAAGGTTTACAGGATTAGTAAAGTCATAAAGTGAAAATGTTGTATTTATTGTTTTTCATTAAACGTTTGCTTCTGTTTATCCAGCATCTACAAACAAACTAGGAGTCATATGATGGAGGGTTTTCATGAAATTAATTTTCACAGATGCCAACTAACTCCATTAACCCAGACCCTGTTTAACAACCTAACTTCTAAATCCAGGGTGTTCAAGCTGCGGCCCCCGGGCCGCATGCGGCCCAGGATGGATATGAATGCGGCCAAGTTTGAAACACTCTTTTCCCGAAGAAATATCATAATAATATAATAATAGGTCTATTTAATATCCAAGTGTGCCATATTCCAGTGTATAGTTCCATCTGGTTATCCAACTGCTATTGTGCATTTTCTTTACTTTTACAAATTAAAAGTGTTTGTATATTTCACTAGTGATGGGCGAAACGGGCGCGTTTCGCCGAAAAATTTGCGAATTTCCAGAGAAATTCGCGAATTTTTCGCCAATTCGCGAAACGAGTCGCGCGTCGTTTTTGACGCGCATCGCGTCAAACGCGACGCGTAGTTTTTGACGCGCATCGCGTCGTTTTCGGCGCGTCGCGTCAAAAACGACGCGCGACTCGTTCTTGCGCGGGGAATTTTTTTGGGCAAATTTTTTTGGCAGTTTCGCGAATTTATTCGCCAGCGGCGAATCGCGGGAATTCGCCGCGAATTCGCCGCAAATTCGCCCCTGCCGAATAAATTCGCCCATCACTATATTTCACGTGCAGCCCCAGACATTTTTTTCTTTTTCCAATGTGGCCCAGGGAAGCCAAAAGGTTGGACACCCCTGTTCTAAATAGAAATTTGAAATAACGTCTCAAAGTGGATTAGAATTATCGTCATGATAATTTATTTATATAGCGACAAGAAGATTGGCAGTGCTTTACCTTAGTTATAACAAACAGGGAATAAATGGTGAAAAACATGGTTTACAAACTGCCTTCTCGCCGGTTAAAATGTAAATTGCTGGCGGAATGGCACTCACAGGGAAACTTTGGGTGATTTCGGAAAACGAAGGCAGAGGAAGGCAGTTCGGGGAGATTAGTCGCCCCGAAGAAGAGGAGATTTGACGCCGGGCAACTAATCTAAAGGTGGCCATACACGGGCAGATAAAATATACTTTATTGATCGATATCTGGCTGAAAGTCGGCCAGACGTCGATCGGGCAGGATTGAAAATCCCGTCGGATCGCGGCCGCATCTGTTCGTTGATGCGGTCCCGCGATCAACCGCCCGTATTGATCCGATCGTTGGGCCCTAGGGCCCACGATCGGATCAGCCCGATATCGCCCACCTCAAGGTGGGCATATCGGGGAGAGATCCGCTCGTTTGGCGACATCACCAAACGAGCGGATCTCTACGTGTATGGCCACCTTTAGTCTCTGCTCTTAGACAAAGGAATCTAAATCTTTGAACAGAGATTTTGGTCAGGGGAGGAAACCAGTAAATGGACTTCCATCTGACAGCTTACAGCTGAATACATGGCAGTTGGTCTCCTTAAACTTTCATCATTCACCAGCTATAATGAGAGAGCCTTTGCACACACAATAGGAAGCTAGAGGTCCTCGCTTTCTGATTGATTAGGTCATTGATCCATAGGCCTCCTTAAAGGCTTTAGAAAGTTCTGTAAGTAAAATGTAAGTTGAGAGAGTAATTAAACTGCTGCAGTGCTATCCGCTGGCTTTCAAGCAGCCCCATGACAGTCTGTCTATGAAACGGAGGCATCATGCTGCTCAGTTGTCTATCATGATGGCTGGCGCTGTTGGAAGTAGATTAGCAAATACTTACAGCTTCAAGGAGCCCTTTAACAGTTGGGTACTTCAGCATCAAGGCATCGAATACTTCATCACATTCTTTCCGTACATATAGAAGCACTGGAAAAATTAATGAACAAAATCATGCTCAAGGCTATAAAAAGCTACAGTTACAGAGAAGAAAACTAAAAAGAAGAGTGTCATTATCGGGGGCCAGGAAGGGTCCATTTTTATATGAAACTAGGTATTGCACAGCTAGATAGTGTTTTTCATGGAAAATCCATAAAACTCATCTCTGGGCAGCTGGCAATTTTGCAGTCTGAACCAGCTGAAAATAATGTCTGAATACCTTTTTTACTTCCTTCTTTCATTTGCTTAGGTGCAGGGCGGCCGTAGTCTTCATCCACTGGGCGCAGCATCCTTTTCACCAAAACGCTGCTTCAGTACAAAAATAATCATAATCAGGACTCAGGGCATTACAGTGAGGATGTTAATAAGATGGGTGAACCAGACACAGGATAACATGACTACAATCAAGGGCCAATGAAACAAGCTTTCAGTTTATATCAATCATTTTGTGTTTAATTGCTTGTGATACTAAATAATTTCATGATGAGGAAAGCCTTAATATTGTCTAGTTTTAAAGGACAATGAAAGTCTAAAATAGAATAAGGCTAGAAATGCTGTATTTTGTATACTAAACATAAACATGAACTTACTGCACCACAAGCCTAATCAAACAAATGATTTATGCTTTCAAAGTTGGCCACAGGGGGCTGTCATCTTGTAACTTTGTTATACATCTTTGCAAGACTAGACTACATACACATGCTCAGTGTGATCTCGGCTAAGCTTAGGGACCGTCATAAATAATCAAAACAGCACAAATAATATCTGCCAGAAGCCGATACAACAAGACTGATTAATAATCAGAATATACAGACTGCACTGGGTCCTGTGTTGTCATGTAATCTAATGTGGATTTTATAGTTTTTCTATTGTTTAATACAAACTTTTTCCAACTCTGCAGAACCAGTGGCTGCAGCAAAATAATCCTCCAAATAGAATCCCAGTTTATCTGTTTAAATCTGGCTCCATGATCTTTGTCCCTGCAGCTGGAGTTGCACACGGTAAAGGGGATGTAAAGGCAAATCCAATACAAATCTCTACACAGTCGCTAACTGCATACTGCTGGAGTTCTGCATGGCTAGGAAGGTGGGGGCTCCAATGTAGGCAAAGAATCGCACACGCACACCTGGCCTCTCACATTAGATATGTACGGTGCCTGGGTATAGGAGGCTGGCCCCTCCACAATTCAATTGTATAGCAGTAACTCCAGCACACATAACTTGCTGAAGGGATTTCTTCCGTGTTTAATGTTAAATCCAACAAAACAACGTTTCGGGGGCATGATGAATTTGACATTAAACACAGAGAAATCCCTTGAGCACGTTAGGTGTGATGGGGTTACTGCTATACAAGGAGGGGGGCACCTCCTGCTGTTCATAAGTATTATTGTTTCCCTGCCCAGCAGTTAGGGACCGTCTGACAATGCCTATAAACAGCAGTAAATGAAGGGAGAATTTCACTGCATACAGTCAGGTTTCTTCTAAAAATGGTACACATTTTTTAATTAAAGTATATTGGAGACAGATTTTTTTTCATTAAAGAAAGTAAAATGGGATTCAATTTTTTTGCCTTTCCTTGTCCTTTAAGGTCCATGACAAAAAAACAGACTCACCACCAGATGCAAGTTCTACTCTTACCCTAGAACCTTCCCTGCTCCTAATATACCTCTTTCTATAGGAGATGTTTTGATTTCATCGTCTGTGGCAGTTGGTCTCTAATGTACCTGCAGTATATGTGAGAACTGGCCTTTAAGCCTTCTTTGTTCTCCTTCCATGATCAAGATGCACAGAGCAGAGAACAAACCAATGATCAACGTATATAAAGAGGTATTGATAAATATCTTATTGTAGAGAAAGGGGAAAAACACTTCTCTCATTATCTAGAATAAGTAATTCTAAAACAAGTGGACTTGCGGAGTAATCACTGACGATGATTCACTACTCATCCGAGCAGCTCAATGATTACTCAGCAAGTCCAGTTGTTTTAGAATTACTCATACTAGATATACCATGACCTGGATGAATGAAAATCTTCATAGTCCTACTTCTCTCATTATATTCCACTGTCTGGGTGGGCATATTTCCAACGTACCCTTCAATTTCATCATCAGTGTTGTAGAAAACCTGTGGGAAAATGAACAGAACATACAAATCATAAAAGGGAAACCAGTTGAGAGCACATTCAAATATGAAGAAAGCCTTAATTGTATATGATGTAATTGGATAGTGTGATTGGGCTTATTACTATAATTGGATAAATGCTGAGAAGCGTAAATAATTGCCATCACAGTGTAATAGTGTTAGTATTTGTTCCAAGGTGTTTAATGGAATTACTTATCAAATGGTAATGTGATTAACACAAAGCACATGTTTTGTCCCGTGGCAGGGAGGACCACCTCTGGTTTTCTGGCTGCTGTTGAAATAAACCTCATTGAGAAAGATGAAGAAGGTACAAGCAGCAGATCCCAGTTCAGGAACAAACACGTATCTATAGCAAATGGCTTTCAGCATTAAGCATATTATTGGCTCCACTTTTGTAAGAGGAAGGAGAAAAATCAGGAATTAAAAAAGTACAGACACAGAAATACATTTATAAACATTATAAATGTATTTAATGGGCTTTGCACTGAGGGCAGTTCAGTTTTTTTGTGTTTGTAACAATTTGGCTTCCAAATGCACTTTATGCTGTCCTGTTTTATCTTAGGCCATGGCCACATAGGCCTAAGCCAGGGTCCCCAACTTTTTTTACCCGTGAGCCACATTAAAAAATAAAGAGTGTTGAGTAGCAACACAGGCATGCAAAAACTTCCTGGGGTGCCGAATAAGGACTTTAGTTGGCTATTTGGTAGCCCCTATGTGGACTGGCAGACTACAGGAGACTCTATTTTACAGTACACTTAGTTTCTATGCAACCAAAACTTGCCTTCAAGCCAAGAATTCAAAAATAAGCTCCTGCTTTGAGGCCACTGGGAGCAACATCCAAGAGGTTGGTGAGCAACATGTTGCTCATGAGCTACTGGTTGGGTATCACTGGTATAAGGAATCCTAACAAATGGCTGCACTACGATGTGTCACCTATTACCAGTTTCTTGATATCCATCATGGACCATGGTCCACTGATCTTATAACATGGGGCTCAGTTGGATTGCATTTATGGCTCAATTAGGTGCTTGGCCAACTGACTTTTTTGCAGTGGTCTGAATAGCTGCTGAATGACCCCTGATCTGATATTATAGAAGGATGCCATTAAACCATAGGTTGTCAAGAGTGGCCAAACAGACGTGTTTATGGGCATCCTTCAGCCAATGGTGTGGTATAAAAAAAAAAAGGTAGAGGCCCTGCACCTGCCTGGAGTCAGAAGTATAGAGGGCTTGGCAGGGTTCATTACTAATGAGCTATTTTGAGAAATGTGTCCAAATCCAAATCTTCACCAAGGTTTGGATATTCCTGACATGGAATATGGAGGTCCCTTTGTTTTACCCACATAAAAAACCTATGTTAAACTTGTATGAGATCAGGCTTCTTTCACCTTGCATGAGGAGCAAGTGCCATATAGTCACGAAGCCCCACAATGTGATTATCATTTATCTTTGGCTAAGGCTAATGACGAGTTATGAAACCACAACTGTTGCCTGGCTGTGCAGGGGAATATATTTGACAACAGAAACAAGCTCATTCTTCTTCCCTTTGTAGCTTAAGAGAAGTCTACCCCTTGATTCAAGTTGATCCAGGGACTACAGGGACTGGTCTGATTGCTGTTTTGGGCAAACAGGAAGGATTTTTTCAACCTCTGAAAATTGGAGAGGATTCAAATGGGTTTTTTTTTGCCTTCCTCTGGATCAACTAGTAGTTAGGCAGGTTAAAATAGAGTTAAAAGTTTGAACTTGATGGACGTGTGTCTTTTTGCAACCTAACTTACCATGTACTATGTATTCCCCTTGAACAGTCAAACCGCCCTATGTGCCATTACATTTTGTTTGGCTTGTGTGTAACATCTAAAATTTTCTATAATGTACATTAACAGTGTAAGCCAGTTTCCTCCTTCAGCTATACCTGGCCGGTCCTCTGAAGGTTTCCAAAGTGAACATCTGGTATAAAGAGAACAGGCTGGACATCCAAGTCAGTCATTGTTTTGAAGAAGGTAATATCACTTTTCTTCTGCAGGGGCACTGCTGATAACTTGCTGTCGGCTGCTGCACACACATAATATTAACAGCATAAAAATCAATAATTAAACAACAGGAACTGTAGCCACATGATTGCTAACCATTCATGTATTCTAACCTACCACATCAGGTTGCATATGTTTCTCATAGCCTACAAAACCAAAAAATAAAATGCTGATATCTATTGGAAAGGTTTGAGAATTCTGCCAGGCAACTTCACCTTGCCTGATGGATCCCTGGTGGGTCAAAGTATGGCCTGATGCATAGGTCACCAACGTGTGGGCACATCTGCTCACTTGGTAGCATTCCAAACGAGTAGATCTCAAGTTCCAGGGGTCAACTTTAGAGTGGTCATTAAAATCATAATTTTTAATACAGCTTCTGTATTTATACTGAAGGATAATGTCTAGTTGGTGTCCCCGCCTTCCATACAGTGCCCCGTGCAGCTTGTTGTATATCCTAATGGCCAACCACCATGTATTTGTGGATAGCATGAGAATTAATTTGTGAAGATTTGTTAGGGGTTTGTGCACCTTGGAAGACAAACTTGTGAATAAATTCTGTTATCCAGAATGTTCGGGACCTGGGGTCTTCCAAATAATGGATTTCTGTAATTTGGATCTTCATAACTTAAGTCTTCTAGAACATCATGTAAATATTAAATAAACTAAATAGGCTGATTTTGCTTCAATAAGGATTAGTTATATCTTAGTTTGGGTCAAGTATAAGGTACGGTTTTATTATTACAGAGAAAAAGGAAATCCTTTTTAACATTTTAAATATTTGGATAAAATGCTGTCTATGGGAGATGGCCTTTCGTGATTTGGAGCTTTCTGGATAACCAGGGCCGGATTTAGATGGCGGGCGCCCTTGGCTCACTGCTGTTTGTTTCCCATTGTTGTCCTTTTTTATGGTGCAAATTTTTATCAGGACCAGAGCAATGGGGATTGGCACAAGGGTTGCCACCTGGCCAGTATTTTACTGGCCTGGCTGGTATTTTTGATGGTTGATCCCAATGTTATTAATAAGGAAAAAAAGATAAATATATAGGAAGGCTGGTATTTTTTTGTAGAAAAGGTAGCAACCCTAATTGGCACATGGGCGAATTCAAAAAATGATTATATCTCCTGCTCATCCCCAGTGTCTTTGAACCAATGTGGTTGTGGTTGGGCATCATGCCGCCCCCTAAAATCCTGCTGCACTAGTCCTGGGCCTTGGTGGCCTTTCTACAAATCAGGGCCTGTGGATAACGGATCCCATACCTGTTTAAGATTATCCTTATCCTGACATTTGCTCTTCCATGGCAGTTACCTGAACTGGCAGTTGACTCATGGCTCAGGTTACTTGTATTCCTCTGAAACGATTACCCTAGGCCCTCAGATGTCCATATAGAAATGATGCCCCCAAACATAGTGGCGCTTTCAAATGTTTTGTCCACCTAAACGCTAAGAATTGCCCTGTCTGACATTGGCGTGAGAAAAATTCTCATTCCCATCTAGGAATTAATGGCCTTGACAAGCACTGGAAAGCAGTGATAATCCTTATCTGATGAAGCAATATAATTGGATCGTTATCAAGCCGATCTTATATGTTGTAGTGTGAGCAGAGAATAAGAAACAGGAGCAATACGTTTCACCATCAAAGAGAGAATACAATTCTGATTTAATAGAATTCACCCCAAATACTACTCACAATTGTTGCACTGAGCCTGTGTTGCCTGACTTTTGCTTTTCTTTCTATTCTGTTTCCGTTCCTCGTCACGGATTTTTCTTTCTGCGCCCTTGAGGGTATAAAAAAATAAATTGAGAGGAATAAAAGTATCTGTGGATAACGAAGCTCATACATTTTTCAATGCCAAGGAGAAGCAGCGGGCACCAGAGAAGATATTCAATTATGTTCAGGCCTTGATTCCCGTCTCCTCTTTCTAATGGTCCATTCTATATTTAGAGGAGTTTTATTTATATGCAAAAACTGCCCTCTGCAATTTTTCTTTCAATACAATTTTCTTTCATCTCATGGCAAAAGCAGCTTGACTGCTCACAGTTATTGCTCGGCTGTTTCATCTACGATGGGACAACTGAATATGGTTTCACAAATATGTTTTCTCAGCCTTATCATTTATGGCAAATATACATATTTACTATAATGCAGGACTATTAAGCACTGTGCTTTTGCCTACAAAGTTTTATTTACCTCTCTTAAAGGGCTGGTGACACCAAAATAAATCAATAATCTACTAAAGGCTTTAAAACCTAGTACACAGACCAATATTAATGTAGAACAATACCTAGTAGCAGGGGGCCAGAACATGTCTATCGGGAAGGTTTAAAAGTCTAGGACAAATCAGCTTACTGATGCAATTTTGTCCCGAAGGATTTGTATAGGATCCTGTTATAATCATTGGCCAAATAGGTAAAAGATCGACTCATTTGGTGACCTCAACAAAGAAGCTGAACTTTCAGAATATGACCAGTTTTAGTTCATCTGTAAACGAACCACAGACTAATAGGTAGATGTCTAAAGTGACATGTGATTCCAGAAGATTGTTAGATGGTATGCAGAAATGACCCCTAGACTAGCATATATCCCCCGAGGGTCTGACCAAACTGCATGATCCAACATGGATATATATGGCCAGCCAGTTTATCTCATTATCTATGGTGGTCCCCAGCCCAACCTATATCAATGTTCTATGAACATCAGTCAGTTTGGGGGGATCTGGCAGTTTTGAAAATGTTATTTGTCAGTGGATGGTGTTGGCTAAAGTATCAACAGAAGAAGACGTGAAGCTCTAGTGCTTTTGCTGTACACAAACATGTTTTGTGTGTGTGTGAGCCTCAAACTACAGGTATGATCAATCAAAACCAACTGATCGGATAGGATACCAGTGTGACACACCTATATCACAGGTACGTGAATTATGGATTTTGAAACTAAAGGTGCCCTGTTTCCATAGCTATGTAACTCTAAATTTTACAATAAAACCACATATAGATGGTAAATATAAGCAAACCTAAGCTAATCACCTAGTATAGCGCTCTATGTTGGCTCTATGAGCAAATATTAAAGGGAAACGGTCATGGGAAAACATGTTTTTTTTTAAAATGCATCGGTTAATAGTGCTACTCCAGTAAACTTCTGCATTGAAATCCATTTCTCAAAAGAGCAAACAGATTTTTTTATATTCAGTTTTGAAATCTGACATGGGGATAGCCATTTTGTCAATTTCCAGTCATGTGACTTGTGGCAGCACTTCAGGAGGGAACTGCTTTCTGGCAGATTGTTGTTTTTCCTTCTCAATATAACTGAATAGTGGGACATGGGTTTTACTATTGAGTGCTGTTCTTAGATCTACCAGGCAGCTGTTATCTTGTGTTAGGGAGCTGTTATCTGGTTACCTTCCCATTGTTCTTTTATTAGGCTGCTGGGTGGGGGAAAGGGAGGGGGTAATATCACTCCAACTTGCAGTACAGCAGTAAAGAGTGATTGAAGTTTATCAGAGCACAAGTCACATGACTTTGGGCAGCTGGGAAATTGACAATATGTCTAGCCCCATGTCAGATTTAAAAATGAAATATAAAAAAATCTGTTTGCTCTTTTGAGAAATGGATTTCAATGCAGAATTCTTCTGGAACAGCACATTAACGGATGCATTTTGAAAAAAAAAATTTTCCCATGACAGGATCCCTTTAAGGTTTCTGGGTCTTTGCTGAGAAGATGCAGACAGGTTTGGGTAGTTGATATACATGGCATGCTTTGCTCCACAGTCTGGAATTTTGGGTCATTTTAAGATGTAAAGTATCATGAAAGAAAATAGAAGTAATTAAAACAGCGTAGACCAGACTTATTTGTCGAGTAGAGTATTTAAAAGTAGATAGTATTGGCACCGCTCTGCAGGACACAAAGGCACAGAGCTTCCAGTTACAATTAAAACTCCCTCTCTATTTTGATGATGATCCCTTTAAAGTAAGAAAGGATAAAAGACTGAAATATTCTCCCTGGTGTCCTGAACCAACACTATATAATATCATGAATTAAGCAGCCATTGCAAAACTGGTAAATGAGCAATGGTTTTAGATTCCCATATAGTGGGGCAGCATTAAAGGAACAGTAACACCAAAAACTAAAAGTGTATCAAAGTAATTAAAATAGAATGTACTGTTGCTCTGCACTGGTAAAAACTGTGTGTTTGATTCAGATGTGTAGCCATTTTTAAAAATAAAATAAATATTGACAAATACAAGAGTTCCTCTGCACTCAACCCATTATCAATATAATGAAGACGTTGAGACATTTTGTGCATACAGCTACTAAAAAATGCCTTACCCTTTAAACAAAACAGGGATTGTTTGTCCATATATTGCAATATATTTAAGAAGGCCAACTATGTGAAAGTCATCCATATATTTATTTATTTATACACACATTTCTGAAGCAAACACACAGCTTTTACCAATGCATACCAACATTATATGATATGTTAATTGCTTAAAAACATTTTCATTTTTTGTGTTACTGTTCCTTTAAACAGTGGAAAGCACTACGGTGCCAGCCAAGAGTTGTGATTGGGTTTCAGCAATAAGTTAGAAGGGAGAAGAAAAAAAAGGAACCCTGGGTCTCTTCAGTTCTCCCAGCATTTGTGTTTTGAGAGAGTTCTGGAGACACAAAGAGGAAGAAACTTGATTAATTCTATTACAGATGAGACTATGCAATAAATATATAACAATGGAATGGCTAACTAGAAGCAAAAGATCCAGTGGGATAACAACTCTCGGCCACCAGCAATAGCAATTGCTTTTTTTGAGTGAATGTTTCACCCTCTGCTTTTATTCGTGTTCTTCCTTATCTAATTCTCTGATTATAATCTACTGTATTCTTAGTGCTGTTTTATACATAGGCACTAGGGGCATTATAATGTACCCTGATGGAGAAGTACAGCATTGACCACTTTTGGCCTATTTTGGTGAGGTTGTACTGTAAGCAGTAAAGCAAATGTTAACTCTTTTTAGATAGAAAGGTTCAGTGGTTGTAATTAGCCTTTGAGGCAGTGGAAATAGAGGGAGTTTGGAAAGACTACTTAATAAGAAAACCTTGGAAATTCTCCCTAAATATACACACAAACACAAGGCATAGCAATTTGTGTCCTAATCAGAGTGTCAAGGATTCAGAACATGAACATTCCAGAGTTTTGTGTCATTCATTTCTTAAGCAACATCCAAGAAGATCACACCATAAACCAAATACTCTAAAACTTTACTGGCCCTGTTTTAACTAGCAATGAAATGGAGGTAAAATAAAACTCCAGTCCAATTGCGTACCTTGCCCTTGCAATAAAATGCATCATTTTTTATGGTATCTTGTTGTTTTACTACATCACAGAAAGCCACCAGCTAGAAATAAAGTGTAGCAGAGATGGGTTAGCTCAGGGCACGTATGTAGTAGTGTTATATCTTTCCAAAAAATTTGACATTATTCCACAAAATTAGAATGCGTTGAGTATTTTTTGAGTAGAGTGCGTTGTCTAACTACTTGAGTGAATATATAATTGTATCTATACCGCTTCACTCGAGCAGGCCCGGATTTGTGGAGAGACCACCTAGGCCCGGGCCTAGGGCGGCAGGAATTTAGGGGGCGGCATGCTGCCCAACCACACCCAAATTGGTTCAGAAATTGAAATTTCCTGTGTGCCAACTCCCATTGCTCCGTCCCGATGATGAACATTTGAGCAAATAAAAGGGAGGGGACAGGGGCGAAAAACTAAAGCAGGCCGATCGGCGCCCGCTAGGTAAATTCAGCCCTGCACTCGAGATAGGTTGCCTGACGGTTTCTGTATCGGCAGCCTACACCATGGCTGGAATACTATAAAACAATGCCTGTAGAAGAAGAAAGCACACATATAGGGCATAATCTGATAAAGAATTATGAAAGGGAATATTTCCCAACATTACCTCCATTCACTTTTATTAGATTATCTATTTGACTACACTGGTGCCTTACTCAATGGGAAAAAATTATTGATATTAAGGGCCAAATTTATCAAGGGTCGATTTTCGAGGGTTAAAAACCCTCAAAATTTTCATGGAGTAAAATCCGACAAAATCGAATTACTGCTATTCAATAGATCGAATAGCAATCATCCGATTTCACAGGGATTGTGATAAATGCTATAGTGTGGGTAAAAACATGGCAACTTGTTTCTGAAATTGCACTTGATTTTGCATCTGTAAATAAGCTTTCCAAGCTCATTAAATAATGCTTGTGAGAAAACAAGGGGGCAAATTCACCGAAAATGCGCTACCAACGCCTACTCCACACTTCACCAGACAAATTTTCATCAGGGAGCTGCTAATTCATTAAAATGCGATTTTGCGCTCAGGGTGGCGAAAGGTAGCAAAGTTGCACGAGCGTTACATTGTCAAACAAAGCGAAGTTATGCTAGCGATGCCTAATTTGCATGTGACGCAAAGTTTAAGTACAATGGACGTATATGTAGCTACAAATACATTATACTACACAAGCCTGGGAAACCTTCTACCAATAAAATATCATTGTTATATGCTATGAAATGTAGGGGCGGGAAGGAGGGTACCCTAAAAAAGTAAAAGACGCCAGCATTTTTTGGGACTTAGAAAAATTTTTAACTTTTTTAAGAAACTCCTATCTACTCTATTGCACTTCACCTGGTTTGAAGTGGCAACTTTTCGAGGCGTTAGGGTGCGAAGTTGCGCTAGAGTCTGTCTACTTTGCTAGCGAGGTTACACCAGGGACTGGCTAATTTTCCCTAGCATTATCCAGTTCGCCGTTTAGTGAATTTCCCCCAATGTATGCCATATTCTCCAATGGGAGCCCAACATTCATGCACTGCCCGGGGTTCTTTTTATTGTATCCCTTGAGGAGCTATTCTTTCTGTAGGTCCTAGCTGGTGGAGATACATCTGTTCTACTCCATTAACACCGTTTTATTAAAATCAAAATAAATACCAAAAAGTATTTAGCCCTCTCAAGGCCTTATATCTCAGGCACTGTTTATTGGGCTCCTATTGAGCAGAGGTGTACTGAGCAGGCATGTGGTATAAGCATATTATTCTCTGAGAGAAGACACTCAAAGCTAATGTTACCTTATCACAGAAGACCTTGATCTGGCAGTAAGCCCGGTGGATTGGCTTGTTGCTGCGGTTATTGTAGCTGTATGTGTCAATCTGAATCATAAGAGGGAGCCCTTTAACCCCTTTCTGCGAGGAAAAATCAGTACTCAGGCAATTGACGGTGATGAAAATCTACAGGATAGAAGATGTGGTATAATGTCAAACAATTGCAGCAACTTCATGAAAACATTATGGCTTCTTTACTTTTAATTAGCTGTGATCAGTCTGATGCAGGTCGGAGGATGAGACCAAATCATGGACTGGCTGCTATGGGTTACGGCCCTGGGACAAAGCAGCCCCCAGTGTATTTCAGTGTAAAAGTGTTTCCTCAAAGGTCTACTATCCTATGTTAGCAAGAACCTAACTCCCTATCCTCTCCAATTGGTCTCCATCTTTTATGGTTTTATGGTTGAATTATTTGCTTTTCTCTACTGTATCTTACCAGTGTAGTAAGGCACAGTTAAACCAGTTTTTAGTATGATGCACAGTGATATTCTGAGACAACTTGCAATTGGTTTTCATTTTTTATCATTTATGATTTTTGAGTTATTTAGCTTTTTATCCTGCTGCTCTCCAGTTTGCAATTTCGGCAATCTGGTTGCTAGCAACCATGCATTGATATAAGAGACTGGGGTATGAATAGACTAAAAAGATGAGTAGTTTTATAGAGCATTTGTTTATTAGATGGGGGCCAATGACCCCCATTTGAAAGCTGGAAAGTGTCAGAATGAAACTATAAAATAGAAAAAAAACTAAGGCCAGTTGAAAAGTTGCTTAGAATGAGTCATTCTCTAATATACTTAAAGGACATAAAAGGCAAAAAAATAAAATCCCATTTTTACTTTCTTTAATGAAAAAGAAATCTATCTCCAATATACTTTAATTAAAAAATGTGTACCGTTTTTTATAATAAACTGACTGTATGCAGTGAAATTCCCCCTTCATTTACTGCTGTGGATAGGAATAGTCATAAGGTCCCTAAATGCTGTGCAGGGAAACAATCATACTTATGAACAGCAGGGGGAGCCCCCACCTTACTTCCCAGCCATGCAGAGCTCAAACAGCTTTGTTTGTTTCACTGTTTTGATAATTTATGACGATCCTTAAACAGCCCAGACCACACTGAGCATGTGCACAGTCTTGAATTTGCAAAGATGTATAACAAAGTTACAAGATTATTTGTTTGATTAGGCTTGTGGTTGTGGTTTTGCATACAAAATACAGCATTTCTACCGTTATTCTATTTTAGACTTTCTTTGTCCTTTTAAAAATGATCTTGAACTTTAACCACTACTTCTTTAATGTGATTTGTTTGTTGTGGGTCACTGACCCCACAACCAAAGAAACATGCTCTGCGAGGCTACATTTTATTGTTACTTTTTAATGTTTTCTGTAGAGACCCTTTCCTATCCAACTTCAATAGAGTCTTTAGGTAAGTAGGACCTAGAAAACAGATATCTCTTGAGATACATATAAAATAAAGATCAATTAAAATTTTTCATACAATACCATTTTTCCATAGCATAATAAATAAAAATTAAGTCTCCCTACCCCTTTACCAAATCGTGCTGAAAGAAAGAAAAAAGTCTGAAATGTCAACTTGGGTGTGACAAAAGTAAGAGAAGTATTAAATCCTGTGCAGACATTTAATAGGATGGCTAAAACACATTGGTTAGAATGGCACCATCTTTTGTTAGAACCAAAGATTATGAGATCTAATAATAGCAGAACAGAAATAAACACTGCTCTTTAGTGATGGACAAATTTGGGGCATTTCGCTTCACCAAAATTTCGCGAATTTCTAGTACAAATT
Organism: Xenopus borealis; assembly: GCA_024363595.1. Taxonomy (NCBI): domain Eukaryota; kingdom Metazoa; phylum Chordata; class Amphibia; order Anura; family Pipidae; genus Xenopus; species Xenopus borealis. The sequence continues at coordinate 120,828,926 of CM044442.1, read as the reverse complement.
CAGCGAAGAATTCGCGAAACGCTGCCGCATCTCATTTTGGACTTGGGCGTCTGTTTTTTGGCGAATTTTCACCAGGCAAAATTTTTCTGGCGTATTCGCCTCCGGTGAATCGCGTGAATTCACAGCCGCAAATAAATTTGCCCATCACTACTGCTCTTCATATGGAAGGGAAACTCACCCCATTTATAAAAATATATGCTCAAGGTATGAGTAGAGTCTGACGTCCATGCCGGGGACTTCCATGATACAAGAGAAATGTGACACTGTTTATTAAACAAATGCAGGTTGCAGCGTGTTATCTATGCAATTTGTTCTTTCTTCGTAAACATGTTGAAACGTTCCCACACTAGAGCAGTTGAATCACTTTCAGGTTCCCAAGCACAGTTGCAAAAGAAATAGTAACAGCTTGGACTTTCCAAATCTGAGGGCCTGCAGGGGAGTCCAAGCCGATCTACACAGCACTGGACTGGATCAGCACTACTACAAGTGTTAAAGGGATAATGTCATGGATAATCCAATGCAGAAAGGAAATTCAGAATTCAGCAGCAAATAAAATGAACTTTTAAACAGTAATTATGATCAACACACCCCTCCCCAATAGCCTTTCAAACACAAATAAGGTTCCATAGGTGCAGACTGTCACTTTATTTGCACCCAAGGTCATTTTATAGGCACTTAAGCCATTTTCTAAGGCTATAAATCTCAGGAATACGCTAGCCCCTTTTTTTTTTACAACAATACCAAAGTCTCCAGTAAGTGTTTACATACCTTTAAAGGAACCTGTAACTTGCGCCCCACCCCATTAACTAGATCTGAACAAGGCAGCCCTAGGGAATTTATGCAAATACACAGTCATTGCATCAGAATGAATCCATGTCTCCAGTTTAATAACATCAAACAAAATAACACAGTGGGATCTTAAGTAATGTTCTGTTCCCTTGAACTTATGTATGTAGCAAAACAGGGTTTCATGCACAGGGTATGATTTTCTCTGTACATATTGTACAAATATCATGAGAACAGGTGAAGCCATAATGGGGTCAACATGTTCTGGAGTTATAACATTCACTAGAATGGAAAAAGATTGTGTCATGTTTCACATTAAATCCTGTGCTTTTTGTATATGTGGAGAGACAGTGTGATCTTCTATTAATTCTTATGTTTTTTATATGGACTAAATATGGAGACACCAGGGCCAAACAGACAGTAGATCAAAGGGGTGGCCCTAGACCAAGGAATCATAGTAACACTTGATATTGGTATTGCCCTACCAATGTTCCTTCTCCGAAAGGCCTGTGTTGAAAACGGTTTGGCCTCTGGCCCTTCCACCACTGCATATAACCCTGGAGATACAGTGTAACATCCTGGAAAGTCTTATTTTTTTTTACAGTAAGGCCAGACGCAAAGATTCGGGGAGATTTGTTGCCTGGCGACTAATCGCCATGACTAATCTCCCTGAATGGCTTGCTAGAATCTCGCACCCGCTAGCGTTAAAGTCGCCTGCACCTATTCACACGCGGCGATGCGTTTTTCAAAGTCGCTCAAAATTGCCTCATGAAAATCTTCCCGTGTGGCCTAGCCCTTATATGGACTACAAATGGTCAAGTAACCAATGAAGGCCAATCAGTAGATAGCATTTACTTGTCACCTTTTTAAAACAAACATCTGATTGGATGCATGGGTTGCTATAGTAAACTTTTAGATTTTTTTTTGTAAATGACCCAATAGTTAGTTAGTTACTTAGTTAGTTAGTTTCTAACCTCTGAAATTTTGAGGGGTCAATGTTCCTCCAATGACCACTTACCATATGTCAGGCAGACAAAGGCACTATTGACTTTAGGAAAACAGATCCCAAGAAACAAAAAGGGGTGGACGGTGTTTGAAAGAGTGGAGGGATATCTGTAATTATGTTCACCAAAACTTAACCTATTATAACCGTAACCTATAATTAGATTCCCTTAGAGTCAAAGGCATGACCTTCTGGTCTGAGTTCCTGGGAGTAGCCTTTCTTGTTAATTCCCCCAGTCCCAGCCCACTAGGCATGTGGTAAGAGAAGGAAAGACAACAACATTGCTCCCCCGGAGCAAGACAGATGTTGGTTCCAGAAACCTCAATCTGAACCACATTTCAACACAATATCTACACGGGGGCAATCCAGACGCTATCGCCGACTGAGGTGGCCTTTAATATGCCACCCCCACGGCGCTCACATTTTCAGCGCGGGACAGGGGTGGGGGGGGGGGTCCACGGCGCTAGTGCAGAGCTTGCAAGTTCACGCTCTGCACTAGAAGAGCCGAATTTCTGAGTTGAAAACCGGAAATTTGGCTCTTAGTTGCCAGGAGCGGCTTTTTTGCCTCATCTGGTAACCAGTGGGGCGCTGCCGCCTGAGGCGAGTGCCTGAACTCGCCTCATTGGCGGAGCGCCCCTGTAACTACATTGATTTTATAATTAGTCATAGATGAAGTTACATGTAAATACAAGGATCAGATGTCTGATCAGATTTCAGATCTGTAAGATAGAGGGGTTGTGCATCTGTGATTAGTAAACATTGAACGTGTTTAGACAAAAAACACTGTGTAGCTTGGAAACAAGGTGGCGTTTGGTGCAGCCAATCACATGGGTGTCTATATCTTCATCTCTTGAAATGGAAAGATATAGTAAATGGGACTAAGCAAACAGTCCAGTATCATGGAAACATCCTACCCACTAAGAATAATATAAAGCAGTGATTTTATATAACTGTACAAAGCTTCTTGCCAATAGAGATCATTGTAATGCATTACTATTGCCGAATGCTTGTGACCTGGGGTTTTCTACTTTAAGTTTACTAGAAAATCATGTAAGTATTAAATAATCCCAATAAATTGGTTTTGTTTCCAACAAGGATTAATTATATCTTAGTTGGGATCAAGTACAAGCTACTGTTTTATTATTACAGAGAAAAGGGAAATTATTTTAAAGAAATTTTAATAATAATTTAATTAAAATGGAACCTATCAGAGATGGCCTTTCCATAATTCAAAGCTTTCTGGATAAGAGGTTTCTGGATAACGGATCCCACACCTGGGTTTATTATTGTATCTTGTGTTCCGACTTGATAGGTCAAGCTACATTTATCTCATATTGTTAAGGATAATGGCAAATGGGTAATTAGTTTTGACCATTACGGTTTTTCTTCTGATGGCAGCAGCTGTTAAATCTATATAAGTGCTATTATTTTCACTACGAAAATTGGTCCTATCTGCCCAGTTCCCATTGAAGTTAGTTTCTAGTTAAGTTAGTGCAGCTGAAGGAAATGGTTGCAGGCATTTCTTCACCAGCATGACATGCTCTGTATGAATTTAGGCTTATTGTGGCCATATATGGTCGGATGTACTTGTTTGGTGGGGGTCATCAAAGGAGCAAATCTGGGCCTGATTTTGCAATTCGCTTGGGCCTAAAAGACCTGTCAGATGAGGACAGCATCAATGTGCTCCTGGCAGACCAGTTGGTGGGCCCTAAACATGAGCAAATAAGTGGTTGACTTGGTCTGGAGGGACCTAGAAACCATCTTTTGTTGGCCCATGTATGGACATCTTTAGGCCTTTGACACAGACATGCGGTTCCTCGCTGTGTTTTCGGCACAGTTTTTTTTAAAAAAGCCTAACGGCGCATATATACCATTAGTGGTTTAAGCTTAGGAAATGGCAACTTGCGCAAGCGGATTTGCGCAGCGGTCAGCTTTTTTAAAACTGCGGCGAAGAACAGTATGTGCGTCCAAGGCCTAAGGGTACACTGAATATTAAAGAGTAGTTTTGTTGTTGTTTTTATTTTTTTAAACAGATACAAGATGGCTAAATACAGGAGAGCTGAGAGCAAACCTACCATAATAAAAAAAACAATTATATATATATATATATATATAATGTTATATAATATCCTGATGATGATACCATGAGGATCGAAATGCGTTGATATAACATTCAACAATAAAGATTCATTAAAGGACATTCATATTCAGTTGCAGTGAGTGCTTTCTTTGCCGAGAATATTTGAATATATATATATATATATATATAATTGTAAAAAAACACCGCACAGCCAGGACTGATTCAGATGCAAAAAATTGTGGAAATATTTATTATTCTCTCAACGTTTCGGCGTCCATACTGGAGCCGTCATCAGGAGAAAAGAGAAACATTACACTAGTGAATGCACATTTAAATAGTTAAAATTTGGCGCCAAAATCACCCAGTGATGTTGTTATCATGTGATCCAAGAGGTCAGGGGGGTATTGAACACGTGACTGTAACTAAGTAAATAAACAATAGCTGTAGCGCATGTGTCGCGTGATGTCAATAGTGAGCTAATGCGCTATTATTCAATCCTCATGTTATAGACAAAAGCTTTGTAAACAATATATTGTTTAACTGTGCCAAACCTAAAAAATATATAAAGTGAATAAAAACATAATCTTCACGCCGAGGTGCATGGCCCGTGACTAACCTTCATTAGTGTGTGCGATGATACACCCTCATAGTAGGAGAACAGCATAGAGGTTATTCAGGTTTTCCAAACGCAGCCGCTTTCATAAAGCAGTCAATTGCTACTGCGCTTACCTGCACCGGCAACATTAACTGAAGCCTCTACTCCCGGAGCGTGTAACCTACCAATCGGCTCCTCTGCAGTCGGCACGCCCCCCGAGCGCTGTGTAGTCCACGGGACATTCCGACTCGTAGGGGGGAGGGATTTACGGAGGAGGGACTATCTGTGCTGTCACTCAGCACCAGGAGTCACCAATCCGGACCATGTAGGGCTGGAACTATATTGTCGGCGCACATCAGGAAAGCACCCGATGACAGCGCACGACATAGTCCGATATTAATATCCATCTGCCCAGATATATATATATTATTTAGTAAAATACGACTTGGTGAATTGTGTAGGAATAAAGGATCAGCTCACTCCTTTTTCAATAGTGAATGAATGGCTTTTTATTTTTGTATCTTAACCGACGTTTCTGTCCGACCTCGGGACCTTTTTGAAAAACATTGGTTAAGCTACATTTTATGCCACAAGTATATGAATTGAAGTGGCTACACTGTTTTACTTTGTACTATTACAGCTGCTTGGGAAAAAGCCAACAGTAAATAATTTATCAACATGCTGTGGATCCTCTAGTAGCCAAACAGAGGTGGACTCAAAAAGCTACACAAAATTCCAACCACATGCAATTAGGTAGTAAAAAAACATATTATTAATGCATGATTAAAAAATCAAACACAAACACCCCTTATGGAGCTTCTGTTTTACTTGCTGTGCTTTAGAGAATTTCCCATTTCCGTCCTTGAGTTATATTCCATATATTTTCTCAACCTGATGGAGCCCTCTAGTAGTGGATGTAGTGGTTCCGTTACCATGTTGGGGAACAAGCTGAGGTCCATCAAACGGACACAACCCTTCAGTTCAATGTATATTGATGCAGTGTGGTCTTTGGCCACCACAGATGGATTTAGGTGCCCTGTGATAGCACCCATTGACCAGCCTGGGCTTATTATATAATATCATTTACACAGTACCTATACAGATATTGAGAATGCATGTTCTTATCTTTTGGACTGTGTTTGTAACTTAGATTTTGGTCTAATGTGTTCTACTGCAAGGGTTACATTCTTGTGATGTCACATTGATTTCCCACCAAAAACTGTTAATCTTGGGTCCACTCTTTTTTTTTTTCTGTAACTTTGAGAAAGGATAGGAGTCCAGTTGAAATGTTTGTTTTTCTCCAAAAAAAAAAAAATCATTTACATTTACCCAAGTCATGTAACAAACTCTGTATCGGTAAATATTTTGTCACATTAAGGCGCAACTTGTTACCTTGGCTTCTTCATTGACGTCCCATGTGAAAGACACCGCATTGTAAGCAATTTCTTCGATATTGCCTATAGTGTTATAGCTCTCTTTGTAGTCCGCTGTAAAAAGATAAAATAGCAATATATAAATACATTTCACACAATGCCATTTATTAAGAAAACCTAGGTTTTTAATAAGAAATATAGCATCACCATTACATGGATTTCCACCAATCCAGACCTGCATGAGAAATTTCCTACATTGCAAATGCAGCCGACACAAATGTGGTTCCTCAATGGCTGGAAATCAAAGACCTGCCAGATATAGTGTCAATGGCATTAGCTCATTGCTGCTCCTCCGCTAATTGTTTATGGCTGTTTTACAGCGTCATGTAATCTGTTTTATGTCAGATATTGTCTGTGTATGAAATGGTTAAGTATAAACACTTCTTCCATTGTATGGCTCAACTCTAGAGGTCGGGACTCTATAAAACAAACAATGTTCTGGGGGTTAATTATCCTTAGGGCCAGATGGGAAGATTCGGGGAGATTTGTCATCTGGCGACTAATTGCCTCTTCTTTGGGGCGACTAATCTCCCCAAACCGCTTCCGCCTGATTAATGAATAATCACCTGCGCCTATTCACACGTGGCTCTGCGTTTTCGGAAGTCACGCGAAGTTGCCTCCTTTCGAGCGATTTCAGGAAAGCGCAGCACCGCGTGTGAATAGGCGCAGGCGAATATTCATTATAATACATAGGCAGCTATAGGCTAATATATAGGCTGCTCTGATGTTCTTCTGCTTAGGAAATATTTGGGAAACGTTTCTAATTTTATTCCTGAGCAGTAGAATATCAGACCAGCCTCTTTCTCCTGACAACTTCCTTGATTATTTGGTGGTCAGGCTGGACCGAAAATGACCAGCAGGTGGCGCTGTCATAACAAAATTCATTCATATTAACAGTACGTGTCCCTTAATCTCCTGGAATAAAAAAAAACAACAATGTACATTGCAAAAGTGCTTAGAATAGCCCCCCTCATCACTTATTTTTAAGGTTTACTTATCCTTTAATCAGGTGGAACAGCCTTTTCCTAAAGCAAGGTTTATAATGGTTGCCTACTTGACACTTTGGGTCTCTGTCTCTCTCGCATGTGCGCGGCTCTTTTGCACGAGTGCCACTTTTTGTGCATGCGTGTGGTGCAGGATCTGGAGCGGGCCCTGGACAAGAGTCCCGGTGGGCCCCCGGCCCCCAAGTACACACGTGAATATGTACTGTTGTGTTTGGTAGCCAAGGATGAGGAGAGTATAACAGTGCTTTATTGCAGGTCATGCAGCCATTACATAACAGCAGTAAGTCTTACTTTCACTTTCAAGTTGTACAGAAAGTCCTATGTATGCACAGTGACACCTGCAGGCCATTTGTATAAACACCACATGTACACCTCTAAAATCATGATATGCCCTGCACTGGTAAAACTGCAGTGTTTGCTTCAGAAGCACTACTATTGTTTATATAAATAAGCTGTTGTGTAGCCATAGGGGCAGCCATTCAAAGGAGAAAAGTTACACAGCAGATAGCAGATCAGCTCTGTAGAACATAATGTTATTAGTTATCCATTACTTATCCTGTGCCATATAGCTGTTTTTCAATTTCCACCACTGCTACTTGTTTAGATGAACTATAGTAGTGTTTCTGAAGCAAACACATCAGTTTTAACAGCGCAGGGCAACACTACATGATATGTTCTTTACTTTAAAACACTTTCATTTTTTGGTGTTACTGTTCCTTTAAGATTTATGTCAAATAATTTCCAGTTTTGCGCCACAGTGATGCTTTATATATATATATAGCTATTATGATTCCAACCATTAGATTTCCACTTCTTGTTCTAAAGTAGGCGGCATATGATGCAGCTGATAATTAGTTCTGTATATACCTGAAGTATGGTTAACTAGCAGAGAAAAGCAGTTCTGTTTTTATGTAACAGGTCAGTCAAAGGTGCAATAAATTCTAGGACCAGAGAGAGTTCAGCAAGCCCATAAAATCCATTCTAGTATATTAAATATAACAAACCAGCTGTTCACTAGTTTTTTATGTGATAAATGAGTAATGTGTACGAAAATGATCACCAGTCTATGGATAATCTGGGTTTAAACCTACCCATGCCATAGAATGGAATAAAAAGTATAATTGTAAAACTATTGAGTTGAAGTATCTAGTAAACCTACAGTTCAGACTCCTCACATAGGAAACTGGCTGTTTACAACATACTTTTGCACACAGATTGCACATAATGTTTTATTACTGCACGGAGAAAGGAACATATATACAAAATAAAAAGTGTAAATGCAAAATTATACAGAGAATGACCTATCATTTTGGCCATGCAATCTTGTTGGAGTGTGTATAAAGGAGAACCGTTAATAGAATAAGTCCATTAGGGATGTCACGTCTAAAAGTTGAGTGTCTGAGCAGTTTGCATCTCTAGAAGATTGGCTAGCCTACTTTTCTTCTGAAAGCTGTACTTGGCTACTCATGAAGGTGTCATGGCTCCAGTCGGTAAAGAGTTTTATTCTTGCCCCTGCCACAATAAATAATGACTGGCTTGGAAGATAATGACATGAGTGGCGTTGAGGGCAGAGGAAAGACTGAATAAACATTTACCAAGGAGAGAAGAACTTTAATAGAGAGGGTAAAACATTCTGAAGCAAAATTGTTGGTTTGATACTCTCCCTTTGCCATATACAAGAATGTCACGTGATTCACATGCACTAAAACCAGGGGGTGGACCTTTTGAGTTATATTTTAAAGAAAGTGCCATACTGCACAAGGGAAGATTAATTAAGGAGGAGGTTAAGCATGCTGCTATTGCTTGGATACACACATTGGTTAAGGGCAGGTACCCCTCCAAACCAGATTACAAGGAGCGTAGTTTCCAAGTTCTGCAAAGAATGTTAGGTAGTTATTAATACACATAATTCTACAGTGTAGTGCCACAAATGGAACAAACCTCAGGCAGCAACTGCAACCTCAGCATGGCCAGGGCCACAGCAGACTCATACACACATATAGATTAATGGAGGGCACTCCCAGTATTAGAAAAAGATAAAAATTCTCCTTTTTTAGGCAATAAGAGGTGCATATACCCCAGAGTAACCCCACAGTAGGTTACCCAGACAGTACATCAAAAAACTGATACTCGGTAGTCAAAAAATAATGTTTGTTAAAAAAAACTTTTTACTTAATATGGTATATAACAATCAAATATACATCAGAACAATTGGAGTTTTAAAAACAGACACAGCAGCAAAATGTGTACATACCACCAAGTTTCAGGATCAAGGAAAAAAAGGGACAAACCACAGGGAGCAGATATACTTGCCAGTGATGAGAATACCAACGTTTCGGCACTATAGCCTTTATCAGGGGATTTCTAATGTGTCACCAGGCTAACCACCATATAAATACCCCATTCAATTAGACCCAGAAATCTCAAATTTTGTGCGCTTTCGAATTCGTGGCGTCACATCCGCCATCTTGATTACACTGGCGGGATTACACTGGGTTAATTGCGCAGCACCCTACCTACTCATACCCTAGTCAAGTGAACCTGAATGACTTTACACATAAGAATATAAAATAGTCTGTTTATGCATCTAAAACTTCCATTTACCAACTGTCCTACACTAGACTGTAAGCTGCAGAAAACAGACCCCACTTACACCCATCTGTATTTGATTCAGTCATCAGTTCAAAACTTACCAATGTCCAGAACCCGCTGCTTTGCTGTATGCTGTCGCGAGTGCCAGTATTTCCAGTATTTTAATTGTTCGTCTCGGTTTTTATCCTCACTGAACACAACCATAATAACACTCTGCAATTAAAAAAGAAAAGAAAAAAAATAAATATATATATATATTAAAACACTGCTGCACTAGATCTTGGCATGGCCATTATTGGAGAGATGGGGGTGATGGGAGAAATGTGTTATAAGATTTTTTCCTCCCACAGTTGAGGTCCAAGCTACCCTGGCTAATCAGCGACTCCCTCTCCTCTAACAGATTTGTTCATGTCCCTAAAATAATTCAGCTAAGCTTTCATGTCACATCTCCGTTCCATTTAATGGATCCTTCCCCCTTTGCTTTCTCTCGCCTGCTTTTCCATATCCCCTTGTGGCTTTTCTTGCCTTCTTACATTGCCCCACCACCAGCCTTTCACATAGTTCCCTGAAAAGAAAACTGGGCAAAGACGCAAAGATTTTTCTATGGTGAGCAACCAATTTCAGTGCAATCCAACCAATCCGTCAAATTATTGTGAGATTAGTGGGAATCGAACGATTGTTCAACTAATGATTTTTCATCCGACATTGGTCAGAATATTGATCGGCCTGGTTAGCGAATTTTCTTCGGTCACAGCGAACGCTATCCATTGTGCAATTGTTTGTAGGGCCAAGCAGTCAGCTACCCACAGATTTCCTGGCTTCAACTAGACAATATCACTTAAAATAATATTTTTAGTTGATGAACAAATCGTACATTTAAAAGATTGTTTCAAGATGAGATTGGTCTTATGACAACAAAAAGATCTTTAAAAAAAATCTTTACATCTATGGCCAGCTTTACTCTAGCTATTCGAATCTGCTCTCTGCCCTTCTCAAAGGCCCCTGACCCTGCCATTTAGCTGGGATACTTCTACCACAAAACAAGCTTCCTCTTTTGCTTGTCTCTGTACTTGCTCCCACTCATCTTCCCATCAGTTTCTCCACCAGCAGCACCCCACCCGTCTATCTCCTAAATTCCGAGCCTCCAACTGTTCCTGTATGTGCCTGTACTAACCTGCCACTACACTGGCACCAAACACTTTTATGAGAAGAATCTACAGCCACTCCTATCTGAAAAGCACCTTTCCTTAAAATTCCTTCCTGCTAAGATCTAACATTCCTCTGTAGGCCATTACTTTGTGAAGAAAGAAAATGAGTCATATTACAATGGTATATATATATATATATATATATATATATATATATATATATATATATATATATATATATATACTGCTCAGACTTCTGAAGAAAGCATATCTTGTACAGATACTGATAACAGGGTCAGAATATGCTGTAACATTATGTTAATATTTATATAAATTTTACAAATATAGCTCAAAGTCACACCCTTCACCATTGTCCAAATCTGTGGCACCCTGGGACTTTTGAACAAAACTTTATTAAAGGACATGTCAACCCCAAAAATAATTGTTTAGCCTACTAAAAGAAAACATAACTCCTTTAAGGTGGCCATAGACGCAGAGATCCACTCGTTTGGCGATGTTGCCAAACAAGCGGATCTCTCCCCGATATGCCCACAATGAATTAGGCGATATCTGGATGATACAATCGTGGGCCCTAGGGCTCAACGATCGGATCATAATGCATCTGAAATGGGAGGTCGGATCGCGGGACCGATTTTTTTATCCTGGCCGTTCGAGATCGACTGGCCCGACTTTCGGCCAGATATTGTGCGAGGAAGCCCATCACTTGGTCTTTTGGCAGCTTTTACTGGCCTGTGTTTGGGGGCCTTAAAGGGCAAGGAAAGGCAAAGAAATAAAATCCCATTTTTACTTTCTTTAATGAAAAAGAAATCTATCTCCAATATACTTTAATTAAAAAATGTGTACTGTATGCAGTGAAATTCTCCCTTCTTTTAGTGCTGAGGATAGGAATTGTCAGACGGTCCCTAACTTCTGGCAGGGAAACAATCATACTTATGAACAGCAGGGGGAGCTCCCGCCTTACTTACCAGCCATGCAGAGCTCAAACAGCTTTGTTTTTTGATCATTTATGAATATCCCTAAGCAGCACAGACCACACTGAGCATGTGCAGGGCCAGAGGCAGGCAAATATTTTTAACAAAGTTACAAGATGGCAGCCCCCTGTGGCCAACTTTGAAAGCATAAATAATTTGTTTGATTGGGCTTGTGGTGCAATAAGTTCATGTTTATGTTTAGTATACAAAATACAGCATTTCTAGCCTTATGCTATTTTACACTTTCCTTGCCCTTTAAGCAACTTTAAACACAGAGTGCTATAGTTTCGCTATAGTTCTTATATCAAAATCTCTTTTCATTTTAATGATATCCAACTCCCGAGCAACAACAGTAAGGGCTAATGGCACTTTACTATATATGGACAGACTCCTTCCAATGAATTTAAATTGGATATGTACTGTCTATGCCAACACTGGTTCCATCACTGATGAAATATTAATATAAGTATGCTTAATATTAATATACTAATTAAAGACTTTTGGAATCTAGTATCATCCTTATCTCCCATTACATTTCCAATTCAAAGTAAAGAGCAGCAGCTGCAGGGAGCAAAGTATGATTTGATCACTTTGATTCACCTAGTGGAGTGTGAAAGACAAACTGTGCTGTGAGCCCAAAGACGTCCAACCTCTTGCACTTAAGAGGAAATTGAACTCCCGAATTGAGAGATGAAAGGTCTTGGAGGACACTGGCATTTGTAGGTCAACGGTAAATACATGGCTGTAAGTTTGAAATACCTGCTTTACAACAAAAAATGAGTGTCTAAGTAATGTTAAAAAGCTTTGTGCAACTATATTTCATACCCTGACTTTGCTGATGGGATGTCGGAAACACTTGTTGGCTCCAGTTTCGCTCAGGGTGACGGCATAAAATTGTCCTTTGTTTAAATAGGTCAAAGGCCCCTCTCCTTGTTTCTGGCGTAGAGACTTTGTGGCTTCTAGTGTATACTGAAAGGTGCTGCTGTAGGCAATTCAATAGACAATACACACATATTAATCATATACGGACTGTATGCCAGGCATGTATTGTAAACTATTAAACCAAGACAATAATATGTATTGATATTCTGTGAGATATGGCCCTTGAACCTGAATGCAGAACGATCCGAGAACTAGAAAATGATTAGGCAGATCATAGGTTTTGCCCATACATAGGCTAACAGAGGGGATATGGTTTTCTTCTAGATAACTGATATTATGTAGCAGGACTGGACTGAGAAGCAAAATAGGCCCTGGCATTTCAGGTACCCAGAGGCCCAATCAGCCCACACAGCCCACTATATAGTGACTTTCTATGGTACCTTATAGCAGCCCCACAGATTGCCAGTCTGGGCCTGTTATGTAGATGCCACATACAGATTTAGACCAAGAAAAGGGAAACCTAGATAGGGTAGCCACCTTTCCCCACTGGGAGCTCTGGGTGGGGGCGGGCCAATGACATCACGGGGGGGGCAGAACGATGATGTTGAGGGCGGGACAGTGACATCACACGGCTGGGTTGGTGGGTGGAGCTATGACATGGTAGTTGGCCAATCGCTGCATCAATCTTAAAGGAGTATTCAACCCGTTCTTGAAAAAAACCCTACCCCCTACCCTGGGTAGACCCTCCTCCCCCCAAATCTAGCTGCGCCTCTGGACAAATACCCCTATTTTTTTACTTACCCCCTCCGTGCAGATTCTAGCCTCAGGAGTTCACGGGTGCATACGCAGTTGTAGTAAATTTCCTGTCACAAACAACTGCGCATGCGCTGAAAGTAACCATCATTTCTGGCAAATTTATTTCAACACATGCGCAGTCATTCAGGACCAGAAATTTGCTCCAGCTGCGTTTGCACTGAAAACACTGGTCTGATTCCGAAGAAGATTGAAAAAAAGAAGATGGCGTCTATGAACTCCAGAGGCCAGATCTGCACGGAGGGGTAATTAAAAAAAATAGGGGAATTTGCCCATGGGAGTAGTTAGGCTGAGGGGGAAGAGTAAGGGGGGTCTACCCAGGGTAGGGGGGTAGGGTTTGTTTATCCTTTAAGGAATCCTGCCCTGTTTCTAAATTAGAAAAACCGTCCAGGCAGTTTTTCCCCGGACACTCCCGAAAACCGATCCGGCAGAGTCAAATCCAGACAGGTGGCGAGCCTACACCTAGAAGTTTGTGGGACCAACAGCAAAATATTTTTAGAGCTTTCCAAAACTTTGGGATGATTATTTGTCTTAAAAACATTTACTAGTCTCACTGGGGGCTCCCCAGCACCTCCTTGGTAACACCCTTGATAATTATAAATATAATGTAAAGATTTCTAATAAGAAAAAGGCTTTCAATACCCCTTTCCAGAGCAAAGACCCAAGCCTACCTTGAAGTTTGTTCATACAGAAATTCATCTGTTCCTACGGAAGGAGTCCGGTATTTCTGAAAAGACACAAAATATTACAAAAAGCTATAAAAATAAGAAAATATTAAATTATCACTCTTTCCAAATCTTACCCTAACTCACAGAGGAGTTTCTTGAGAAAGGCCCCAGTGCACTCCATAATGAAGATGGAAGTGTACATCCAACTGCTGTTTGATAAGCTTTGAAAAAACTACAGATATAGTGCAGACTTTACATTTCTCTACAGTTGAAAGATCCAAATTATGGAAAGTCAATCTCCCACAGTCTTCATTGTATCCAAATAATCAAAATTTTGAAAAATAATTTCCTTTTTCTCTGTAATAATAAAACGGTACCAGGTACTTGATCCCAACTAAGATATAATTAATCCTTATTGGAAGCAAAACCACCCTATTGGGTTTATTTAATGTTTACATGATTTTCTAGTAGACTTAAGGTATGAAGATCCAAAATACGGAAAGATCAGTTATCTGGAAAGGGCCAGGTCCTGAGCATTCTGGATAACAGGTCCCATACCTGTATTCATTTTCTATCTTTCATTTGACAATATTATTGTCTTGGCTTCCAGTTTCAGGTCTATGGTGGATGGCATGGCACTTGCAACTAGGGATGGCGCGAACTGTTCGCCGGCGAACTTGTTCGCGCAAACATCCGCTGTTCGCGCTCGCAGAATATTTGCGAATGTCGCACGACGTTCGCCATTTTGGGTTCGCGTATAGTTGGCGTTTTTTCTGGCCAGAAATGTCTTTTTTAGCTTTTAAAGTTCGCCTTCCAATTGAAGTCTATGGGGTTCGCGACGTTCGCGAACCGTTCGCATATTTTGTCGCAAGTTCGCGAATATGTTCGCGAACATTTTTTCCGCGGTTCGCGCCATCCCTACTTGCAACAGTCACAATGTTTTTTTCCTGTATGGTACGACTTTCCAGAATGAGAAACCATCTGCCAGTGCCAGACTCTGGTAGGGTCAGATAGGCACAGCCCTGGACCAATTGCTTTCCAGCCATTACAGATGCAAATTATGGAATAAACCTTTGCCCTTAAACTAAATAGTTCCAGATTTTTTAGAGGTATCTGCTCAAAAACCTTTCTAGGGTTATTATTACCTTGCCTCCACCAAGCAGCCTGATGCTCTGGCATCCTTTGTGCCACGGCTTCATATAGGCAAAGACCTAACAGGCTAAAGACACTTTATATGTCCAGTCTATCAAGACTTTGGCCCTCCCTCTAGCACAATGTTATGACTACAGCAGACATGAACTATAATGTAAATAAAGCAATGCCAATGAAATATACTGTTTATACGTTTTTACAATTTAGTGGCTTTTGAGTTTATGCAGACATGTAATTTTTTGGCTTCTACTAAATATACTATACACTGTTAGCCTCATTCATATTAAGGGTATTAGAATGGGCACTGACCTCAGGAGCTTCTTTAAAGCTTTCGTTGTAAGTGCTGTCCGGAGTGCTGCGCTGGTCATCCTTGAGGTAGTCTGAATGAGTAGTACTACTATGTACTCCAAAGTGAGTCTGCTCAAAGATGACCCCTCTGGGTTCTTCTCCATCACTTCTATAAGGTACTGAAGGGGCCATAAACACTGGTGTGAACTCCTCTGCTTTGACTACGGTGACCCCCGATGCAGGAGCAGGCTGGGGGCTTTGAGACAGGCTGTTGGTGTATTTCTCTCTGGTGGAATTCTCAACGGTATCGCTGTTGAGCGACAGGTTGACAGGAACAGTTTTCAAAACCTGCACACGATTATCCCCTGTGTTCAAGTTGCTTGGGGTTTCATTGGCTGGAAGGCAATTTCTGTTCAATAACAAAGAAATTAGAATTAGTGTCGAGCAGCTGCGGTCTGGGGGATGCTGATACATGGAATTATTTACTGCTTTATGAACAAGTCACAATTTGTGATAAAGTTTAATAAGTAAAGCCTCAAACCAGTTAAAGCAGAGCTAAAGAAGTAGGGTAGACGTTATGTTTTGGTCTTCTGCACCAGCCCAAGGCAACCACAGCCCTTTAGCAGTAAAGATCTGTGTCTCCCCAGTAGATGCCCCAGTAGCTCCCCATCTTCTTTTCTGCTGATTCACTGATTCACATGCTCTGTGCTGCTGTCACTTACTGAGCTTAGGGACCCACTCACAATATACACTACACATAGAATAGAAATATAGTCACAATATAAGGCTGATTAGTCATTAATACAGATAATTACTACATGACATAACAGAAACCAGTGCAATTAGCATCAGAATTTAATAATCAGCAAACCTGTAGCATCAGCTTATATTACAGACCAACCTCATTTTCTCCTGAATAATTAGTGACGACCCCTAAGCTTATAGGTGTAAAGTGTAAAATAGAATTAGGCTAGAAATGCTGTATTTTGTATACTAAACATAAACATGAACTTACTGCACCACAAGCCTAATCAAACAAATGATTTATGCTTTCAAAGTTGGCCACAGGGGGCTGTCATCTTGTAACTTTGTTATACATCTTTGCAAGACTAGACTACATATACATGCTCAGTGTGGTCTGGGCTTCTTAGGGGTCGTCAAATGATAAAAAAACAAAGCTGCTTGAGTTCTGCATGGCTGTTAAGTAAGGCAGGGGCTCCCCCTGCTGTTCATAAGTATGATTGTTTCCCTGCCAGAAGTTAGGGACTGTCTGACAATTCCTATCCTCAGCAGTAAATGAAGGGAGAATTTCACTGCATACAGTCAGGTTTCTAATAAAAACGGTACACATTTTTTAATTAAAGAATATTGGAGATAGATTTCTTTTTCATTAAAGAAAGTAAAAATGGGATTTTATTTCTTTGCCTTTCCTTGCCCTTTAACTTCTCAAAAGCTGCTCAGAGCCCATTAAGCATGGCAGTGTCACAGAAACTTTCCAATCCCAAGATTAACATTTGTTGTAAGTGCAGGGGTGCTTACCCGGAAGACCCTTCCCTTGCTTAGGGGTCAGTAGAGTAATAGCAAAAAATATGGACGCACACCCGTTTTTGTTGAAGTAGTGTCCAAAAGTGGTTTATTTAAGTCCATAAATACATAAAAAAAGGGCAACATTTAGGACCCCTCTAGGCCTTTTATCAAGCCGCTTATCAGGCTTGATAAAGAGCCCGGAAAGGTCAGAAACGTTGCTCTTTTGTGATATTTAAATGGGCTTAAATAAACCACTTTTGGACACTACTTCAAAAAAACCAGGTGTGCATCAATTTTTTTTTTTTGCTATTTTGCTACTTTCCAAGATGGTGACCCCCTGTGACAAGTTTGAAGTCCTGGATCATTGCTGCTATTGACAAGCTGAAACTTTAGACTTGTGTAATAAATTCAGTATATAAAATATAGCGTTTTAGCCACATTCATTTTTAGGGTTTAGTTCTCCTGTAACTGTGAAAATGGCTCTAACTTAGACCATAGCTGGTCATACATTGTAACTTTGGCTGATTTCAACCATACAGACGTATTTGCCCAGTCATAGGAACATTCTGATTGATAATCCTACAAATAAAGTGGATTGAAGATTAAAATTCCATCCATCTCTATACTCTGTCCTCACTTCCTTCTTTTTCAGTTTTATGGCTGCTTGAACAGATCAATGCAAAGTTGGCCATTCATGTGTATGGATCCTCATTCATGTGTATGGATCCTCATTCATGTGTATGGATCCTCATTCAGTATCTGCCCCTCTGGTGGTTGGATATCATGCAGGTTGGGTCCATGTATGGCCACCATCACTATATGCTCCTATGTATATTCATATCTCTGTAGGTACACACTATACCAATGATGAAATACACTTGAATAAACATCAAAGGAGATCTTCTTTGACTTCTTCTTTAGCTGAAGCTTTCCCTTTACAGATGTTCTATCACTGGCCTTTTATCTATGAATCTGTGAATGGAGCAGCTTTGAGGTGTTTTACGAGTCTCCTTATCATAAGCACAGGACGATATGAAGGCATAAATGGTAACTGCCGTATCTGTAGCAAGTGAAATCTCCAAACCCTCAACAGGGTATAGAACAGGGGTCAGGAACCTTTTTTGCTGAGTGAGCCATAAACGCCACATATTTTAAATTGTAAAGAGCCATACAATATGTTTAAAACTAAATACAAGTAAATGTGTGTGTTTTATGTAAGACC
>CM044442.1:120784705-120795953 GCA_024363595.1 Xenopus borealis | reverse complement strand
GGCACAAGTCACATGACCAGGGGCAGCTGGGAAATTGATGAAATGTCTAGCCCCATGTCAAATTTCAAAAATGAATATTAAAAAAATCTGTTTGTTCTTTTGAGGAACGTATTTCAGTGCAGAAGTCTACTGGAGTTGCATTAAAGTATCCCTTTAATAAGCTGTTCAGCCATTCAGATAAAGGGTATTTGCCCTATGGATCTAGTGGATCTAGAATCTTTGTTTTTGCGTCAGCAGAAGTGTCACTAAATATCTCTGATTTACAAAGTTTATATTATATTTATATTATATTATATCTGCCAATTAAATGAATCTCCTTAATATCCATTAATATCAATGTAACAGTTATAAAGGGATCTCTAACTTTTCCTTTTGGTAGCTTTATTACTACTACATTAATGTCCATATTATGTGTTCTTGCAATGGATATGCTTCAGTGAATGGGAGCATACAACCATCAAAATGGATTACTAATTCTAACCCCTGTTGGTTGTAAATACAAAGATCTAAATCTAAAATGAAGTTTATTCACAAAATGAAAAAGAGGCCCAGCATGCATTGCAAGGTTCAATGGAAACAGTCTATATCAGTGTTGCCCTATTTGTGGTCTTTGTAAAAGTACAAGGCCAACTATAAGCCATTGGCCAATGTTGCTATAACTAGTCATACACAGGCAGAGGTTGCAAGATGAATGGATATTTGCACACTCAAGTGGCCCCCAGTCAAATAACCAAATTGTTGGAATATGCTGTTCTGTCCGAAGGAGACCAAATCCATAGCCTGACGTGTTCCTTGTCTTTACTGATTGATATCTGGCCATGCCCCAATTAGAGATGCCTTTGTTTTGGTTCCACACACACACTGGTCAATGTGCAAATGACTAGGTTAGGAGTCAGCAACTCTCCCACCTACCAATGTTTTGGATGTGATTTACTTAGACTTCGCTAAAGCATTTGATACAGTGCCACACAGAAGGTAACTAGTTAAATTAAGGAATGTTGGCCTGGAACATTGTATTTGTACCTGGATAGAGAACTGGCTAAAAGACAGACTACAAAGAGTGGTGGTAAATGGAACATTTTCTAATTGGACCAGTGTTGTTAGCGGGGTACCGCAGGGCTCTGTACTGGGTCCCTTGCTTTTCACCTTGTTTATTAATGACCTGGATGTGGGCATTGAAAGTACGGTTTCTATTTTTGCAGATGATACTAAATTGTGCAGAACTATAGGTTCCTTGCAGGATGCTGCCACTTTGCACAGTGATTTGTCTAAGTTGGGAAACTGGGCAGCAAACTGGAAAATGAGGTTCAATGTTGATAAATGCAAGGTTATGCACTTTGGCAAAAATCATATAAATGCGATTTATACACTAAATGGCAGTGTGTTGGGAGTTTCCTTAAGTGAGAAGGATCTTGGGGTTTTTATAGATAACAAGTTGTCTAATTCTGGGCAGTGTCATTCTGTAGCTACTAAAGCAAATAAAGTTCTGTCTTGCATAAAAAAGGGCATAAACTCAAGGGATGAAAACATAATTATACCTCTTTATAGATCCCTAGTAAGGCCTCATCTGGAGTATGCAGTGCAGTTTTGGACTCCAGTCCTTAGGAGGGATGTAAATGAGCTGGAGAGAGTGCAGAGACTAAGTGCAACTAAACTGGTTACAGGGATGAGGGAAGACTTAAATTATGAGGGGAGACTGTCCAGGTTGGGGTTGTTTTTCTGAGAAAAAGGTGCTTGCGAGGGGACATGATTACACTTTACAAATACATTAGAGGACATTATAGACAAATATCAGGGGACCTTTTTACCCATAAAGAGGATCACCAGAGGCCACCCCTTCAGACTAGAAGAAAAGGACTTTCATTTGAAGCAGTGTAGGTGGTTCTTCACAGTGAGGACAGTGAGGTTGTGGAATACACTGCCGGGTGATGTTGTGATGCTCATTCTGTTGATGCTTTTAAAAGGGGCTTGGATGATTTTTTGGACAGACATAATATCAAAGGCTATTTTGATACTAAACTCTACAGTTAGTATAGATATGGGCATATATGGTTTGTGTGAGAGAGAGTGGAGGGAGGGTGTATGTGTATGTTGGGTTTTAATTTGGAGGGGTTGAACTTTATGGACTTTGTCTTTTCTCAACCCAATTTAACTATGTAACTATGTAATGTTGACATTTCTGTAGCTGTGCCTTGAGGCTCTGTTCTGGAGCCTCTACTTTTTGTCTCTACCCACACTCCCTTAGTAAACTCCTTAGTTCATTTGGCTAACAATATCATCATTATGTTTATGCCACTCAAGTCTATTTGCTGAGACCTAACCCTTCACCTCAGCTCAGCCTCAGCTTTCAAACATGACTCATAGGGGGAATTGACAAAAATTGTGGTATTGAGACAAAATAAAAGTGGAGATAAAAATTTCCCACCAAATTCACAAACCTCTATCTCCCCTTTGTCTTTTAAAGAGACAGTTTTCAGATTTTGTCTTTTGCGTGACATTTTAAAGACATTTTTTCTGAATTTGTCTTTAGCTCTTACTACACCTTCCAAGGGAGGGGATTTATTTTACCTGGGAAAATTATACATCTTTTTTTTTTTCAGGATAACTTGGAATTTCTAAATGTGCCTACATTTTTGTGTAATTTCACTTCTCTAACAACATACAAGGTTCTAAATACAAGAAATTAAATGCTATTTGCATAATATAGGGATTTTTATAAGGCTAGTGTAGCAGACGAGCAGTTTCGGGGAGATTTAGTCACCAGGCGACTAATCGCCTCTTCAGCCTGGCGACAATCTCCCTGAACTGCCTTCTACCTGCCTTCCCTGTGCTTGAACGAGAAATTGCCTGCGAAAACACACTTGTGGCGCTTCAATTTCCGAAGTCGTCTGAAGTTTCCTTGTGAGGTTACTTTGGGCGACTTCGTAAATTGAAGCACCGCGAGTGCATTAGCGCAGGCGATTCCTCACGTAGGAACGAAAGGCAGATGGAAAGCAGTTTGTGGAGATTGTCGCCGGGCTGAAGAGGCGATTAGTTGCCTAGCGACTAAATCTCCCCGAATCTGCACGTCTGGCACTAGCCTAAAGCTGGCCATAGATACAAACATCCGCTCGTTTGGCGACATCGTCAAATAAGCGGATTTTTCCCTGATATGCCACTAACTGGCAGGTCTTTTTGCCCCATGGCCGAATGGACTTCTGACGGGTAGGTCCGAAGAAAATATGACCTTTCCGATCGATATCGTGTCCAGATATCGTGTCGGGAAGACCCATCAGAAGCCCCCATGTACAGACGGGGAGATAAGCTGTTAAATCAGTCTAAATGACCGATATCGGCAGCTTTACCTTCCCCTGTATGGCCAGCTTAAGAAATATATTTTATCTTAAGTCAAGTGTCTAATTGCTGCTAAAACTAAAAAAATGGCTGGGAGACTTTACTTTACATTTTCTTTAGATGATATATTAACTCAAATTGCTAACATTTCCCAATTCTTTAATATAAAACTATATAAAATAAAAAGTGTGAGGTAAAAACATATCAAACTGTATAAAATACACTTCTTTTGTTTAATGAGTGTTTTAGTTGCTTTGTTAATGAGGCTTTTACACCTATAGACACACTTTTATACCTACAGTATATAGACACATAAGGGCAGATTAACTAAACCCTCAAATTCAAATTTCGGATTTAATGGGGAAGTGGTCGAATTGCAAAAACATTCAGTTCGAATGTTTTTTTAACGCAATTCGACCAATTGAACGACCGAATATAAAAAATTTGGGGCTTTCTAGGTTATGGGTATTTCAGTAATTTGGATATGTAAATATTAAATAAACCCAATAGGCTGGTTCTGCTTCCAATAAGGATTAATTATATCTTAGTTGGGATCAAGTACAAGTTAATGTTTTATTATTACAGAGAAAAAGGAAACCATTTCTTAAAATTTGGTTTATTTGGATAATAAGGAGTCCCTGGGTTTCCAGATAACGTATACCATTACTTGTACAAGTGTGCTGACCCCTTGACTGCTCATGATTGGAGTCTTGTTGCTCTGGATACTCACAATTAGGGGCAAATTTACTATTATTCAATAATTCGAGCGCTTTTAGCCCTCGAATTTGGCCGGAATTCAATAAGCATTCGATTATTGAATGCTTATCGAATATAGTTTTAGGCAATTTTCTTCGCTATTCGATTTCTCGATAAAATCGTACGATCGAATACCGATCGTTTGATTTCACGAAAAAATTGTAAAATTTCCTTCGACCGCTCGAAAAATTTGTACAATTTGAACGATCGAGGCGTTCGATCGTACGAATGGTATTCGAGCAGGTGATAGAAAAAATCCTGCCGCCCTAGGCCCGGGCCTAGGTGGCCTTTCAACAAATCCGGGCCTGGTCTTTGAAGTTCTTTAATCCTAATGCAGTCACTATCTTTATGCCAACACAAATTTACATAAACCAGTGAAGCAACCCTCAACTGCTGCCAATAGGTTTCCCATCCATAACCTAGATGAAATATTGTTTTTACTAATCATTGGGAATGATTCAGATCTGTGCAGCATCAGTCTGCCCCATAGCCACACTAAGCACCAATGTAAGGTTAGCCGACAAGATTAAGCATCATTTAGTTAGTTTAATGTTTTGATAACGCAGGAGAAGCATACAACATGTAAGCCACTGTGTTCATTATAAATTATCCTGAGTGCAGTTTCCAGAGGACTGAAGATTAGAAGGTTTTGAGCTGGAGGAGGGATGCACATTCAGAGGTTGCCAGCTGGCTTAAAATCAAAACTCATCTAATTCCCGTTACAATAACGGGCTGCAAGGAATGCATACCAAGACGGAACGGACTAGGTAATGCATACAAGAACAAATGGGATTTCTTCAATATATCCAAACTCCGGGACTGAAATGGTGCTCAGTCTGGGAACCCTGCTGCTTGCTCAACAGTTCCAATATATTGTGGTAATGGTGAAAATTCAGCAAAATGTGGTTAAATCACGTGGTTTATTTGGATCTCTGCACAATGTTTCAGGGGATCAACCCCCTTTATCAAGTGCTCTAATAGGAAACAGGTATAAATAGGTTAAACATGTGATCAGTAATCCTGGTGGGGGTTCCCATATTAGGGCACAAGCATGTGACTTCTGATCAAGTGCCCCCTAACCAGGGCTATCAACCAGTAGTAGTATGCACGGGACATCATATCCAAGTGCCAGAAAGACCAGGAGCAATTTTGCACCAAAACCAGGACATTTGCATATCCAACTAGTGTCCTAGTTTCGGTGCCAGGAGTGGTAAGGGGTGCAAAATTACGCCATGGTCTTTGGGCTTTGCACCAGATTACAAATGGGGTGAAATAGGCAAAGTTGGAAGGTACAAGGAAGCCTACCATAAGGATGAACTATGTGCAGGGCTCCCTATCGCCTTGTGTCCCAAGGAAATGCTGGCTTTTGCTCTCGGAACGATGTGGAAGCTATGCAGTGGCGTAACTACCAGGGGTGCAGAGGGTGCAATTGCACCAGGGCCCCCACCCCCTTGGGGCCCATCGGAGCCACAAAAATGGTTATGGCAGGCAGTTATCTAGGGGGAGATTTCACAGCACACATGTTATCAACACTCCAGCATGGGATTTATAGAGGTAAGGGCCTGACAGGGGGGCCCAGGTGCCCACCAGGGAATAGTTACGCCACTGAAGCTATGGACATGCTGGGGGGTGCCTGTGTGTTGCCCATCTCTTGCCCCTACTGTATGTAGCATTATCCATGATAAAAATGTAATTTTTTACATATAAATGCCCACCTTACGATAACTATCAAAACATATATTGTGCCAACTACTACTCTATTATACAGGGTGTCCCTCTAAGTACACCACACGATTATGGTGCACCTGCTACTATTATTCAACAGACCTGCTATTTAGTCTGCCCATTCATCATGTTTATACTATAAACAAGACGCCGAACGGCAACCGGAATGATTAAAATATAACAGCTTTTAAAGCAGTAGACCTCCATTTTCTTCCTGATATGCCAACTGTATTTTACATTTAAAAAAATCATAGATACACAGTGCCATTATACCATAATTACAAGTAACTGGGAGCCACAGCAAACTCATTTTAAATAAACTAAGAAGGGGCTCCATTTGAGCCTCTACCGGGCAGCAGATCATATTGTTACCCACTTGGTATGAACACATTCAGGGCAACGTCCTTGCTGTAGTCATGATTGTATAAAAGAAAGAGGGGAATTATTTTACATTTACACTTTCAATTTACAAAGGTGAAACAAAAAAAATGCGGCAGGAGGCACAAGCACTACAGGACGCAAGTTAACAGCTTTTGGCCTGGATAATGGGCCGCTAGCCATGGAAGTCACGTGCCGCACAGCTGCTTTGTTGTCACTAGGAGTTTGGCAAAACTGGATGATTAATGAGGGTGGAGGAGAGGTGTGGGGTTCCTTATCAGAAGTGCTTAGTTGTTAAATGCTACACTGAAAATCATTTGATTTACCTTCCAGATATTTATCAGCACAGGGAATGTGTTATTGTCCTTAGTTACTACCCAGTTCTCTTTATGAGAGTGGGTCTCTTGCCCGTACGGAAGATCAATAAGGGTTCGGTATGGGGGGGGGGGGGGGGGGGGGGGGATCTGTATTTGCTGTTCTCTGCACTCCAACGAGTTTAGCATGAGGTGGACAATTATTTGTTATCCTATATGTTTTAGGAATTATGGTTGACTGGTTGACACCAAATGGATTCATATAGCTGTAGCCTCATTATGAGTTAAGTGGGGCCCTCACCAAAGGTTCAATATGCAGACAAGGGCTTTTTCCAAAAATTCCAACCAGTGACTTAGGATAAGCTAGGGATGAGGGCCTTCAATGCTGTAAGCGAGGATTTCAATTCCTCTTGCAAGAATTTATATCTATATTATATACATATATAAGGGTAGTAACACACAGGCAGATTCGTGGAGATTTAGTTGCCTCTTTGTCTGGGCGGCAATCTGCCCAAACTGCCTTCCTGTGCCATACTGCTGGCTTGAATGTAAATCGCTAGCGGTATGGCACTCAAGGCGCTTCATTTTCCGAAGTTGCCAGAAGTTTCCTTGTGAGGCAACTTCGGAAAATGAAGTGCTGAGCGTGTCATACCGCTAGCGACTTTTCATTCAAGCTGGCGGCATGGCACAGGAAGGCATTTCGGGGAGAAAAAAGAAAAAGAGGCGATTAATCAACAGGCGACTAAACCACCCCCATTATGCAGGTGTTTCACTACCCTAAAAGTTTGCCTTACCATTGTATGGATGTACGTGCATGTAGTATAGTGGCATTGTGCTGCTGAAAAGTACAAGACTTGCCATCAGTCTGTGGTTGTTGCTCTTGAATGACCGATCCTGACATTCTACATCAGTGGTTCTCAACCTTCCTAACACTGTGACCCTTTAATACAGTTCCTCATGTTGTGGTGACCCCCAAACATAAAATATAAAAATATTTTCGTTGCCAGCCCAGAGCGGATTGTTAGGAAAGTACAGGAGACAGTGTGGCTGCATTAAGGTTTGTTTTCCGTGCGTAGTGCGGCAAAAATTTTGTGGCCACACCCCAATTACCATGTTAATTTTACAAATTTTAAATGAGCAGGGAGAGCTGTATGGCAGTCCCTACTAAGGGGATATAGAAAGTTGTAGTGCAACTGGCTTCCCTACATAGGTTACTGAACTACAACTCCCAGCACCAACACCCGGAGAGCTACAACCTTGGCCCAGGGCTAGTGGGGAGAGAGATGAACCTGCTCCTGGAACCCCTTAAGTGACCCCTGTGAAAGGGTCGTTCGACCCCCAAAGGGGTCCCGACCCCCAGGTTGAGAACCACTGTTCTACAGGTTCATTAGGGAGGAGTGAAGACATGCCAGTTATACCAGATTAAGGAAATTATGTTGTGGCTTTAATTTGAGAATTTGTAGCCTAGACAT
Source organism: Xenopus borealis (assembly GCA_024363595.1). Taxonomy (NCBI): domain Eukaryota; kingdom Metazoa; phylum Chordata; class Amphibia; order Anura; family Pipidae; genus Xenopus; species Xenopus borealis. The sequence goes on along the minus strand of CM044442.1, from coordinate 120,787,975 downwards.
TAGAACCATCTCTACAATTACATCATAATCTCCAGTTGTTCTTTCTACAATTATATCAATTTATCAAGTTTCCTTGATGCCCACAGGGAACACCTTACAGAAGTGCAGTGTTACAAGGACAGGGAGAGCCAGGCTTCGAAGCAAGACCAGTCTGGGGTGCCATGCTGACTAGACATTACTAGACATCACTAGACTACTATGGTTTATTTCCAGCAGCTTCAGTAGAGTCTGGACCTTATATGAAACTTTACCCTATGGAAAGTGGATTTTGCTACAGTTTAACTGGCATCATTCTATAGTGCCATGGTGTGATGCATAAGTTCCCTTGAAATTCCCTCACCTGTATAAAAACACCTCCCCTTTACATTATGCCTCATCCCTTCACATTATGGAACTCCTTGGCGACTTCTAAAATCCTTATAATACATAGAAAGTCATGCATATCCTGTAAGATATAGCCTTACAATACACAAAAGCCATGAATATCTTGTAAATTATATCCTTATAAACCGTGACCAGTGATGTCATCGTTTATAAACAGTGAGTAGTGATGTCATTTCTGTCATGGCTGACTAAAACTTGTGTGTTATAATAAATAAAGTACCCCTTGTTGGAAAATATGAGGATATTAGAGATAACCTTGGAGTTTCATGACCTGTATATAAGATGAGCATGGAACTCCAAGGTGACTTATAATATCCTTATATTTTACAAAAGGGGGAACTTTATTCACTATATAATACACAAAAGCCGTAAATATCTTGTAAATTATATCCTTATAAACGGTGAGTTCTGATGTCATCAGTTATAAATGGGGAGTTCTGATGTCATTTCTGTCACATGACTCACTGAAACATGTGTATTATACTTCGGCCTCGTGTTTTTATATGGTCATGAAACTCCTCGGTAACTTATAATATCCTTATATTTTACAAGAGGGGGTACTTTATTCACTATATAAACAATACTTTTTGATGTCATCATCTTAGTGATGTAATCGGTTTCACAATTCACAAACTTGTGTGTAATAAAAACGAATGCACCCTCTATTGCAAGTCTGAGGATCGTAGATGTTACTTTGGAGTCCAACTGCTCCTCTTTGATTTCTAATATCCTTATTGTACATTTTATGATAGGAGGTACATTATTCTCTATATAATCCTTGCTGGACCCAAAATCAGTGTTGGACCGGCCCAGACCCGCTCCCCATGGGCGCATTAGCTATGCACTCCCTGCACCCAATCACTGCACTCTCCTGCCTCAATAGGTAAGAGAAGAGGAATGTTCCTATGGGGGTAAGTGGGGAGGAGGAGGGTTGTGGTTTAGACAGAGGGCCATGGAGGGTGGTGGAGGGAGGCCAGGGGGTGTGGGCCCTAATGCTGCAGCCCTGGTGGGCCCAGACCCCCCCCCCCCAGTCTAACAATGCCCAAGATAGAATACTAAGTAGTATAAATCAGGAACTCAAATGAGTTGCTGTGAGATTGCTGCATTTATCCTGCACGTCTGGCTTGGATCTTGTGCAGCCCTAGGGCCACTGTGTAGGTTTCTAGCTCTGTACACCTGTGTATTAGTCTACATTCTGAAATCATCTTTTTGGATTGTCTCTTGTGCTGTGTGGTGGCTTATATCAGACATTTTAGGGAAGTCTAATTCAGGGAATGTAAGGAGTTAATAATACCTACTATGAGGAAGTGTATCTGAGCCCTGGGCGAGGGATGTGTGTCTACAGGCCCAGGGGTAGTGCGAGTAATTCCTGTTTCTAGTCTGTATAAGGGAAGGAAGCATGTAGTGATGTGTTTTGGGACTCTGGTCTGGTGCCAGGGTTTCGATGTGTTCGATGGATTGAACCCTATAGTATGGCATATAAACCCTTTCACCAGGGGAATGGGGCACAAATGTCTTATACTGCTTCATCCACATGAGCAGATTCGGGGAGATTAGTCTTCTTCTGGGCGAAAATCTCCCCAAACTTCCTTCTCCCTCCCCTCCGCTGGCTCTAACTAAAATCGACTGTGGCAATTCATACGTGGCACTTCATTTTCTGAAGTCGCCTCACGAGGAAACTCCGGGCGACTTCTGAAAACGAAGCGCCACATGTGAATTGCCTCAGGCAATTTTCGTTAGAGCCAGCGGAGGGAGAAGGAAGTTTGGGGAGATTGTCGCCCCGAAGAAGAGGCGATTTGTCGCTGGGGTGACTAATCTCCCCGAATTTGCTCATGTGGATGAAGCCTAAGAGGCACCAATAGCAAGTCTGGTATTGCACACCTCCCAGCATTTTGGAAATAAAAAAAGGGACAAAAAAAGTAGCTGCATTTAGCACGGCAAATTATTTTTGGCCACGCCCATTTTTGTGGCCATACTGCCTAATTACCATGTTCATTTTACAAATTTTGGCAGGTTATGAAAGTTTGAACACATCTGTGTCTTTTTCAGTTATTACAATTTTGGTAATGAAGGGGAATTGCCATTTAGGGCTCGTCCAGACGAGAAGATTCAAGGAGCTAAGTCGCCAGGCAACAAAATGCCACGTCCTTGAATTGGCTTGCTCGTATCTTGCACCCGCTAGCGTTAAAGTCGCCGGCGTCTATTCCCACACGGCGACGAGATTTTCAAAGTCGCTCGAAATTGCCATTCGGGGAGATTAGTCGCGGCGATTAGTCGCCAGGTGACAAATCTCCCCGAAATCTTCCCGTGTGGCCTTACCCTTAAGCTTCGAGTCTACCTTTCCCCAAGGAACCTGTTATCTTATATTGTTGCAATTACTTATTTGCTTTTCTAGAAATCATTACAAATGTATCTTATGATTTGCTGTGGGCTCTCTGCCAAAAGCCGATCCTTGTTTGCAGTTTTATGCGTTGCAGTTTTGAACCTCTGGAATCATGGGGCTCAGTATGGTTTCTCCTATGTCACCTAATGGCCACTATATAGAGAACGGCATCCTCTGTGATTTACCCTTCATGACATTTGTATTTGACATTTATAGTGATGGGCGAATTTATTCGCATGGGGCGAATTCGCGGCGAATTCCCGCGATTCGCCGCTGGCGAGCGAAACGGGCAAAAAAATTCGGCAACAAAAATTCGCCGCGTCAAAAACGAGTCGCGCGCCGTTTTTGACGCGACGCGCCGAAAACGACGCGACGGAATCGACGCGACACGCGTCAAAAACGACGCGACGCGCGTCAAAAACGACGCGCGACTCGTTTCGCTAAAAAATTCGCGGATTTCTCTGGAAATTCGCTAATTTTTCGGCGAAGCGAAACGCGGCCGT
>CM044442.1:120749474-120767535 GCA_024363595.1 Xenopus borealis | reverse complement strand
CCTTACACTGCGGAGCTCAGGCAGGAAGCGTCCTCACCGATCCATGCCGCGCATGCGCCCCCCGGTTGGTATTTTTTTCCAATAAAATTGGAAAAAAGTTACTGTAGGACATGGTACCATCTCATAACTAATTGAGTAATCTCTGTCTTGTTTAAGAAATTCTACAAAGATCATGAATGGAAAGGTTGACTGAATATCAATTATTTCTGTACCAAGTGTGGCTGAACATAAGATGGCAGGCCCATTGCTTGTGCAGGGACTAAAATTGAGTAGTGCTGGGCTACTGATTTAAGAATAATTATAGGACACAAAAAGAATGTGACTGTGGGACCTATTAGCTTTTGGAAACCCATCAATAACTCCCTTTGAATAAAATGACTGTATTTTTACTGTACAGTTGAGAGGAAACAAACGCTGGACAGGTGCAACATTAATATTGTCTTGCCTGATATTTAAAGCTGAGAATCTATTCAGGGACCCTACAACTGATGATGAAATTCAGCTCTGCACATGACATATAAAGTGTACATAGGTACATAGCAACAAGTCTCCAGTTCATATCCCCCAAAGTCTGTTTGTACTGAGATTTGTTTTTACATTTGCTTACTAAATGTGTTCCTTCTACTGTTGGCTGTCAGCTCTTTGATCGATGCCGCGTGTTGCCATGTAAACACTGGAGTGGCCTAGATGAAAGAGAGAGAGCCACAAAGTGGAAACAATAGTGCTAGCACTACGGCCGGGCCTTTTTATGTAGGAGCCCCATATATATATAATATTCACTGTACAATAAATCAATGTATACAATGAACATATACATTGTATACAAAAAAATATGCAAGATGTAAAGAGGGCCCTGTCCAAAAGAGCTTACAATCTAAAAGGAGAAGGGATATGAGAAACAAGCGTGTGTGGAAATAAACTGGTTTGGCACATTGCTGTGTAATAGATGAAAATAGTTATAACCACCTTCCCAAAACCTCAAACGACTCAAAAGACATAAGTAAATTCCAGCACAAGGGTGGAACTTGAAACATGATGGAGAAGGGATTTTTACCTTTAGGCTTGGGCCACATGTGGCCGAAACAAGCTAGATGAATTGCACAGGGCAATTACTGTCCTACCTTGGGCAGTAGCCTCCTCTCTCTTCTGCATTTAGAAGTGTTAATCGGAAGCAGGTCCAAACTGGGATTCACAACAGGCCCTGGCATTCCAAGTACACTGAGGCCCAAGCAGCCCCCCACCAGCCCAATAAATAGTGACCGTCTTTGGCAACTTACTTGCCAGAACCCACAGATTGCCAGTCTGATCGGAAGTGGTGCAAAGAGATTTCAGTGAAGAACCATGAGTCTCTAAATGCGGAAGAGAGAGGAGGCTGAAATCAGGCTGAAGGCCTGTTAGAGTGATAGTTGGAGGGAATGACTGCCCTAGATACACCTGAAAGCCCAGCTGGAAGGTAAATTAGGCTGCGATTTGTACTGGAATATTGTTCACAGTACAGCAGAACAACTGATACTACAAATGTTCCTCTATCTACAACCTTATTGTCAGATAAGAGGGGGGCACTAAGGGGGCTTGAACTGAAAAATTTTGACCACCAAATCTTGTCCACGGGCTGAATGCCAACACACAGTACATTCTGGATCTTGACCTTCATCTGTGTATGGAGAAGAACCAGTCATATACATTTTAAATGAGTGACCATCATTCCAGACAATGCAGTTTTCACACACTGATTTCAGTCAACATTTGTCAAACTGGCCTTAAATGAACTTGGATGACATACCAATGCATAATTTCCACAGGGTTAATAAAAACCCTATTTGCTAAAATATGTCAAGATAAAATATGGTAAAAACACACATCATTTTGCACGGTAGTTCATTTTGAAATAATGATCCTAAAAAAATGAAGATTCAAATTAAAATAATTTGAAATAGTACCCTGCATCATGATGTGAAGATTCATGAGCAACCTCGGACAGTAATCCAACAGAGTATACAATCCAACAGAGTATACATATATTACTGGGGTTGATGATGGTCATATTCTCTCTATGGAGAATGCAAGTGCAGCAGATAAAAAATATTATGGGGTTTATTTATGAAAATATGCATTTTTCTCAATATTTTCTTTATAAAAGTCAGGCTAAACTCTCATCCACAATTTGACTCTATATATCATTAAAAAAAATTGTTTGGAAAAAAAAATCCAAATATTTGAGTGTATATAAAAACCCCTAAAATTTTTCAGTTTTTATGCCAAAACACTGAAATGTTTCATGATATTTATTGCCCGAAATCCACAAATTTTGCTGATATTTGGATGAAATTCAAGATCATGAAATCTTCTAATGGGAAATGGGACCTTTGCCCTTGACTTTTACAGGACCTCGACAGGTTGGAGATCGAGTATTTCCAAGTTTGGACTTTTAGCAGTCACAAGGTATAATAAATCTCGAACAATTTGAGCATTTTTTTTCCACTAAAATTCGAGCTTTCTAGTTAAACAAACTCGTATTCTTTTAGTTTTTTTATTCTGACCAATAAATAACCCCCTTAATGTACAAAGTAAGTCAGCTGTGTTCTGTGCTATATTTTCACATGGAAAACCTAAACTAAACATACACAAATCTGTAATATTTGCATAATGTGTTGTGTACTGTTCTACACCTGGATCCGCATTTGCATTGCTGTTGGTGGTCAATGGCTTACAAACACACAAAGGAGGGGAACATACATGTAATGTGAACCTTTCCATTGTGCAGCATAAAGGCTAAAGCCAAAATAAAGAACTATATGCATGCCCCCACGAGCCTCTTTTGTACTCCAAGCTGGGCATTGTTTAAATATTTTTTTTAAGGATGTACACTAGATAATCTGTTGCACAACTATTACAAGTACTGCTAACACTTTCATTTTGCTCCTCTTTGCAATTACAATATTTTATAAGAGTTCCATGGTATAGAAGACTATTGCCCCTGTTTCTGAAATTTTCAAAATGTTTGTTCCCTTAAAATTAAAAAATAACTACATCTTGAATTCCGAATAACAAGCCTTTCTGTAATTTGGATCTTCATACATCAAAGGGCAGATTTACTAGTGGTCGAATTCGAGGGTTTAAAAACCCTTGAATTCGACCATGTGAATAGCTGGGGAATAAAAATTTTTTACCGAAATTCGATTGGTCGAACAATCGAATAACAAATATTCGAACGATTGATAAAATCGTTCAAATCGATCGATTCGAACAATTTTAACCATTCGATTGAATATTTTTAAATCAAAAATCAAACACAATTCGGTAGCTTTGATCTGGCGAAGTAGGCAGTTCAAAAAAAAATTTAAAGGGGAAGTACTTCGACTGTCAAATATTCTAATAGATTTTTATTCAAATCATTTGAATCATTCGATTTGATCAAATTTTCGACTGTCAAATATTCTAATAGATTTTTATTCAAATCATTTGAATCATTCGATTTGATCAAATTTTCAAAATTCGCTGGTCGAAGTGGTCTTCAAAAACATTTGAAAATTCAAATATTTTTGAAAATGTACTCGAACTTCGAATCCTTCATGTAAATTTAGTAAATCTGCATCCAAGTCTACCAGAAAATCATGCAAACATGAAATAAACCCAATAGTCTGGTTTTGCTTCCAATAAGGATTCGTTATATCTTAGTTGGGATCAAGTACAAGCTACTGTTTTATTACAAAGAGAAAGTAAATAATTTTTAAAAAATTTTATTATTTTATTATAATGGGGTCTATGGGAGATGGCCTTTCTGGATAACGGGTTTCCGGATAACAGATCCCATACCTGTATAGCCTTTTGCTAAAAAGCAACTAGCTGATAAATATAATCAGGCTCTGTTCTGTAGCTGTTGGCTTAGGCTTATGGCCCATCTAATGCCAATGTATTTAAACCAAGAGAAAAATACCATTACTTCTCCCTGCCACCTGTAATTCCAATGAATGTAAACTGCTTTTCGCCAGTCATCACAAGTGGCTTTCAGTCTAAGGGGCAGATTTACTAAATTCACATAAATTCGAATATTCAATCGAATTTTCAAAAAGATTCGAATTTCGAATAAGCAAAGTCGACCAAATTCGACCATCGAATAGTCTAATTCAAATATTCTAATTTCATTTTATTCGAATATTCAAAAATTTGATGGTCGAATACTTCCCCTTTAAATTCGACCACCTACTTCGCCAGATTAAACCTACTGAAATGGGGAGCATTCCCTAAAATCGAATATAAAAAATTCGATCGATCGCTTAAAAATCGTTTGAATATTAGATTCGAATATTCTAATGAATGATCAAATTTTCTATATTCGATCATTCGAATTGCGGTAAAATCCTTCTAAGTCGAATTCGTAGGATTTTACCTCCCCACTATTCCCTGGTCGAATTTCGAATTTTTTTATCATTATACCAATAGTAAATCTGCCCCTAAATATGTGCTTTTTTGAAGAAAATTTGACATCATCAGTTGAATATCAGGAGGTAACAAAGGTGTCTCATTATCCTTAGGGGTTGCAGACATGTGGCCCATCTGGTGTCATGACCACCATAGTACACCTAGGGAGAACTGCTTCAACCCTTCCTCAATTGTCCTTGCTTGGGAAACGCTATTGTCTGCGGGAGATGTTGACTGTGAAAGGATGAGGCTTTTTGGCAACACCTGCTTCATTATTTTGCATGATTTTAAAGACAGAAGTCTCAGGTCTGACAATTTTATGAAAACCACTCCGACCAAATCAAAAACATTTCTTACTATCGTCTGAAGCCACAGAATCTTTGGATTATTGACTGAAATCCAGCACATATCAGGATATCTTCAAAATGTCAATGGGGCATCTGCCATTGACTTCTACATCAACTTGGCAGGGTGAGTTGGAGTAATTTTTTTATTCGGACTTTTAAAATCATCAAAATTTAATAAATCTCCCAAAGGTTTTTTTTTTCTCTACTAAAAAAAATGTTTTTCCCTTTAAATGTCTGACCAGAAACGATCGGACTTTAATATATAGCCCGCTAAATGTTGGATCCTTAATAAATGTCCCGGAATGCAACATAAAGTAAAATAAAGATAAAGCACATTGAATCTCAAAACTGGAGTTCTGGTTCTTCTATGTATTATAAATATATATTTATTTTCTATCTTGTGCAATTGACTGTACATGGACATTATTTCCCATCAAAATCAGGACAACCAAACATGTCCCCGACAGACTAGTGACCATTGACCATTGAAATCATAGATGTACAGTGTAGTATTCTAAAGCAATTTGCAACTGGTTTTCATATATAATTTGTTTTTTTTTTTAATTATATCACTTTTTTGTTCAGCAGTTCTCCAGTATCTGGTTTCTAGGGTTCAAATGACCCTAGAAACCAGGGAGTGGTTTATATAAGAGACTGGTATATAAATAGGTGAGGGCAGGAATAGTGAAATAAGTAATAAAAAGTAACAAGAACAGTAAAACTGTAGCCTCAGGGGGCAGCTGTTTTGTTGGTTGCTGGAAAGAGGTAGAAGCTATAAAAAAAGAAATAATGAAGACCAAATGAAAAGTTGTTTAGAACTGGCTATTCTATGATAAAAGTTAATTTAAAGTGGAACCACCCTTTTAAAGGGAAGCTGTCCTGGGAAAACTTTTTTTTTTTTTGTTTTTTTTAAACACATCAGTTAATAGTGCTGCTCCAGTAGACTTCTGCACTGAAATCCATTTCTCAAAAGAGCAAACAGATTTTTTTATATTCAGTTTTGAAATCTGACATGGGGCTAGACATTTTGTCAATTTCCCAGCTGCCCCTGGTCATGTGACTTGCACCAGCACTTTAGGAGGGAACTGCTTTCTGGCAGGCTGTTGATTTTATTTCTCAATGTAACTGAATAGTACACAGTGGGACATGGGTTTTACTATTGAGTGTTGTTCTTAGATCTACCAGGCAGCTGTTATCTTGTGTTAGGGAGCTGTTATCTGGTTAGTTTCCCATTGTTCTGTTGTTAAGCTGCTGGGTGGGGGAAAGGGAGGGTCTGATATCAATCCAACTTGCAGTACAGCAGTAAAGAGTGACTGAAGTTTATCAGAGCACAAGTCACATGACTTGGGGCAGCTGGGAAATTGACAATATGTCCAGCCCCATGTCAGATTTCAAAATCAAATATAAAAAAATCTGTTTGCTCTTTTGAGAAATGGATTTCAATGCAGAATTCTTCTGGAACAGCACTATTAACTGATGCACTTTGGAAAAAAAAATCCCCACGACAGGATCCCTTTAACATATGTGTCCCAACAATTATAGAAAGGATTGTACTGAACTATTATATCTATCTATATTATGGTGTTCTTTACTGATGCAAACTTCAGAAGAGTAGTATAAAAACTGGTCCTACCTGGTTAGACACATTTATTTCTACTCTAGACTGCAAGTACACAATGCACAAATTCTGAATGGTGTAAATCACATCTCCGTATCCAGGTTACCTCTCTTCTACCAGACACATGCTAATTTGGCAGCAGATACCAGTCTGCTGTTCCTTCGGCAATAATTTGGTTAATAAAATAATGAAAAAATAATAAAGAATACAATAAAAGCAAAGTGATGTGACATTGTTAGTTACAGACCACTTTGGATAAAAAAAAAGCATGTGATAAGGACAAAGTTCAGGTTTAATAGGAGTATAATAGGATATACACAATCAATGTAAAGTATTGATAGGGGTAAGAAAGGGAACGGCACAGAGCAGCTATAAAGGAGTGTACTCTTATTTCCAGAGCGCAAGTAATATTTAGCAAATATTTGGGCTCAGCAAACAGAGAGAATACTGCATAGAAAAGGGACAATAGAGCAGCCAATAACTCGCGTCACGTGCGGTTTAAAGCTTTCGTAAACGTTCTGTGCTCATATTATAGCAAACATGTTATGCAATCAAACTGGGAAGTTGGGAGCTCCCGGGTTTATAGTCTGGGTTGGTTTGTAATTAAACTGCTTGAGAGGAAGCTGTAACGTTCTGCCATATTTTCAGCGCTTTGTTATATTTCTGGATATGCTACAACAAAGCTAATTCAATTAAAAAGAATAATTTAAGAAATAAATATAAGAAATAACTGCATAACCTCACCTTTTTTTATATATATTTTTTACCCATGAATAATGTAACCATAAATTGATAGGAGTACTGGCCTGGGGTTTCAGGTAAGTCAAAACAATCACTTGAAGTGCCTAATATTTGGCACCCCCAAGTGAAAGAACATTGATAACCTTTTCAATTAACTTTTAGATGATGCCGAGAGTGATATTCTGAGACAATTTGCAATTGGTTTTCATTTTTTATTATTTGTGGCTTTTGAGTTATTTGGCTTTTTATTGAGTTCTTCTGTTTGCAGTTTCAGCAAACTGCTAGGGTTCAAATTACCTTGGCAACCATGCATTCATTTGCATTCCAGAGATTGGAATATGAATAGGAGAGGACCTGAATAGAAAGATGAGTAATATGAGTACCAATAACAAAGAAATTGTAGCTTGAGAGAGCATTTGTTTTTAGTTGGGATCGGTGAGCCCCAGCTGGAAAGAGTCAGAAGAAAAAGGCAAATAAATTTTAAAAAACTATAAAAATAAATAAATAATGAAGACCAATTGAAAAGTTGTTTTAAAAAATTCCCCCAGTGCAGCGCTCGGGATCCTGTAAAAAAAAAACCACTAGGATCTTGCACGTGTGTGCAAAATTGTAGGTTTTGGAGGGCCTGGCCTAGGGGTACACAGTTTAGAAATCAGGACCTGTGAATCTATGCCCAACTTACACCTGGTTGCAGCAGTGTAATGACGACAAGCCAGACCCCCCTGCAAAATAAATCTTCAGAGGGGCCCAGAGCACATCTACCCTGACCTTCCTCCACCTGCCCATCCTCTCATTTGCTCATGTCCCCCCTTCTCCCCGGCTGTTTGTGCCAAGTAGTTAAGATTGTGGCTATTGAGGAAGCAGAGTCCTCAGTCCGGCCCCCACAGTAACCGTGGGGGTCTACTTCCTCTATAGTTACTCCGCTGTCTGGCTAGCATTCCTCTTCTTTTAAAAAAACACTGGCCCAGGGTAGTTTTCTTTCCTCAGGGAGGGTTGATGCCACCTTCCCATAGTTCCCCAGCTATTCCCATTCCTAGGTAACTACATAGGAGACTAGAGCAAGATGACGGAAGCCTGCCCTGCAGAAAACTCTAGACCAGTGTACCCTTTAAATTAGAGTTAGTAAAAGTTCCTTGTTTTTTAAAAGTTAATTTCCCAATGAAACCTGTAATGCCCATAAGCTGGACAAACCCAACAGAATTTATAGTCAAGGACCAAAATTCCAGGGGTGGTAGATGTTACTCTTATGGATCGAATTTTATTTTATGTGAAGTCTGAATAGCTACGCAATGCGTGATACAAAGAGGAAACGCTCATGACTCTCAAGCAAAAGGTTAACAGACATATTTTAAAATGAACATGTGATATCAAATAATATGCAATGATATAAAACTTGATTTCACTTGGGGAGGCACATTTATCGACCAGTCGAAATGTTTTTAGAAAAATCTAATTTTCCAAACGCGGGTGAATAGGATTGACCCGAAAACACAAATTGAATTTGATTTAAGTTTTAAAAATTGGGTTTGAGTTTTTTCTCCTAAAAAAACTTGAATGTCAGGAAACAACTCAAAATTGATCCCAGGACGTCTTTCATTGACTGAAACAGAAATAGTTGAATTTGAGTTCTTAAAGGAGAATTCAGCCTGTAACTTAAAAAAACCCTACCCTACATAGACCTCCCTCCTCCCCCCAGCCTACCTGGTACCCGGGGCAAATGCCCCTAACTTTTTACTTACCCCTAGGTGCAGATTCTGACCTCAGGAGTTCATGGTAGCCATCTTCTTTTTTCGTTAAACTTCGGAAGCAGACCTGCATTTTCGGTGCATGCGCATTTGGCGTAATATTCCGGTCCCACACTACGCACTATGCGCCGAAAGTCACAAAAATTTCCGAAAATTTGTCCTGGGTACCAGCTTGGCTACAGCACTATTTCTATATGAATCCTTGTTGCTACCTACAACGGAGTTGAACAAAAATCTTTCTCTGAAAGCTTTGTGCCCTAACTTCTTTGTTGTCTTTGTTGAATGCAATCCTTTATGTTTTATTGCAGCTTGAACCTTGATGGCAGGAATGTGTGCAAATGAATGTGACAGAAAGACAGCAGACACTAAAAATTTTAAAAAGAAAATAATTAATTTGGCCTAGTGTCAATACGTTTAAACTGCTGAGGCTTTTATTTCCAATTAACTATAGGATCTTAAGCTCCCCATAGACGCAAAGATCTTTCTCTGCGGAACGACCGATCTTAGGGAAATCCGACAAATCCATTAAATTATCGTGCAATTAGTGGGATACCAACAATCGTACATCTTACGATTTTTTCGTCCGACATTGGTCTGAAGATTGATCGGCCAGGTTAGAAAATCTTTATTGGTCCCCATGCAATCTACCTATGTTTGCAGGGCCAAGCAGGCTGCGACCCTTCAGTTTTGCTGGCAATATCACCTGAAATGGTCTTTTTAGTTGATGGAAACATCAGACATTTAAACAATCGTTTTGAGACAATCGTGGTCTCACGATAACCATTGGATCTTTCAAAAATCTTTACGTCTATGGCCAGCTTTAGGGCAAAGACACACGTGAAGATTCGTGTAGATTTAGTCATCTCCCCGATAAGCCTTCCCGCTGGCTAGAATCTAAATCGGCAGCAGATGGCACTCGGATCACTTCATTTTCCGAAGTCACCCCAAGTTTCTTCGTGAGTCAACTTTGGAAAACTAAGCACAAGCGGGAAAGCTTTTCGGGGAGATTAGTTACCTGAAGAAGAGGCAATTAGTTGCCAGGTGATTAAAGGGCAAGGAAAGGCAAAGAAATAAAATCCCATTTTTACTTTCTTTAATGAAAAAGAAATCTATCTCCAATATACTTTAATTAAAAAATGTGTACTGTATGCAGTGAAATTCTCCCTTCTTTTAGTGCTGAGGATAGGAATTGTCAGACGTCTGGCAGGGAAACAATCATACTTATGAACAGCAGGGGGAGCTCCCGCCTTACTTACCAGCCATGCAGAGCTCAAACAGCTTTGCTTTTTGATCATTTATGACCATCCCTAAGCAGCACAGACCACGCTGAGCATGTGCAGGGCCAGAGGCAGGCAAATATTTTTAACAAAGTTACAAGATGACAGCCCCCTGTGGCCAACTTTGAAAGCATAAATAATTTGTTTGATTAGGCTTGTGGTGCAATAAGTTCATGTTTATGTTTAGTATACAAAATACAGCATTTCTAGCCTTATGCTATTTTACACTTTCCTTGCCCTTTAAGTGTAGAGACACATGGTCAGATTCGGGGAGATTAGATGCCTCCTCTTCTTCGGGGTGACTAATTTTCCCTCGAACTGCCTTCCCTGCCTTGCCGCCAGCTAGAATGTAAATCGCAGTGGGATGGCACTCGGAGCACTTAGTTTTCCGAAGGTGCCCGAAGTTCCCTTACGAGTTGTCCCAGTGTCTCTGCCCTAAAATTACTAAATATACAGGGAATTACTTCTGTGGAAAAATATAAATAATTTATTCATGTTTTTCAAGTTTAAAGCAGTGGTCGTTAGAGTTTTTCGGTTCAAACCTCCCATTGAGTCCAAACTTTTGTCAGGGTGCCCGTTAGCTCATGAGGTTAAAGGTATATTGAAACAACAGTGTTTTAGACTTTCAACCTGATATAGTTCATTGTTCAAAGGCTTACCACTTAATTACCGAAGGAAAATCTGTAAGATATGTGGTGTGTTTCTTAATTATAGCAAAGTTCTCTAAAGGCTGAAAAAGAACATTATTTATCTATGCATCTTCACAAAAACATACTTATGCTAGAAAAGTCTCGATAAAATTGTGAAAAAAATTGAATCATGATTTTTTTGTTCAACTTTTTCGGATTTGTCTCTGAAAGTTATGACTTTTTTTGGATTTGACATACCAAACCACAAAATCTTTTGATTATTGAACCAAACCTAGCGCAAATCATATTTTTAATATGTCAATGGGAAATCTGCCATTGATTCCTACATGAACTCGGCAGGTCTAGGTTGAGTACTTTTTTATGTTGACTTTTAACACCAAAGGAATGTAATAAAACTCGAAAAATTCACGTTTTTTTCTGCACAGAAATATTGTGTTTTTGCCCTTTAAAAGTCCGACCAGAAAAATTCAGACTTTAAAGGACAAGGAAAGGCAAAGAAATAAAATCCCATTTTTACTTTCTTTAATGAAAAAGAAATCTATCTCCAGTTTATTTTAATTAAAAATTGTCTACCGTTTTTATAAGAAACTTGACTGTAAGCAGTGAAATCCTCCCTTCATTTACTGCTGTGGATAGGAATTTGCAGATGGTCCCTAACTTCTGGCAGGGAAACATTCATTCTTATGAACAGCAGGGGGAGCCCCTGCCTTACTTACCAGCCATGCAGAACTCAAGCTGCTTTGTTTTTTGATCATTTATGACGACCCCTAAGAAGCCCAGATCACACTGAGCATGTGTATGTCGTCTAGTCTTGCAAAGATGTATAACAAAGTTACAAGATGACAGCCCCCTGTGGCCAACTTTGAAAGCATAAATCATTTGTTTGATTAGGCTTGTGGTGCAGTAAGTTCATGTTTATGTTTAGTATACAAAATACAGCATTTCTAATATTATTCTATTTTACACTTTCCTTGCCATAACACCCTTCATATTTGTAACATACAGTTCCATTAACAAAAAAGTTACATTAGTCATTTTTAAAGGAAAACTATACCGCGAAAATGAATATTTGAGAAACAGATAGTTTATATCAAATTAAGTGACATATTAAAGAATCTTACCAACCTGGTATATATATTTAAGTAAATATTTTACATCTCTTGCCTTGAACCACCATTTCGTGATGGTCTGTGTGCTGCCTCAGAGATCACCTGATATTTCAACTCTAACTGTAACAGGAAGAAGTGTTGAAGCAAAAGACACAACTCTGTCTGTTAATTGGCTCATGTGACCTAACTTTATAGTTTGTTTGGTATGTTTGTGTGCACCGTTGAATCATACGATCCCAGGAGGCTGTCCTTATTTTTTAAAATGGCTATTTCCTATTTATGATTACCCAATGGCACATGCTACTAAAGAAGTATATTATTATGAAAATGGTTTATTTACATGAAGCAGGGTTTTTCTTTTTATAGAGACCTACATTGTTCAGGGGTATAGTTTTCCTTTAATGTGTTAAAAGATTAGAGTGTCACTTTCCAGGTGTTTCTCTGATCTTCCAAGAAGTACCCAACCCTTCCCAGAAGCAAGTTAGATATAGATTACTCCCCCCTTAAATTCTATGAAAAATATATGCAAAATGACATTAACCCTCAGCCACAAGCTCACCTTAATGTGGGGTGAGGAGTGGAATCTCTGTGTTGTGCTGGATCACTAAAAGGAAAAGAATTTCAGAAAATTACTTGATGCCCACAGGCAGCAAACCATCTAATTACAAATAAGACCAAGCCGTCGGTAATAAAATACGGACTCAAGTCAAATCAGCAAGTGAAAAAAAAAGTCTGAATACTGTGTTTAATGCAGCTGACCTCTAGAGTGGGGGTCCACAAACTTTTCTTTACCCGTGAACCCCATTCAGATGTAAAGAGAGTTGAGGAGTAACACAAGCTTATAAAAGGTTCCTGGGTGGGACAAAATAAATCATGTGATTGGCCATTTAGTAGCCCCTATGTGGTTGCTTACAGGAGTTTCTGTTTGGCAGTACATCTGGTTTTGCATTTTGCTTCCAAACCAAGAATTAGAAAATAAACACCTGATTTGAATCCACTGGGAGCAACATCCAAGGGGTTGGTGAGCTGATGCCAATGGTTGGGTATCACTTCTGTAGAGTCATTTGTAAGACAATGACCATGCATGTTACTAGTGACTTTCTTAGGAACTAGCTACTTCTCCAATAAGTTATGGCTCTGGGGGCAATGAGGGGAGGTAGATTACTGCTGATATCATGAAAAGCCTTGCTGCTACTTGATGGGTCACAGAGTATTTTTGTGCAGTCAATTGTCAGTGTAAGTGATATGAGTTGCCCAGCATTTGTTCTCTCCTGAATGATGCAGTGGAGCTGTGACAAGAAATTATGTATAGTTGCCTTGTAGAACAACTCCCTCAATTACACACAAGAGCAATTCTTGTAGCTGTAGGGGAAGATATGTCCCTGATAACAACACTTTGGTGTGCATCGTCTAAATCAGGGGTCCCCAACCCGTGAGCCACATTCAAATGTAAAAAGAGTTGGGGAGCAACACAAGAATGAGGGCTGTGATTGGCTATTTGGTAGCCCCTTTGGGACTGGCAGCCTACAGGAGGCTCTGCTTGGTGCTATACTTAGTTTTTAATGCAATTAAAACTTGCTTCCAAGCCTGGAATTCAAAAATAAGCACCTGCTATGGGGACAATGAGAGCAAAGACAAGGGGTTGGAGAGCAACATGTTGCTCATGGGCTACTGGTTGGGGATCACTGGTCTAAATGATTGCCACACTATGGAGGGTGACAGCATTATTTATTGTGCTTTATTATTGAGTATGGGCTTTTTCAATAACAAGTATAATCCTAGGTGCTTCCATTATCTGAAGCAGTGGCCAATCTGTGGGGAAGTGTTTGAGGGGCCCAGTCTGAAGGGCAGTTGGGTTGCCATTTGGCTCTGCTAGTTACTCTTGGAGGTCCAGTTTAAAGACTAACAAGATTGAGATTATAGGTCAAATCTACGCTTACTTGCTGTCCTAATTCTCCATGATATGAAGCAGTAAAGTTTCCATAGATCTGTAACCTTATGAGCTAGTGGTTATAAGCCCAGTCCAAATGTTGGACCTTACACTGGGGCCTGAACAAAAAATGTCCAAAAACCCTGATATATTCTACTGCTGTGGTTGTGTGTGAACACACACCTGTGAACACACACTTGAACATTTAGGTGGTTGTCTAGAGATACATTAATAAAAGATACTCCCTTAATATCTGCATAATATCCAATCATATTAATAAAGCCACGTTAACTAACTATGGCATGTCCAAAGCACTTCGGTACCAATGCACAGAAACACAGGCTTTACCCCATGTAATTGTATATATTAAAGCTATGCTGTGCCAGAACAGGTGCTGGCTTTACAACTTGTACTGGCACAAAGCAAGACAACAAGCCTGTTCAGGTTCAGGGCTGCAAATTCTTTGCAGGGAACAAAGGTGCATGTGTAATTCATGGCAGAAGGGCAAACTTGATGTAAAACAGAAGTCAGCCTAATTAATTCTCTCACCCTCAGAGAAGATGTGCAGTGGGGCTCATGTGAAAGCATTAAAGAGATGCGTCACCCTGAAACCTGATAAAGGTGGCCACACACTATAAGCGGATCAATATCAGGTTTTAATGCCTTTTGCCCTAGGGCCAAACAATCAGAAAATAATGGTGGTAAGATGAGCCGTTGGAGTAAGGACTGTATCAACTATCCAATTTCTGTCCCAAAAAACGCTGGCGTATTTTAGCATAGGAGGGTGATAGTCTGAAAAAGGTCGATAGTTACCCTCCTTCCCCCCTACATTTCCTAACATATGGCAACACAACTATACAGGGGGCACATGTAGGGCAATAGGACAACTTTATTTTATTTATTAAAGGTTTCCTGGGCTTGTGTAGTGGAATGTAGTGGCTGTAACATATACTTCTATTATAAGTTAAAGTTCCCGCTGTATGCAAACTAGGCTTCGCTAGTGTAACAGCTCTCTGCCTAGCGAAGTAACACTAGTGCAACTACGCTACAGTTCGCCGACCTTAGCGTAACTTCGCACTTTAGTGAATTTGCTTAGCGCTGACGAAAATTTGCCTGGCGAAGTGCAGCGAACGCTAGCAAAGCTAACCCTAGCGAATTTACGGATCTTAGTGAATTTGCCCCAAAATATCAAAGGCTATTTTGATACTAAACTCTACAGTTAGTATAGCTATGGGCATATATAGTTTGTGTGAAAGAGTGGAGGGTTGTGTGTATGTTGGGTTTTAATTTGGAGGGGTTAAACTTGATGGACTCTGTCTTTTTTCAACCCAATTTAACTATGTAACTATGTAACTATGAACCGACGATCTGTTCTAAAGGGCCCGCTTGAATCATAAGATTAAATCTGTGTAGGACAACATGCAACTGATCTTTATTTATTCTTTCTGTCTGTTTTACTACATGGTGCGAGGCTGGCTCTTTTATACTTACCACTCTTTTTTTCTATAAGCAAGTAAATATATAGTATTAGTGTATTTCTTCACTGGGTGAAGTAAGTTGAATATATTTCACACTGCTTGTTATATCTCTTTGTATCATACCTAGTAAAACATCTTTCTTGTGCTATTTCCGGAAATGTAAGCAGGCTATGTGTGGCCTCGGCTACCAAACACAACACTTTGAAGAGCTCAGTCTCTGTGGGCAAAGGTGATAGCAATGATCGCCCGCAACTATAAAAATCTCCCGAAATGCTTTGTTTTTTCTTTAATGCACAGTTTGGCTTTGTTTCGCCAGTACATTTAGGTGTGGCAGCAAGACTTCTGTTGTAAACTTTTATCTTCTTATTCTTTCCGCATCTGCCACCCTTTATCTTTTGTACAAATACAGCCTTTGGGTAGGGTGGAAAAGTCATGTACTTTTAAGCTTGATTTTTATTAAAGCAAAACATTATAAGCATTAGATTTGCCTTTTGCATCCACGGTACAAACTTTTGTTGGTGCAAATGAGTTAAGATCTGGTTTGCGTGTCCCATTAATTACTATTTTTACTCATTCCAGTTTTATTGGCAGAAGATTCTGAATTAATTACAGTATGCCTGTACCATTTACTTTACCATTTGTTTGTTTGTTTTATATATTTTGAGTGTGAATGTGTCTTACCCATAACATGGCCATGGAGCCTTGATTGCAGTGCAATTCTACCCCACCACTTTAGGGGTATATTTATCAAAGAGTGAAGTTAAGAGTGAAATTCCGCCACTCTCCATTCATTTCTATGGGATTTTTAAAGGCGTATTTATCAAAGGGTGAAATTTCACTTTCACCCATTGATAAATACACATTTCAAAATACCATAGAAATGAATTGAAAGAATTGTACTGGCATTTGCCAGGTATCCAACAGCAGATGGATATTAGGTGATTTGATCAACCATAGGGATACCATATCTAGGCATGTGTGCCATCTTAAGAATAATAAAAGTAAATATTTGATTGTTCACTATGGGTTAGTAGACCTTTGGGGGAATGTAATAAATAATGGGGGGGAAAAAACAGAAAAAATATTTGCAATGCGAAAAGCTATGCCCTTGTTTCCTTGATGCAAACTTAAAGGGCAAGGAAAGTGTAAAATAGCATAAGGCTAGAAATGGTGTATTTTGTATACTAAACATAAACATGAACTTACTGCACCACAAGTCTAATCAAACAAATGATTTATGCTTTCAAAGTTGGCCACAGGGGGCTGTCATCTTGTAACTTTGTTATACATCTTTGTCTGACACTGGCACTGCACATGCTCAGTGTGGTCTGTGCTGCTTAGGGATGGTCAGAAATTATCAAAAAACAAAGCTGTTTGAGCTCTGCATGGCTGGTAAGTAAGGCGGGAGCTCCCCCTGCTGTTCATAAGTATGATTGTTTCCCTGCCAGACGTCTGACAATTCCTATCCTCAGCACTAAAAGAAGGGAGAATTTCACTGCATACAGTACACATTTTTTAATTAAAGTATATTGGAGATAGATTTCTTTTTCATTAAAGAAAGTAAAAATGGGATTTTATTTCTTTGCCTTTCCTTGCCCTTTAACTTCTAACTGAAACAGATCACAACACCTTCAAGCACACTTGTCAAAAGTGGACCATACGCAATTAAAATTCTCAATGCAACATACATGCACTGATATCATACAAAACTAATTTCCGTAGGATATTGAGTGCGTGTATGGTGGGAGACAAGCTGATAATGGCAGAAGGCTTGAATACTATTCGGCTCAACAATCGGCCCAGGTGAAAAAGTTAGATCAGGCGCCTTTTAAACCACTGTTAGTGCTGAATCGTTAGATACAGGTGGAATTTTTTTGTTTCTATCCAAAGTTGGACTGGGCCAGCGGGATACAGCGAAACAAAATCTCACTGAACTCTCCTTACCTCCCTCCCTGATCCTTTTTGCACTGAGACGCTGTAAAAAGTGTGCGCGTGGGGGGGTTGCGGTTTCAGAGAGGACTTTTTGCAGCTGGGGCTGCCCTGGTGTTGGGGACCCCCTGAGTGTGACGCTGTTTCTACCTGTATGTCTGACACATGTATTGGAACAAACAATCTTTCTTGGAAAGATCTTTTCCAGGAAAGATTGTATTATTATGTCTATGGCCACCTTATGGTATTGTATTTCATTGTGAAATGCAAATTTGTATTCTTATTTGTGCAAATTGTGTTGCTCTTTGCAGCTTTTATTGCATTCCCCCACTAGAACAAACTTTGTCCCTGTTACTACATGTCCCTATAGGAACAGCGACAATTCAACATTAACACACAGGTATAGGAAAAGGAGGCAAGAGGTTGACAAACAACCAGGTGTCTGAAAGCAGTAGCTCCCAGGCAGTTGCCTTGTGCCAGATGTTACTACGCCCAGCTAAGCTTTACTTTGCCCTATTCTTTGTGTTACATGATCATGAAGCAACACATATCCTTTTTCACAGTAGTGCTCAAGTCTGGCAGCCTAACAGCATTGGGTTCTCACTAGGGTTGCCACCTTTTCTAGAAAAAAATACCGGCCTTCCTGAATATTTTTTCCCTATTAATAACATTGGGATCAACAATAATTTTTATCGACCAGGCTGATAAAATACTGGCCAGGTGGCAACCCTAGTTCTCACTTATCAATAACCCCAGCCTTAACCCTTTCACTGCCAAGCACGTAGCTGCTACGTGTTGGCAGTGAAAAGTTCAGA
>CM044442.1:120715623-120746897 GCA_024363595.1 Xenopus borealis | reverse complement strand
ATTCTTCTGGAACAGCACTATTAACTGATACATTTTTTCCCATGACAGGATCCCTTTAACAATGGGTGAAAGATTATAAAATGACAGTATCCCTTTAATAATGTGTTTCAGTTGAACAGCCATTATTTTTCTGTTTTATATAGATACAATCACTGCATGCAGATGAGAGAGATTGTGCAGAGACTAATATTTATTTCCCGCTTGGAGGTAATATTATCAACATAAGTCTTCATGTTCATAAATGTTTACCCAATGATAATGGCTGAAAGATAAAGATTGCCGCTCACACATTTCTAGAGCAACTCATTCAGAGAACATCAGAGAGATGGACAAGTTCAGTATCAGATTGACACAATATAAACATAATATTCAATTGGTGGGGCTGTGGACCTTACTAGTAGGGCAAATTTACTAAACAATAATGTATTGACAGTTGCTAGATCTTATGGCACAGACCTTGTCCTCCAGACACCAACAAGTCCAGGCTGCTAAACACTTTTATAGTTTGCAAACTTATTTTAAATTCTCACCAAGGAAAAAGTTCCCATTGCATATACTTTCCTAAGTAGACTTAAATTATATGGCCATATTGTAATGTCACTATTGAACCCATGAAACGTGTGCCAGAACCTTATGCAGGTTTAAGAAATAGATGAATAACTAAACCCAGTGGGGATAAGCACTCTTTTCCTGAGAGTTTAGAGAAGAGATTAGATAGGGGAATATGAAACCTAAGATATGAGTAGGCCATTGTAGAATGTTTAATAAGTAAAAACAGAGGCTCATGGCAAACTGGGCATAGTCCTCACTAGTATTTTGGAGCCAATGTAGAAGAACTGAAACCTGGCTGAAAAAAACAGGCAAAGCACATTTAATGGCAGGCTCCTCAGCAGGATTTGGGTGCTTCTAAATAGGGGGAAAGGCATATGGATAATATGTCCCATGTCATAACTATCATATGTTATTATCATGCTGCTGTTAAAGGGAAACTGTCGTGGGAAAACATGTTTTTATTTTATTTTATTTTTTAAACGCATCAGTTAATAGTGCTTCTCCAGTAGACTTCTGCACTGAGATCCATTTCTCAAAAGAGAAAACAGTTTTGAAATCTGACATGGGGCTAGACATTTTGTCAATTTCCCAGCTGCCCCGGTCATGTGACTTGTGCCAGCACTTAAGAAGGGAACTGCTTTCTGGCAAGCAGTTGTTTTTCCTTCTCAATGCAACTGAATAGTACGCAGTGGGACATGGGTTTTACTATTGAGTGCTGTTCTTAGATCTACCAGGCAGCTGTTATCTTGTGTTAGGGAGCTGTTATCTGGTTACCTTCCCATTGTTCTGTTGTTAGGCTGCTGGGTGGGGGAAAGGGAGGGGGTGATATCACTCCAACTTGCAGTACAGCAGTAAAGAGTGATTGAAGTTTATCAGAACACAAGTCACATGACTTGGGGCAGCTGGGAAATTGACAATATGTCTAGCCCCATGTCAGATTTCAAAATGAAATATAAAAAAATCTCTTTTCTCTTTTGAGAAATGGATTTCAATGCATAATTCTTCTGGAACAGCACTATTAACTGATGCATTTTGAAAAAAAAAATTCTCTCATGACAGGATCCCTTTAAATAGGGTATTTTGATATTAGGCAGAAAAGACTGGTAGTCCTCTGTCTGTCTCTTCCTATAATCATCTATGGGGAATGCAGTGCCTGAAACAAACGTCAACCAGAACACAGCCCTCACCTATTCATATTCAAGTCTGTCATCCAGTTTGCTAAGGTGAGTGAACCCCTATCAAACATCTTAAATTCCAACAATAGCAGCAATTAATTCAGCCCCATCAACCTGAGTTGACAGTTTACCTGAATTTAAATGGACCCTCCCCAACATAAATATCTGGCCAAAATTCCTGTCTGGGCGAGGACTACATCGGTTCATCAATTTGTCTTCCGATGGCCTGCATTGGCTTTCTGTATGATGCCATTGTCAGCCCAAGGGCCAATAGATCAGATCAACCTGATATTGGGCTAAGATCTGCTTGTTTCCTGACATCACCAAATAGGTGGATCTTCAGGCTTATGGCCAGCTTTAGACTACATTTATTTCCTACGGAAATGTTAGTGCTGGTAGACTATGTAAATGCTTTGTAGGGTGTTATCCTACTTATATCCTGGTAGCAAATTGTCCACAATGAATAGACTTCACCATTTTAATGATACTGGCATCATGGATACATACAAGTGGTATTAGAAATTATAACTAATCTCTCAAACAGAGATTTCACCAAATAAAATTTTTGGTTTGTGTACAAAAAACATGCTCCTTTAAAGGGCAAGGAAAGGCAAAGAAATAAAATCCCATTTTTACTTTCTTTAATGAAAAAGAAATCTATCTCCAATATACTTTAATTAAAAAATGTGTACTGTATGCAGTGAAATTCTCCCTTCATTTACTGCTGAGGATAGGAATTGTTCATACTTATGAACAGCAGGGGGAGCTCCCGCCTTACTTACAGCCATGCAGAACTCAAACAGCTTTGTTTTTTGATTATCTTAAAAAAAATTTATGACAATCCCTAAGCAGCACAGATCACACTGAGCATGTGCAGTGCCAGTGTCAGACAAAGATGTATAACAAAGTTACAAGATGACAGCCCCCTGTGGCCAACTTTGAAAGCATAAATCATTTGTTTGATTAGGCTTGTGGTGCAGTAAGTTCATGTTTATGTTTAGTATACAAAATACAGCATTTCTAGCCTTATTCTATTTTACACTTTCCTTGTCCTTTAAAGGGATCCTGTCATGGGAAAAAACATTTTTTCAAAACACATCAGTTAATAGTGCTGTTCCAGAAGAATTCTGCACTGAAATCCATTTCTCAAAAGAGCAAACAGATTTTTTTATATTTCATTTTGAAAGCTGACATGGGGCTAGACATTTTGTCAATTTCCCAACTGCCCAAGTCATGTGACTTGTGCTCTGATAAACTTCAATCACTCTTTACTGCTGTACTGCAAGTTGGAGTGATATCACCCCCTCCCTTTCCCCCACCCAGCAGCCTAACAACAAAACAATGGGAAGGTAACCAGATAACAGCTCCCTGACACAAGATAACAGCTGACTGATAGATCTAAAAACAGCACTCAGTAGTAAAACCCATGTCCCACTGCATACTGTTCAGTTACATTGAGAAGGAAAAACAACAGCCTGCCAGAAAGTAGTTCCCTCCTAAAGTGCTGGCACAAGTCACATGACCAGGGGCAGCTGGGAAATTGACAAAATGGCTAGCCCCATGTCAGATTTCAAAACTGAATATAAAAATCTGTTTGCTCTTTTCAGAAATGGATTTCAGTGCAGAAGTCTACTGGAGCAGCACTATTAACTGATGGGTTTTAAAAAAAACATGTTTCCCATGACAGTTTCCCTTTAAGGATCATATACTCTGCAAGACCTCGCCAAACTTTGGGATATTTACCAAATAAAACCACAAACAGAACTGGCCAGAACAAGATGATTTGATTCTAGCTAAACTTTCACCAGCCCATGTGTGGCCCCTGTACTCAATTTTCATGTAACTCAGCTCAGAACATCACTCAAGCAAACTATAAAGTGGATCTATATTTGTGTCGTATCACACTCATACTATATAGGAACAATAAAATAAGTATTTTTATAACATATTTTTTTTTCCTAATGAATAACGAAAGGACGTTTTATAGTTTAATAAGTAACTTATCGTAGGCAAAAGACATTAGGCACATTCCATTCTGTTACCAAAAAGCAATAAACCCGCCTTCCTTAGTGAGCTTAATTGTTTATCAGGCTAATTACTCTCATGCATATTAGAAAATCAGAACGAGATAGAGACAAAGCCCAGAGCACGTGCACTGTAGGTTTTATTGCTGCATTACCTGTAGTCCCTTTACTATTGAGCAATCTGAAGGGAAAGTTCCACATTCCATTGTATGTGGCTGGAGAAACCACTTCAACATGAAACACATTATATTTATCTTATTATTTTACATTTATGCAGTTGGCCTTTTCAATGTGCAGTCTAAAACAAGTTTAGGCATTTGTCCACTGTGTTTTTTTTTTTTTTTTTTTTTTTTGTTCAAACATATGGTGTGAAAATGCTCCAAATTGTCCCCTAGGAAAATCACCCAAAACCACTAACACTGTT
This sequence comes from Xenopus borealis, assembly GCA_024363595.1. Taxonomy (NCBI): domain Eukaryota; kingdom Metazoa; phylum Chordata; class Amphibia; order Anura; family Pipidae; genus Xenopus; species Xenopus borealis. The sequence continues at coordinate 120,742,722 of CM044442.1, read as the reverse complement.
ACTTTAGTTATTTATTAAAATCCAATTTTTTTTCTGGTTGGAGTTGTAGAGGGGATGAAAAATAGCAATGGAAGATGTCTCTTTTACAATTGGAAGATATCATGATTTGAGTTGGGTTCCATACAATAATTCTAATAATTTGTGGTTTACGGGAGATAATCCGAAAAATATTGTACAATTCGTCTTTTTTTTTCTAAAGCCTTTTACCGCACCAGATTTTTTTCCTAGTTAATTTACTGATACATATGGTAAAAATGTGGATGGGAGTTTGGTCGAAATGATTATAATAAAATAATGGGAAAGTTTCAGATTTTAGTTAATAACACCTAGGTATTCTGGGGTTCCTTGGTTGATACAAAAATACACAACCAAACAATTGTTGAGCCCATCCTGTATTTTCTTATGAATGGTATACAACTGTGCCTATAGACAACAGCGAAACCTGAAGCTACTGCTGTTGTGTTTGGTAGCCGAGGATGAGGAGAGTATAACAGTGCTTTATTAGCAGGTTCATGCAGCCATTACACAACAGCAGTAACTTGAACCCTATCACCAACAAGCTGTACAGAAAGTACTGTGTATCTGCATAATACAAGTAATGTGCACAGTGACACCCACAGGTCATTTGTATAAACACCACATCCACCCTATAGAAGGAAAGCATTTGGATAAATATAATAAACAGTAACAATTAAATAGTATGTATATTAAAGCAAGCTTATACATTCTTCTCATCACATAGTCCTTGGTCCATGCAGGTAGTTTTCTGATTCTCTCAGTATGCCTTATAAGTTCACTTTCTTCAGGTCTATTGTGGTTGGCATCTGGAGTAGGAAAATTGCCTTCAACAAATGGAACATCTCCAAAGTCATATCTAGCAGAAAGAGAAAGACGATGTGTATGGACCTCGCTGGCGTCTCACTTCAAGTGGTGTAGTAAATTTAGATTGTCCTTGTTTCAGTATTACTGGTTTCTTAATTTTGACTAAAGATCCAGGCTGAAAGTGCACTTCTCTTGCACCATGTTTTCTGTAAGTATAAGCCTTGCCTTTGGCTTGTTGATGTTCTACAATGTCAGCAGTAGATGATTTTGTAGGAACAGCATTTGGTGTAGGTTTGACGTCTGCAAGATGTAACTTAGTGCGCATCTGTCTGCCATGTAATAATTCAGCTGGAGATGATTGAGTTGTTGCATGGCACATTGCTCTGTAGTTATGTAGTTCCTGTGATCCAGTCTCCCCTATAGAGTAGGACAACTGCCTCAATTTCTGGCATACTGGTTTTTACATTTGGTCTCAGTTTTGTTTCTTTGCACAACCCAATGACGTGTCACTTTGTGGTGAGGCAGGCACTGGTGCTGTAGTAATGAGACCATCAACTAATTGTAGGTTAATGCAGCAAAGAGATCCCTTCCAAATATAGCAGTACCCTTATTGACTATGTAAAAGTCACATTTTGTGTTATTTGATTCAAATTGTACAGTCACTGGCAAGCAACCAAGCACAGGGATTGGATCCTTTAAGTAACTGACCAGTCTCAGAGCAGGTGCAACAAGCGTATCTTTTGCAAAATATTTTAAGAAAATATCCCTTGGTAGTATAGAAACAGCTGAACCTGTATCAAGCATCAGGTTAATGGAGTGTCCCTTGTCAGCAGAAGTAGTATTGACATTGACAGTGCATATAAACATGTCTGGAATAAATGTACCTGCTTTATCCACACTTAACACTGTAACATTTGCAGTAGTGACTTCATGAACATGGTTAGCAGAACTACGGCAGGTTTTAGCCAAATGAACTACCTTTGAACATTTGTGACACTGTACCACTTTTGCAGGACATGTAGCATAATTTGCAGTGTGTTGTGTTGATCCACAGCGAAAGAAGTATTTTTTATTTGTATTTGCTGCATGTTTTTGCAGTGAATCCCTTTTCTTAGCACTGTATTTAGCCTGTGACTGCATAATTAGGCCACAGTGCTGAAGTCGCAATCTGTACATTCCCAGCAGATCCCTGACTGAGAGTTTTAGCCTCTGCCACTGCTGTTTCAATTTGGCTGGCAACTGTAATAACCTTTGCAAAAGTTAAATCCTGCTCTAGGAGCAGTCTCTCTCTAATGCTCTAATGCTAAAAATGTTCTGTGGATTCACCATTACGCTGTCCACGTTGGCGGAATTTATATTTTTCAGCAACCACATTTACTCTTGTCACAAAAAAGTTCACAGGGTTTGGTAGAAAAGTGTAAAACACCTGCCAGGGGCAGGGCCGGTATTACAAATTTACCGGCAATGTAGTTGCCAGTAAATTTGTAATACCCTTAACAAAAGCCCTTGGCCTGCCCCCAATCTGCTCGATACTTAACTTTTCTCCACCTTCTGGCCATCCCGCAATGTGGCTCCACCCCCTTTAACATCATGGCCCGTCCCTTTTGTTCCCACCGCCACCACCGGCCAGTAGAAATTTTATGAAAAGGTGGCAACCCTACTTTTGCCCAGTGAATTGGATGCAAGTGTCATTTCGATCACATGCTCTGAAAGTGTTAAAATCATTTTCTACTGATATGCAAAATAAATGTAACTGCATTTTCTTTTTAGACGCATCTGGTGAAATTGCAGGCGACAAAACTCAAAGTGCAGCCACAATGTCAGGCATTATAGGAAAACCATTGCATCATGGGTAAAACATCATGCCGATTTGAGTCTGAAATTTAATGTTGCTGTAAAATGATCCCTAATGTGTGATATAAACCGAGATTAAGCCGAGATTAACAGATATTTATGAATATGCTCTATAGAAATAATGCACTATTTTCCAATATTCAGACTTCTTCTATAAATGCATTTGGGATATTTTACTGGCTCTATAAATGTGGGACACCATAGAAAGTATCACATTAATCAGGGGTATTATATTTATCCAGAGAGAATTTCTGCCTCTTTGTTATAGAAACAGAAAGGATATTTTTTTCCTCTTGAGGCAAAAGTGTCTATTGATCTCCATTCTCAGAAAGATTTTTTTTTCTTTTAAAATACTATATATTATTTAGCACTATAGCAATTGTTAGAGGTTTCATGGTATAGAGTGTCATGAGAATAAGCGCTTGTGCAGTAAAGGTTATTTTACCTGTTTGACAGCTTACAATTAGAGAGTAACCGCTTGCCAAACTGGAATCTTTCTAAAGGGGCTCAGCATTATGAATGTGCTTGACTTGCTGGGCAGGTGTGTGTCTCACAATGCTGAAATATGTATGTGCATGCTCAACATTCCAAACAATTCTATTCTCTGATAAACACAAGTATTGCTGCAGGGCAAAAAGGGTTAGTTACAAAGATGTGTATGAACTGGAGTGGAGGCTTAATGTTGATATAAAGAGTTTAGAAGATCTTTACTGTTATTCTTCTACATTGTTTTCTTTAGAGCTTAGGCAGTAAACTCACATTAGGGCATATTAATAAAAGTGTGTAAATAGTTTATAGAGCTTAATCCCTATTAGTCCCTATTAGTCCCTTTAGAACTGCTGTACAACATGAAAATCATGGGTAGAAAAGAACAATCATGGAATAACCAAGAGTTCAGTTCTCAGAGCATCCCTTTACGGGAGTTGCAGGACTGAGTTCTGGAATACAGGGAGTTCACAAGTTACATACACCCGACTTACATATAACTCACAGTTACAGATTTTAATTTTTTTATTTTCAATTTTGAAATCTGACATGGTACTAGACATATTGTCCCAGCTGCCCCGAGTCATGTGACTTGTGCTCTGATAAACTTCAGTCACTTTTTACTGCAGTACTGTAAGTTGGAGTGATATCACCCCCCCCAACCCCACCCCCCAGCAGTCTAACAACAGAACAATGGGAAGGTAACCAGATAACAGCTCCCTAACACAAGATAACAGCTGCCTGGTAGATCTAAGAACAACACTCAATGGTAAAAGCTAAGTGCCACTGATTCAGTTATATTAAGTAGGAGAAATAACAGCCTGCCAGAAAGTAGTTCCATCCTAAAGTGCTGGCACAAGTCACATAACTGCATACAGCTGGGAAACTGAGAATATGTCTAGCCCCATGTCAGATTTCAAAATTGAATATAAAAAATCTGTTTGCTCATTTGAGAATTGGATTTCAGTGCAGAAGTCTGCTGGAGCAGCACTATTAACTGATGCATTTTGAAAAAAAACCATTTTCCCATGACAGTATCCTTAATAAACCACCTGTCCCAATCCCCTCTGGTGTGTGTTGTCTACTGTGGAGCACAGAAAGGTAAAAATAAATGCTATGTTAAAGAAGAAGGAAAACTATGGAGGCATTTTATTGGCAATAGATTAGCCACAATAGTGCAAGCTACAATGCTATATTTATTCTGTACAATCCTTTTCCATACCTGAGTTAAAAGCTCTAGAAGCTCTCTGTTTGTTTAGGATAGCAGCTGCAGTATTAACTTGGTGCGACATCACTTCCTGTCTGAGTCTCTCCCTGCTCACTTATAGCTCTGGGCTCAGATTTCAGCAGAGAAGGCTGGGGAGAAGCAAACTGAGCATGCTCACGCCCAGGGCAAGGAGGTTTAAGCTGAAGGCAGGACGTCTGATACAGAAGCTCATGTGTACACAATAGAAGGAAAGAAATGCTGTTTCTTTTGACAGAGGACTCAGAGCAGCATTACTTTGAGGGTTTACTGGTGTATTTATATAGGCCTTTCTGATAAAGCTTACTTAGTTTTAACCTTTCCTTCTCCTTTAATTTATGTATGTGCAGAAAATGTATTGACGTAAGTCAATGTTTTGGACCTAGACAGAGGACCTTTCTAAAGACATCAGTGTAGGACTGAAACGTAAACAAACACCATTACAATTTTTAACCCGCTTTTTTTTGGGGTGAAACCACCACTTTTAAAACTCCATGAGCCCCAGAGCTTAATTATGAAACAAAAATCTGCAATTCAAAATCAAAGATTAAGTATGTAGGTAAGAAACAAAAAGCAAACAAATATGTTCGCGCTCGTTGGCCTTTCCGAGTATGCAGGATTAGATTGCATTAGTCGAACAGACAAGTAAACAGGAACATTTTTGTCTTAAATCTCATACCTTTATTCAGCCAACATGTGCCACACAATTGGCCTTGTGTTTATCTGCCCAGCGACTTGTTGTGTTAGGCACTAATGCAAAATTACAAATGGATGTTATATAAATGCACTTGATTCAGTATTAGTGAAAACTGTATTTCCCGTTCCCAATTTTTTTTTTTTTTTTTTTTTAAAGCATGTTTCCCCTTTTTAAGCATTTGAATTGGGCTTTGAATTTTTATAAAATTTATCAGTGTGTAAGCTAGACTAATTCTGAGTGGACTTTTATCCCTGAATGCTTTCCTTTCTGAAGAGAGCAATGTATAAGTCCATGGCTTTTTCTGTGCTTGAAGGTATTTTGTTGTGGGAAAGGGTATATTTTCAAACCCGTATCAGCAGTCTTCTGCACTGAAATTAGTTTTTTCATAGAGCAAACAGATTTTTTTTTATATTTCAATTTGAAATCTGACATTGGGCCAGACATATTGTAAGTTTCCCAGGTGCCCCCAGTCCCATACCTCCCAACATTTTGGAAGTAAAAAGAGGGACAAAAAAATTTTTCACACATAGAGCAGATAAATTTTTTTGAACACGTCCTTTTTTGTGTGGCCACACCCCCTAATTAACATGTTTATTTTACAAAATCTGGCAGATTATGAAAGTTTGAAAATATTTCTCCTTATCTAAACTGTTACAATTACTTATTTTCTTATCTCAAAACTGTTACAAAGTATCTTATTTGCACCCGATAGCTGTTCTGAGCGCTCTGCCAAAAGCCAATTAAGTTAGACTTGTTTGTTTCTTTTTCTGGCTATTCAGTGCAGAGAAAATAGGGACTTTCCAGTACAAATGAGGGACTGGGGGTTGAGCTGTCAAAAGAGGCACTGTCCCTCCGAAAAAGGGACAGTTGGGAGGTATGCAGTCCTGAGCTCTGATAAACTTCAGTCACTCTTTAGGGCTAGAGCAGACGGGGAGATTCGGGGGCATTTTGTCGCCTGGCGACTTGTAGCGGCGACTTGTAGCCCCCGAACCTCCCCGAATAGACAGGTCCTTAGGCGCACCGGCGTGACTTGAAATCGCCTGCGCCTATTCACACGCAGCGGCGCGATTTGTGGAATCGCTCCAAATTGCCCCCGAATCTCCCCGTCTGCTCTAGCCCTTACTGCTGTACTGCAAGTTGGAGTGATATTATCCCCTCCATTTCCTCCTCCCCCCCCCCAGCTGCCTAACAATACAACAATTGGAAGGTAACCAGATAACAGCTCCCTAACACAAGATAACAGCTGCCTGGTAGATCTAAGAACAACACTCAATAGTAAAAAAACAAGTCCCACAGCGACTCCTCCACTTACGTTGAGTAGGAGAAACAACAGCCTGCCTGAAAGCAGTTCCATCCTAAAGTGCTGGCTCTTTCTGAAAGCACATGACCAGGCAAAATGACCCGAGATGCAACTACACACCAATATTACAACTAAAAAAGAAACACTTGTTGGGTTAGGAACTACATTTTACATGGTAGAGTGAATTATTTGCAGTGTAAACAATTTAATTTAGAAATAAAAACTTCACCACAAAATCATGACCATTTAACATTCCAACTCTGCATATTTGTCCCTCTAAGCCAGGTCTGGACTGGCAATCTGTGGATTGTGGCAAAAGCCAGAGCGGCTGTTGTAAGATGCCATACATACTTTCACGCTAGTTATTTAATGCTTATGTTGCTTATCCAGAAACTCATTCATTAGTTCTGATTAGACTGATCTTTTAAGACCTTAGGAGGCCAGATTTGTTCAAACAGTATTTCCATAATGCTCAATCAACTTGGTATATATGGCACAGCTGGTTGGCAGAATGGCAATCCTTCAAGTGCTATGAGTTTAGCTGAATATCATGCAAAGAAAACTACATTCCTGGTGACGTGGCAAAGACTAGAACCGTACAACATCATGTGCAAAGTATGCTTCTGGGCTTTTGGCTCTATGAAGTCAAGTCAGGCCAGTTATTTTTGTTTCTGATTCTACTTAGTCTCCAGTGTGTCTCTGCCTATATTAGAAAGATGATTTTCAAACATGTTGGAAGTAACAGTAAAACAAGTGCTTAAAGGACAAGTAAAGCTAAGCTAAAGAAATAGCTAGAAATGTTATGGAAGTAGCTATAAATGTACATAAGTTTTGTGCTTGTGTACCAGCCCAAGACAACCACAGTCCTTTAGCAGTAAAGATCGGAGTCTCCCCAGTAGATGCCCCAGTAGCTCCCCATCTTCTTTTCTACTGATTCACTGATTCACATGCTCTGTGCTGCTGTCACTTACTGAGCTTAGGGACCCACTCACAATATACACTACACATATTCCCTAAAAATCCCTCGAATTCCCTCGAAATTCGATAAGCATTCAACTATTGAATGCTTTTGAATAGCTTTAGGCTATTTTTTCCTCGATATTCGATTTATCGATGAAATCGTAAGATTGAATACCGATTCTTCGATTTCGCGGAAAAAAAACGTAAAATTTCCTTTGAGCGCTCGAAAAATTTGTATGATCAGAACGATCGAGGCGTTCGATCGTACGAATGGTATTCGAGCGGGTGCAATTCGGTAGGTTCAATCTGGCGAAGTAGGCAGTCGAATAAAATTTTAAAGTTAAAGTCCTTTGATCATCGAATGGTCAAATGATCGAATATCCGATCATTCGAATTTTGCGTATTCGATGATCGAAGTGGCCAAATTTGCATAGTTGAGCCGAGTCGATCAATTCACGTGGATTTTGTAAATTTGCCCCATAGTGTAATAGAAATATAGTCACAATATAAGGCTGATTAGTAATTAATACAGATAATTACTACATGGCAGCACAGAAACCAGTGCAATTAGCATCAGAATTTAATAATCAGCCCTGTAGCATCAGCTTATATTACAGACCAACCTCATTTTCTGCTGCTGGATAATTAGTGACGACCCCTAAGCTTAGCTTCTCAACAGCTGCTCAGAGCCCACTGAGCATGTGAGTGTCACAGACACTTTCCAAGATGGTGACCCCCTGTGACAAGTTTGAAGTCCTGGATCATTGCTGCTATTGACAAGCTGAAACTTTAGGCTGGTGCAATAAGTTCAGTATATAAAATATGGAAATTTTAGCCATATTCGATTTTAGGGTTTAGTTCTCCTTTAAGGTCTGTATGTTAGACATCCTTGATCTATACAGCCCCTCTCCACCCCATGCTCACCACCTTAATGAATTACTATTATTGTTCTTTACAGGGAGACAATGGGGGAAATTCACTAAGCGGCGAAAATACGCTAGCGTTGCCTTCGCTAACTCATAACTAATTTTTCCGACACATTAGGCTCTCCAAAATGAAAATGTCGGTCAAATTGTCTTTTAAAATGTCTTTAAAATGTTGTGTCTAATGTCGTCTGTATGATGAAAAGATATACGACATTTTAGAAAATTGTCGGAATAACGAGACATTCAGAGACGGTAACATCTGCCTTTGTGAATTTGCTGTTTGTACGACATTTTACAAATTTGTCGACCGCCACTTCTGGGTTATTTATTTTACCGACACTTTTGTGAATTCCCCCCGTTGTGTTTCACATCAGTCCCCAGGCAACCACACTGCAAAAGTACCTATTCAAATCTTTAGACTACCAGTGTTCCTAGATATATAACTACCTTGCAACCCTTTAATACCCTTCCTGCAAAGCCATAGAGAGACTTGATTTGGCCACCCAGAAAAAACCTGTAACCCGGTGTTAAACACGAGGGCTGGCTCAAGGGTTCTGCAAATGATCAGTGCAAACTATCATGTCATTTAAATTTAGCACTTGTCCCACAATTCCAATATAATAATGTGCTTTGCATCATTCATGTTTTCAATTTGTTCCATACTGGAGGCAGGTCAATGCATTCCCTCAATATTGCTGCTAGTGTGTGAATCCTTAGGTTCATGTGTAAGCTCAACATTCTAAGGGAACCCTGGACATAATACCAACACAGGTCTCCATGCATCTGCGCTCCCTATAATTTGCAGCTCATCAGAGCAAGATGAATTGGCATATTTGTACTACGTTCATAGGAGCTTGTGTGAGAGAAGGTTCTTTTATTTATGAAAGGCTGGTGGTACACAGGGAGATTTGTCGCCAAGTGATAAATCTTCGGGCGACTTATATCTCTGAAATGCCTTCCCACCAACAAGAATGTGAATCACCGGTGGGATGGCATTAGTGTTGCTTTGTTTTCCAAAGTTGTTGGTTTCCTTGTGAAGCAAAAAGGTATATGAATGCCATCCTACTGGTGAATCACATTCTTGCTGGTGGGAAGGCATTTCTGGGAGATTATTCCCCTGCAGTAGCAGTACTGTATTTAGGTACAATGTTGGCCTAGGCATCGGACCTAAACACACCTCCTACACGCGTGCGTGACGTCACCTCTGCCAACCAGCCGGCCTCCTACCCCTCACCCCCCCCAAGCTTTTTCCCACGGAAATCCATGGAAAATGCTAGGCTTATTTTTTTTTACTTAAAAAATACATTTCTAGGCACTAGAGGGCCACCCCCAAAAACCTGACGCCGTAGGGACAGGCCCTTGGGTGCCTTAATATAAATACAGCCCTGCGCAGTAGCGAAGATTTATCGCTAGGGGTCAAATCTCCCTGCGTGCCACCTGCAAAAATTCAACCTCAATGTTATTTTACATAATGGCAGTTCTAGTGATCTGCTTAACTTGCCCATTAACAGCATTGTCAACACATTATGTGGCATCCAATGATTTCTGCAATGATGACACACCAAAAAATGACCCCCTTTCAACAGAACATCTAATAAATATAGACCCAGTGATATAACGACCAGGGGAGCAGGGGGTGCAATTGCAGCAGGGCCCACTCCCTCTTGGGGCCCCACCAGAGAGGCTAGGAGAACTCCAATGTGCAATTCATAGGGGGAGAGCCCGATAGGGGGGTCCGGGTGCCAATCCTGCACCAGGGCCAACAAGCGAGTAGTTACGCCACTGGATAGGCCCTTTGCAGTAGAACAAATAAATAATAAGATAAATAGTTAGTGGACATAATTAGTCAAGAGGCTATGTATACAGCCTGAGCAGGACAGGGCAAATGCAAACATCCTCTTTTTAACCACAGCCAATTTCCAGAGGCACAAGTCACTGTTGACTTTTCATATTTCATTAAAAAATTCACAGGAGAGAACAACGGCTCGAGTTGTTATTGCTGGAGCAGCGCATGACAAAAAAGTAAAGTCTGCAGTGAAGAAAAGAACTACAGGCACGTGACCTGTTATCCAGAATTCTCGGGACCTGGGTTTTTCTGGATAACAGATTTCTGTAATTTGGATCTTCATACATTAAGGGGCAGATTTATCATTGGTCGAATTTCATGTGAATAGAAGGGAAGTAAAATCCTTTGAATTCGAATATCGAATTCAAAGGATTTTACCGCAATTCAATTGGTCGAACGATATAGAACGAATAGTAAAAATTCTATCGATCGATTAAATCGCTCGAATCGATTGATTCTAACGATTTTAACCCTTCAATTGAATTTTTACTATTCGATCTAAATTCACCAAAACCCCTTCGCCAGGTTTAACCTGGCAAAGTAGCCAATCGAATAAAAATTTTAAGGGAAACTGTCATGGGAAAACATGTTTTTTTTTATAAACACATCAGTTAATAGTGCTGTTCCAGTAGACTTGAGCACTGAAATCCATTTCTCAAAAGAGCAAACAGATTTTTTTATATTCAATTTTGAAATCTGACATGGGGCTAGCCATTTTGTCAATTTCCCAGCTGCCCCTGGTCATGTGACTTGTGCCAGCACTTCAGGAGGGAACTGCTTTCTGGCAGGCTGTTGTTTTTCCTTCTCAATGTAACTGAATAGTACGTAGTGGGATATGGGTTTTTACTATTGAGTGATGTTCTTATATCTACCAGGCAGCTGTTATCTTGTGTTAAAGAGCTGTTATCTGGTTACCTTCCCATTGTTCTGTTGTTAGGTTGCTGGGTGAGGGAAAGGGAGGGGGCGATATCACTCCAACTTGCAGTAAAGAGTGATTGAAGTTTATCAGAGCACAAGTCACATGACTTGAGGCAGCTGGGTAATTGACAAAATGTCTAGCCCCATGTCAGATTTCAAAATTGAATATAAAAAAAATCCGTTTGCTCTTTTAAGAAATGGATTTCAATGCAGAATTCTTCTGAAACAGCACTATTAACTGATGCATTTTGAAAAAAAATTTTTTCCCATGACAGGATCTCTTTAAAGGGTAAGTAATTCGAAATTTGAATAGTCGAATAGATTTTTATTCGATCTATTCGATCTATTCAATTTGATCGAATTTACAAATTCGATGGCCAAATTTACCTAATTTGCATATTCTAAAATTCGACCAATCAAATTTTGTAAATTCAATCGAATTTCGAATTATTCCCACAAATTTAGTAAATCTGGCCCTAATTCTACAAGAAAATCATGTAAACATAAAATAAACTAAAAAGCCTGGGTTTGCTTCCTATAAGGATTAATTATATCTTAGTTTGGATCAAGTACCAGGTACTGAATTATTATTACAGAGAAAAAGGAAATCATTTAAAAAAAATTTGGATTACTTAATTATAATGGAGTCTATGGGAAAATGTCTTAATGTGCCGTGATTCAGCACTTTCTGGATAACAGGTTTCTGGATAATGGATCACGTACCTGTACTAACAATACAAAGTTCCTTTTGTAAAAATAAAAACTATAATCTCAAAATTGATAGATATGATTACTGCTAAGATAAAAAGCACTTTAAGTGATGAAATAATGAAGACCTTAGGGGGAAATTCACTAAAGCACGAAGCGGCAAACGCTAGCACAAATTCGCCAGCGTGACGTCATTTTGCCACTTCGCCAATTTACTAACGCTCCCGGGCATAACTTCGCTAGTGAAGTAGACAGACTCTAGCACAACTTCGCACAATAACGCCTGGCGCAGTTGCACTCAGACGACGGGACGTAACTAAACTAATTCACTAACTTGCGGATTTTACTGATTGCTACCTCTTGCGCCAGACTTGACTTTGCCACCTCAGACCAGGCGAAGTGCAATAGAGTAGAAAGGAGTTTCTTAAAATAAGTTGACATTTTTCCCAAAAAGTCCCAAAAAACACTGGTGTCTTTTACTTGGTGATTGGTGGAAAAAGATTGTAAATGTTTTTTAGGGTACCCTCCTGCCCCCCTACATTTCCTAACATATGGCACCTAAATGAAACTTTGCACTAGGCAGCGTTAGCGTAATTTATATTTGCTTGACAAAGTAACGCTAGCGCAACTTTGCTGCCTTTTGCCTCCCTGAGAGGAACTTTGGATTTTAGTGAATTAGTGGCGCCCTGGGGAAATTATGCCTGGCGAAGTACAGCGAAGGCAATTCTACGGAGTTTAGTGAATTTGCCCCTTTAGAGAGAGAGAGAGAGAGAGAGAGAGAGAGAGGAAGGGGAATAGCTGGGAGATGAAGGTAAGTTGGAAGAGAGATAGAATGACTAGTGATGGGCGAAATTCGCGGCCGGTGAATAAATTCAAAAATGAAGCGACGCGCGTCAAAGACGTGCCGCGACTCGTTTCACCCATCACTTAGAATGACTCACTCAAGTCACCCAAGGACGCAATAAAAAAACTTATACTTGGTTGCATGCCCTGTCTAGTTGATTTTTTTCGTGAAACAAGTACAAAATAGCGTGGTGTAATTAAATGCAAGGTATAGTAGTGTAATGCTGTTAGTGTTGTAATGATGCAAGCTCACTTTATCAACAAAAAAATAAACAAACATAAATGCTGCTACACATACAGGGAGCTATTGCGGCAATATTTATTGAAAAAAATAAACATTTCAGCCTTTGGCTTTTATGTTTGTAAGTGTGGCAATAAACTGTTAATCTATACAGAACATATAACAGATAGCAAGTATAGATACTGTATAAAAGATAACAGCAGAATAATCTGTAGATGTAACCAGAACCATGTTTTGTGTCAATGACAAGTTACTTGATATCTATTCCTCTACAATTTCTAACACCTGTTGCTAGCAGCCAGCCAGGAATAGTTAACACATATTACTAAGTAGAAGTAATTCCCAACGTAAATAGCTGCACATGCGCCGCCGATGGAGCCAAGTGGTTGGAAAAGAAGATGGCCCCTGTGAACTTCGTTGGAGGGGACCTACACAGAGGGGTAAGTAGGGACTTTGGGGCAATAGTCTAGGGGGAGAGGTAGGCCGGGGGACGGAGTGAGGAGGGCCTACTGGGGAAGGAGTTAGCACCCAAGAGGTTGAATTCCCCTTTAAAGGGATACTGTTATGGGAAAACTTTTTTTTCTCAAAACGCATCAGTTAATAGTGCTGCTCCAGCAGAATTCTGCATTAAAATCCATTTCTCAAAAGAGCAAACAGATTTTTTTATATTTCATTTTGAAATCTGACATGGGGCTAGACATTTTGTCAATTTCCCAGCTGCCCCAAGTCATGTGACTTGTGCTCTGAGTGATAAACTATAGAAGGAAGCACCACGCAGAGATCTTACTTCCATCTTCGCGCAGCTGGGCATGCGCATTAGAACGAAAAGTCGAACTTTAACTTTAAAATCGGCTTTTTCATTCAAAGTCAGTCCGGGGAAATGCGCAGCAGCGCGAAGACAGAAGTGTTGATCTCTGCGTGGCGCTTGCTTCTATAACCCGGCCGGTGCAGATTTCTCCTGATAGGAGGACCAACCCTGGGTTTGAGGTACATCGCTATAATCACTTGGGGGTGCCTTACGTTTGGCACCCCCAAGCAGGCCCGGACTGGCAATCTGTGGGTTCTGGTAAATGCCAGAGGGACTGCTATAAGGTGCCATAGAAAGTCAGTATTTAGTTGTCTGGTAGGGGCTGATTGGGCCTCTGTGTGGGCTGATTGGGCCTCTGTGTACCTGAAATGCCAGGGCCTATTTTGACTCTCAGTCCAGGCCTGCCCCCAAGTGTATCCAGCCTTTCCTTCTCCTTTAAGGTATGGGAATCCGAATTACTGAAATATCCCTTGTTTGGAAATGCCCAGGTCCTGAGCGTTGTAAATAACAAGTCCCACACCTGTAATGCCCCTCTCCACCAGTGAAGGGGTGTCTGGTTTTTCTATTGTGAATGTTGATCCCTTCAAGAGGCAAGAAAAGAAAACAGGTCAGATCTTGACAGTGCTGTAATTTTGAGGATAGTCACCATGTTTTCACCAATAATGCAGTGCATTGATTTTAGCTAAATTGTGATTGCCATTGTGATGTGTTTGGAACAATTGTAGCCAATGATGCAGTTGTACTTGCTCGTTAATGCAAACTGAATGCAATTGCACTGAAAGTTCCCGCATTCGGTGTGAGGAGCCTGTGCCCCCTATTCTATTGCAATTCTGCTCTTGGCCGGACCAAGGGGTAGGCAGAGTTACCCAGGGCACAAAGCTGGGGGGGGGGGTGCAACGGACATAACTCCTCTGTCGCCTACCCCCAGTCTGCTCCACTCTGTTCCACTCTGTGGGGCCACTCTCCGGCCGACGCTGAGCTGTTTAAAGCCTACTGAGCATGTGCAGTGTCACCAACACATCTAACAAAATCCAAAATGGGAAACTCCTGTGAGGCCTGAATGATTACTTCTGTAGAGATGTTGAACCTTTAATTTATGTATTAAAAATTACATGGCATATCCATACCTCCCAACTGTCCCTTTTTTGGAGGGACAGTCCCTCTTTTGAGAGCTCAACCCGCTGTCCCTCATTTGTACTGGAAAGTCCCTCTTTTCTCTGCACTGAACAGCCAGAAAAAGAAACAAAGTTTTTAACTTAATTGGCTTTTGGCAGAGAGCCCAGAACAGCTAATAGGTGCAAATAAGATGCTTTGTAACACTTTTGAGATAAGAAAATAAGTAAATGTAACAGTTTAGATAAGGAAAAATATTTTCAAACTTTCATAACCTGTCAGATTTAGTAAAATAAACATGGTAATTAGGGGGTGTGGCCACAAAAATGGGCGTGGACACCAAAATTTTGCCATGCTGTGGGCAAAATAAATTTTTGTCCCTCTTTTTACTTCCAAAATGTTGGGAGGTATGCATATCCAACCATATTTATTTTTGGAATTTAGTTCTCCTTTTGGGTGTATCTCTACATTTGACTTACACTGCATCATATGTAAATAGCTATTAACAAACAGATACTGGCAAACTTTACCAAGCATATTGAACAGAAGGCAACACAACTCAGAAGGATCAACCGGAATAGGGTAGTCAGACAGGCCGGGTCAGTACAGGCAGAGTTCAAGGATAGTCAAGCAAGCAGGCATGGGTCAATACCAGGCCAAGTAGGATTCACAAGGAATAAACACCCAGAAACTAAACCAGTTAGACCTAACTATAGGCAATCAGTTTAATTTAAAAGCCCTTTAAATACCTCAGAATTTTGCGCCAATGTGTGATGAGGTCATCACGCTGGCGCATAAAACTCGGAAGTGCACGCCACGCGCGCCATAGGAGAACCAGCAATAAGGGAGGAAATAACCACACGGCGGGACTCCCCACCAGCCACTAGACCACCAGGGTAAACATTCCTTGACGATTACTTGAAGACAAGAAAAATAAGCCTCTGGTAGAGACAATAGGCCCCAAATTCTTTGTGTTCAGAATGTATGATATCAGTAGACAGAGTTAATCTGATAAAATCTGGTGTATTTCCAGCAGCTCTTTAACATGTCAAAACAATGCCACAGAAATGTGTAAGAAAAAGAAAAATATTCGGTATTCTGTTAAACATATGTGCAGTTTGCTAGATAAACTGGCTTCAGCTCACTGTTCAGTAAATGGGCAGATTTCCTATGGGTCCCAAGCTCGTAACCCTATTACAAAGAATGTGGGCCCCAGCTATATGGATGAGATTTCATTTATGGTAGAACTGTGCCTGATGTTTACAGTTATTCCTCACATGAGAACAAAGTATTCTCTCTATTTAGAGACCCTAGGTGGACAAACCCATCTCATGTAAAGGTTTACTGAGAAAGAGCTTTTTGCTGCAAAATGTGTTTATTCCAAGAAATGGTTTTGGCTGAAAGCCCTACGTGATGAAGATCTTTCAGCCCGAAACATGTTGTTGGAACAAGCACATTTTGCAGCAAGCACTGCTGATTTGCTCTTTCTCAGTAAATCTTTCCTACTTGCATTCGCTATTAATAGTGATGGGGGAATCTGGGGCGTTTCACTTCGCCGAAATGGTGAGAAATTCACTAAAATAGCAAAATCGGAAAGTTCGCAACAATTCGCGAAATTTTTATGTTTTCACGAAAAAATCGTGAAATTTTACCGTTTTCACTATAAATTTGTGAATTTCAAGCAATTTCACTATAAATTCGTGAATTTTGATCTATTTCACTAAATTTGTGAAATTCAAACATTTTCACTATAAATTCGTGAATTTCAAACATTTTAACTATAAATTCGTGAATTTCAAACGTTTTCACTATAAATTCATGAAATTCGAACGTTTTCACTATAAATTCGTGAATTTCAATCAATTTCGCTATAAATTAGTGAATTTTTTACTATTTCACAAATTCATGAAATTCGAACGTTTTCACTATAAATTCGTGAATTTCGAAAGTTTTCACGAAAAATTCATGAAAATCGGAAATTGATGCCAGCGAATTTTCTCTGGCAAATTTTCACAGCCATTTCGCAAATTTATTCGCCGGCAGCGAATCGCTGGAATTTGCTGCGAATTCGAGCTAGGCGAATACTTTCGCCTATTACTAGCTATTAAACCTTTGACAGGGGTGTGTACTGAAGATGAGTGCCTAAATTGACCCACACTAAAGCTGGCCATATCCAATTGGATTGGAATGGATTGGGGTACCGCATCAACACACAGATGCAGACACATTCCAACGGGATTTTTTAACCTGCATGATCGAGAGCTGGCCGACTTTTGGCCAGATACTGATCAGGGAAGCCTGTCAGATGGCTCCACGCACGGGCCATTAAGCTCCGACTCGATCTGTCTGCAACTTTTATTGGCCAGTGTATGAGGGCCTTTAGCCACCTACAGTTCCAAAGACTAGTCATTTTATACCACTAAGCATTATATACTACTTTAAAAATCTAAATAGCCCATGAATTACAAATATACCCAGGAACTGAATATGTTCAGACCATGTGCAGTCGTGTTCGACCATAACCATCTTCCAGAAGTCCCTTCTAACTATTAGCAAAACCATGCATTTTGGGATTTTCCTACACTAACATGACATTATGGCTGTTCAAAGGGGGTGTAAACTAGCCTCAGAACTATTGACATAAATAGCTTAGGGTGCTCTTCCAAGCACTTTTTCTATTTACATATTTTCTAGTTTTCAAGATATTAGATGTTTTATAATTCTGAAACAAGAGGTCCACCTGCTGGTCATTTCAGCCAACTGGCTTCAGTTGATACACAGTAGAGCAGTCACTTGATGTCACTCTACATAGCAAATCATGTAGAAAATAATCCAGAAGCCCACCAGTATATTGCTCGTTGAAGGCTTGACAAAGGGTCCTACAGGGCCCAAAACATTGCCCCCCTTTTTTTGCGGTTACACATGGGCTATTTCAAGGAGCAATATACTGGTGTGCTTCTGGATTCTTTTCTACATATACCAATGACCCTGTGCAAGGGAAGGGTCTTCCGGTTGAGTACCCAGCACTTGGATTTGGATCGGGTAGAGCACTCCATGATAGTGCAGTTCTACAAAGCAAATCAGTCACTTCTCTGTTCAGTTATAAGCAGAATAATATCACAAGATGTTCCTTTTCTGCAGCCTCCTCCCACCCACTAACCTGTCATGTCAGAAGTGCAATCTGCATGAGCACTAAATCTGGCAATAGTTGCAAAGATCCGATCATACTAATCCTCGATTGGTATGATTTTTGGATTGTGTGTGGAGTGTCCCTACCTTTGTCCTGCCATGCCGATTGGTTGTTCAGTCGATTGGTCGACAGGTTAATATCTCTGCCTGTATTGCCGATCTGACGATTTTCAGTGGGAGATTGTCACCAGCTTTTGTTGGACATAAACTTTCGTACGATTGCTGTCAGGGCAGAACATCGTCTTTTACTGCTCTTTTACTACGTTATTTAAACTGAAGGTTAGTGGCAGATCGGGAGATGGGGACGTCCGATCGTTTGTCCTATATTGCAGGTAAATCTGCACATCTATGGCCAGTTTTAGGGGTGTCTTTGTAAAATACTATTGTCTAGTAATGAGCAAATCTTTCCTTTTTACTATTATTTTAGCTCAGCAACCAATCTTTTTTTTTAACTCTTCTCATTTCCATATTTCAAATTATTCAACTGGGCCAACATCACTACTCATGGAGCCCCATACTACTAGTAGAGTCCTCCCCTAGGGAGCCACAATTATTAACCTAATGGTCACATGGGCTACCTGGGTGGTGGGCCCTGGCAAATAATAAAATGGTGCCCTTCACAAGCATGGCCACACCTATTCTTCAATTATGTCAAAACCTCACCCATAATCATCTCACCCACTGTGTGTAAACCCTGCCCTGTAACACAGCGAAAGCAGTATTTTTTATTTGTATTTGCTGCACGATTTTGCAGTGAATCCCTTTCCTTGGCACTGTATTTTTCCTGTGACTGCGCATTATTAGGCCACAGTTTTGAATTCACAGTCTGTACATTCCCAGCAGTTCCCTGAATGAGAGTTTTATCCTTGGCCACAGCTGTTTCAATTTGGCTAGCAACTGTAATAGCCTTTGCAAGGGTTAAATCTTGCTCTAGGAGCAGTCTCTCTCTAATGTGTGGTGAGTTTGTTTTTTCCACTATTTGGTCTCTTAGCATTTCATCAGTTAGATTCCTAAAGTAACAAGTAACAACCAGCTCTCTCAAAGCTGCTACAAAATGTTCTGTGGATTTGCCATTAAGTTGGCCATGTTGGCGGAATATATATCTTTCAGCAACCACATTTACTCTTGGCACAAAAAAGTTCTTTATAGCAGTAAGAGCAGTTTCATAAGTATCATCAGATAATGGTAATGTATAGAATATAGTAAAGAACACTTTCTAGCAGCAGAAATCTCCCCTTGGTCAGCAGCAATAATGTAATTATCAAACATACAGATTAGTGATGGGCGAATCTCCCGCGATTCGCTTCGCCGAAAAATTTGCGAATTTCTGGAGAAATTCGCGAATCGGCTAAAAATTTGTGAAACGAGTCGCGGGACGCTTTTGACGCACTTGACGCGCGTCGCGTCATTTTCGACTCGCGACTCGTTTTTTTGGTGATTCGGGAATTTATTCGCCAGCGGCGAATCGCGGGAATTCGCCGCGAATTCGGCCCTGGCGAATAAATTCGCCCATCACTAATACAGATCCAAGCAGTAAACAGTATGGTAGGCTCACCGGGGTTTGGGATAAAAGGTTCAGGTTGCTGCAGAGGTAGAAGAGATATCTCATTGCCAATTTGTTGTGTTTGGTAGCTGAGGATGAGCAGAATATAACAGTGCATTATTAGCAGGCTCATGCAGCCATTACACAACAGTAGCATCAACTCTAGCATCTTGAGCAGTATAGAAAGTACAGTGTATGGACAGTGACAACTACACACCATTTGTATAAACATCACACCTAGCATCCCTCTTATGTTATGCGTGTATTTTTCCTACTACTAGAATCTTACCTGGGTGGCCCTTCACTCCAATACCAAGAGTCAAATATTATATTGTAACAAAGTAAGTTAGGTTGGAAAAAAGACACATGTCCATCAACTCCATCCCCAACCCCCATCAAACCCATTTGAAGCCTCTCCAATTACCTAAGAAGGGAAAAAAATCCGGCCTGACTCCAATGGCTATTGGACAAGTCCCTGGATCAACTTGTACTATGAGCTATCTTCCATAACCCTGTATTCCCTTCTCCCTCCCTTCTCTGTACCCTCTCTAATTCAATAATGTCCTGTTGGAGCTCTGGAGACCAAAATTGTATGGCATATTCTAGATGGGGCTGTACCAGTGCTCTATACATTGGAAGAATAACTCTCCTCCTGGGAATAGCAATCCTTTTCTAAATGCATAGTAAGTAAAGTGTTTGAATTCTAAATACATTGAAGCAAGTGTAGGACTTAGCAGACCAGGGATGGTGTGTAGTTAGAAGGCTTGGTAGACCCATTCCCTTAAATCTATTGGCAACTGAAGGGATAATATAGCTACAGAAGCCACAGGAAAGTTCCCAAAGCTTTCAACCCTATTTATATAAATTATTAGTAGTAAGCTCTAGTCCTCTTTAATAAATGGACCGCAGGTATGGCTCCCTGTCCTTAACCTACGGTGCTCACCCTTAGTTTAAGTGGGCCCGGGTGCACACGCCCCGGACCTATCGCTTCCAAAAAATCCTCTTTCAAAGAAAACACAGTGTAATAGCAGGCTACTCACCGCTCCTACAGTCTGGTCCGGGGGCTCTGCCCCGAACCCGCAGCTTGAGGGAGACAATATTGGCAAAACTTCCACTTGGCACGCACACCACGACTCAGGAGGATACGGTGAATAAAAGGCTTTTTATTTCCCAAATTGCAGCTTTCCCAACGCGTTTCGTGTGACCCCACACGTATTCATGAATACGTGTGGGGTCACACGAAACACGTTGGGAAAGCTGCAATTTGGGAAATAAAAAGCCTTTTATTCACCGTATTGTGCGTGCCAAGTGGAAGTTTTCTTTCAACCCTATTGCCTAACATTATTATCTTATGAGTCAGAAGGATAAAAGCTATAAAGCTTGGAACAAATGGGATTGTCCCTCTTGCTGCTGAAATACAAACAGAAACAATGTGACGCATTTTACCAATAAGGTGTGAGTTCTGCACGTTCTAAATGTTTCCCATGGCAGTTACCAAGCCATACTATGCTGTAAATTGCTCACAATAAGCAATGTTTTTGGGGTACTGTTGCTTTTTTTAAAAATACTTTAAACTATAATAAATCTGTTTCAGTGTTCAAATACTGCCCACTCAGTATGAAAAAAGAAAACTTTGAATAGCATGAAAAAATGATTATTAAGCAGAAACAGGGACATAAAAGAGTGATTTGCATGTCTCTGCCCATGATACCTTATGTTATGTATAGGGCAAGAGGCAAGTAAATATTTTCTGTTTTCAGAAGGAATGACATTGCATTTTTTACATGTGAAGGGCTTTTGGCTCATTTTAGCCCATCTCAACAAGGTTAGGTGCCCTGCTTTGAAGAAGCAGAAAGAATCACGTAAGGGCTAAATAATTACAACTTGTTTTTTAAAATTAAAATATGAAATCACTTTGCAGTAATAGACACGGTAGTCTTTTTCACATTGTGACTTGCCATAGTGCCACATCTTTATTATTTAGAAAATAAATGAGAAGCTAAAATGCTACAGATATTGATCAAAACAAATCCCCTACAGCAGTGATCCCCAACCAGTAGCTCGTGAGTAACATGTTGCTCTCCTACCTCTTGGATGTTGCTCCCAGTGGCCTCAAAGCAGGTGCTTGTTTTTGAATTTTAGACTTGGAAGCAGGTTTTAATTGCTTAAAAACTAAATATAGTGCCAAGTAGAGTCTCTTGTAGGTTGCCAGTCCTCTTAGGGGCTACCAATCACAGCCCTTATTTGACTCCCTAAGGGACTTTTTCATACTTGTGTTGCTCCCCAACTCTTTTTATATTTGAATGTGACTCACGGGTAAAAAAAGGTTGGGGACCCCTGCCCTACACCATAGAGGGAGAAAAAGAGGGAGGGACAAAAAAGTCAGAGCAAGATGTTATTTGTTTGACCACCCCCCCCCATGTTCATTGCACAATATTTGGCATGTTAATAAAGTTTGAACATATTTCTGTGGTTTTTTTCATTATTACAGTTTTGCTAATAAAGGTGAATTGCCCTTTAAAGGGCACCTATTGGCAAAAAATGTTATCCCCAACCAAAGGTGCCCACATTCCAGTTAGGGATAACAGTAGCCCCCCGCCAGCACTAGCCTACTTGCAAAGGGGGGAGCTCCCGGTGCGAGCCGCAATGTCAGCTCAAGCACATGCGTATAATGAAATTGTGATGTCACATGCATGCACAAGCAGCCGTGATTTTGGTGCCACTTTTCATTATTTGCACCGGGAGCTCCCTCCGAGTTCGAGTAGGCTAGCGCTGGCAGGGGGAATTTTCATTAAACAAAAACTACTGTTATCCCCAACCGGAAAGCGGGCTCTTTCTAGCCTGCACCTTTGGTTGGGCATAACATGTTTTGCCAATAGGTGTCTTTTAAGCTGTGAGTCTAACTTTTACCAAGGGACCTGTTGTCTTAGATTGTTACAATTACTTATTTGCTGCTCTAGAAATTGTTACAAAAGTATCTTATCTGCTGCTGCGATTGTTCTGGCTCTCTGCCAAATACCAATTAAGTTAGAAACTTTGTTTCTTTTTCTGGCTGTTCAGTGCCGAGAAAAATGGGTCTTTCCAGGACAAACGAGGGACTGCGGGTTGAGCTGTCAAAAGAGGGACTGTCTCTCTAAAAAAGGCACAGTTGGGAGGTATGCGCCTACAGAGCATTTAACAAAAGTCCAATGAAAGCCAACAGAAATGTTACACTTATGCCATCTGCTGGCCCCAGTATTCATTACTGAATGTCACAGCATTTGTACCTGCACTCAAATAAAATGTTTGCTTGATATCAGTGCACCTGGTTGGGCCTGTATTTGCCTATGGAAACTCCTGTGCTTTCATTTGCCTACATTATTAAACATAATTAAAGTCCAGTGCTGTTGTTTGTTCTGCTTTAGTTAACCAGCACAATCGCATTTATATATGCCAGTTGATCAATGCCAATTTTTACGTGAAGTGAAAAAAGCACCAGGCATTGTGGTGAATTGTTTTCGTTTTTCTACTGCAGTAAATTGCTTCCCAGACAGACAAATATCAGCAGGTAGATAAAGGCACGTGATAATAAAATAAGGGTTTACACACAAAGCGAAACAAGCTTGTGGTTTTTGGCTCAAAAATGATATCCACAAAAATGAAAAACCTATTACCAGCCAAAAATGTAATGTATAAAGGCTGGAGTGACTGGATGTCTAACATAATAGCCAGAACACTACTTCCTGCTTTTCAGCTCTATAACTCTGAGTTAGTCAGTGACTTTAAAGATGAACTAACTGCACCACAAGCCTAATCAAACAAATGATTTATGCTTTCAAAGTTGGCCACAGGGGGCTGTCATCTTGTAACTTTGTTATACATCTTTGCCTGACACTGGCACTGCACATGCTCAGTGTGGTCTGTGCTGCTTAGGGATGGTCATAAATGATCAAAAAACAAAGCTGTTTCAGTTCTGCATGGCTGTAGGTAAGGCAGGGGCTCCCCCTGCTGTTCATAAGTATGAACAATTCCTATCCTCAGCAGTAAATGAAGGGAGAATTTCACTGCATACAGTCAGGTTTCTTATAAAAATGGTACACATTTTTAAATTAAAGTATATTGGAGATAGATTTCTTTTTCATTAAAGAAAGTAAAAATTGGATTTTATTTCTTTGCCTTTCCTTGCCCTTTAGCAACAGAACAAGGAAGCAAATAGCCCCTGGTTAAAGGTTCAGTAACATAAAAAAAAACTATTTTAGTTTATGTAAACAAGCTTCTGTGTAGCCATTGGGACAGCCATTCAAAGCTGGAAACGGAGAAAAGACACAGGCTACACAGCAGATAACTGATACGCTCTGCAGTATACAGTGGGATTCTTCAGAACTTATCAATTATCTACTATGTATCCTGTGCTTGAGTGGCTGCCCCCCATGTCTACTGAAGCAAACACAACAATTGCAGGGTAACCATACTTTATATAGTCTTACCTCTAAAACATTTTAATTTGTTTCGTGAAGCTGTTCCTTTAAGTTCCCAGAAGGGAATGGATTTCAATAGATGTTTAAGACACTGTTTTTCTCCTATTGTGTTGTTTCTGATTCCTACTACCTAACAAAATGCTAATTGGTTTATTCTTTTGTGGATCATTTGCACAACAGAGTGATGATAGGACCTTCATACCATACATACCATCCTCCAGTGCACTGGAATTGTGCTGGTCAGTCTGTCCTGCAAAGAAAATGCTTTTGGGCAAATAAAATAGGCCAATTTGATTCAAGTCATTTTGAGCTGCTTCATACACCCTTCCCCTGGCTTAATCCTACTTCTGCATGGAAGGGAAGGAGCATAAATATGTTGGATGGCACTGAACCAAAATACAGATCATAAAAGATGAACATACTGTAGCTCCATTGTAACCCATTATTTATATAACCAGTAAAAATGTAAGTGCAGTAATGTAACAAGAGGTGGGGGGCAGGCCCGGACTGGCAATCTGTGGGTTAGGGCAAATGCCAGATGGGCTGCTATAAGGTCCCATAGAAAGTCAGTATTTAGTGGGCTGGTGGGGACTGTTTGGGCCTCTATGTGGGCTGATTGGGCCTCTGTGTCCCTGAAATGCCAGGGCCTATTTTGATTCTCAGTCCAGTCCTGGTGGGGGAACCTGGTGTCGGACATGCAGCCAGGCCCTCCTCCATACACAATTGTTGGCCCAGAAGTTCCATCACTGCTTAAGTGTTCTGGGAGATTTATTTCTGATAAATGTATATATAAAAAGTATAACATGTTGTGGGTGGGATTTTGGGAAAGTTGAAGTTTAACAAAAGCCGGACATGTCTGACATATACATACTAAAACATCAAATAATTGTTATATATTATAACTGTATGTGTATAATCTGCCATGCATACACAAAAAGGTTGCAGTATAGTGTACATGAAAAAGCCATACAAAAAAGATCTGCACTTTGACTTCTTTATGGCAAAACCACCCTTTTAGGGTCATGAATGAGCACTATAAGTTGGTAGTTTCCTATGGGTTACTAGACCTGTAAAAAAAATTTTTAATATATTGCTACAGAGCTATATGTATAAAGGGATAACTGCTTCCCCTGTATTATTTTGCAATGCTATGAGAAAGCAAGCACAAATACATAAAGAAATATGAAGTACCTGCAGGTGTCCATACTTCATTGTATACACCAGGTGGCACTGTTGCATCACTTCAGACCCAGGGACACTTCCCATAACTGCAGAGCCAATAAAATAACTGCGGTGAAGGAAACAACTCCCTAAGGACCTGCATTAGAAACTATAGCGAAAGAACTCCAGAATAGTTTGGGAATAGATATTGCTCGGGAGTGATTTCAAATGCATTTGCCATTTTACATGAATGTGATTTATATAATGGAAATGGTTGCACTTGAATAAAATAATGTGAGTAATACGACTCCTTTTGGCTTTTGCAGCTAAGCGTTGTTTAATGAAATAATTTATTTTGTTAGGATTATCTTATTGCCTTTTATAGTTTTCATTTTACTTTAACTATCATTTGTGTGAACGTAATGGCTGGCAAGAATGTAATGCTATTTTTTATTATGACCATGGTGTCCTCTATAGGCATTACTGTTAATGTAGAAAACACACAGGGGTAAATTTACTGAGCGGCGAAAATTTGCCAGCCACGGCTTACCCGCCATCGAAACACTTTACCAGGCATAGATTCGCTGAGACAACGCAAACTGACTAAAATGCGAAGTTGCGTCCAGGGTGCCGAACGCTAGCAAAACCTCACCAGCGTTACTTCGGGAAGCATAACGAAGTTGCGCTAGCGTTGGCTAATTTACATATGGCAGGAAGTTAAAGTTGAATGGACGTATTTGTTACAGCAAATACATTACATTACACGAGCCCAGGGAACCTTAAAGGATGAGTAAACCTTTAAAATAAGTAAATGGAAGATTGACGAAGGTGCTATTCTAAGAACTTTTGCAATTTATGTTCATTATTGATTTTCTTTTAGTTCCAAGATATTAAGAGATACATATACAGTTAATATGAATGAATTTTGTTCCAACAGCGACACCTGCTGGTCAATTATTGCCAAGTCTGACCACCAAGTAGTCAAGTAAGTTTGTCATTTTCATTCATTATTTATTTACTTTTAATTCCAAGATATTAAGGGATACATGTACTGTTAATATGAATGAATTTTGTTCCAACAGCACCGCCTGCTGGTCAGTTTCCCACCAGTCTGACCACCAAGTAGTCAAGGAAGTAATCAGGAAAAAGAAAGAGGCTGATCTGATGTTCTGCTTAGGAATACAATTAGAAACGTTTCTGAAAAATTTCCTAATTAAAATAACATCAAGCTGCATCTTTCTTTCTACTGACGCAGGGTGCTAAGCCATTGTTTCTCCTACTCAATTAAATTGAAACAGTCATGATTTTAGGTAGACGGAGATTTTAAATATTTAGTGCTGTTTTCATATCTGGTTACTTTTCCTCTGTTATGCTGATGGGCTGCCGGGGGAAGAAGGGAGAGGGTGATAGCACTTGCAGCTCAGCAGCAAAGAGTGACTGAAGTTTATCAGAATAGAAGTCACATGGCTGGGGGCACCTGGGAAACAAAAAAACTAGCCACATGGCAGATTTCAAAATTAAATTTAAAAATAATGTTTGCTCTTTTGAAAATGGATTCAATGTAGCATTCTGCTGGAGGGAAGCTATTAACAGATGCTTTTGTAAGAAAAATAAAAACATATTTTCCCATGACAGTATCCCTTTCAAATAAAAAATGGAGGCCCAGACTGAGATGCATATAGTCCCTAGAATTTCATGTACACAGAAGCCCAAACAGCCCCACCACAAGACCAAAAGGATTTCAATGCAGGAATCTACTGGAGGATTACTATTAACTGTTGCAGAGTTGGGCACTTGT
The DNA here is from genome assembly GCA_024363595.1 of Xenopus borealis. Taxonomy (NCBI): domain Eukaryota; kingdom Metazoa; phylum Chordata; class Amphibia; order Anura; family Pipidae; genus Xenopus; species Xenopus borealis. The sequence continues at coordinate 120,715,809 of CM044442.1, read as the reverse complement.
GTCCTGCCTTCCTGCTCCAAAGGGAATACTAATAGAAAGTATTTAATTCTAACACACAATACTCTGTGTGTCCAGCATTCTGTTATTTACTTGTATTTCTTTTTTCTTGGATACTGGTGTTGAGTGTTGTTCTTAGATCTACCAGGGAGCTGTTAGGGAGCTGTTATCTGGTTACCCTTCCATAGG
>CM044442.1:120671750-120686148 GCA_024363595.1 Xenopus borealis | reverse complement strand
CCCCCCCCCCCTTTCCTGAGCTCAGTAACCATTACAGTGCTCCCTCCAAGCAGGAGTCACCTGACTATAGCTGGGAAGGGGTGGGGGATACAACAATTTAGACATTTGTCTATATGTATTTTGTGGTCACAGCCTCATTGATATATATATTAAATAAATGTAGACTTTAACCCCTATATGCAATATAAAGCACTAAGTTTGCCCAGGGGGCAGTAACACATGCCAACCAATAAGATGCTTGCATTTAAACATGTGACTAGTGAATGCTACCTGCTGATTGGTTGCTATAGGTTACTGCCCTTGGGCAAACTTAGTGTCTTTTATTACATAACCCCAACTATGTCTTAAGGTTTTGATTTAACAAAGTCTATAGTATTCAAATTGAATCTGAACCCATGTACTTCAGACTTTGAAATGCTGGAGAAAATGTGCTTTATGTAAATTAGAAAGAATTACTATTTGGAATAACCCATCCTGGAGCATTATGGGTACAGTGTGTCTCAAGAGCCTTACAGTCTTTTGCATTAGTAATAAGTATCCAGCATAGTCTATGAAAATTATTTTTTTGACTCAAATGTCATGTATAGAGATAAACCATTTTGGTCAAATATAAAGTTAAAGCTCAACAGAATTTTTTATTTTTTTGGAAAAGGAATAGTTTCTTGTGCACATTCAAGACCAAAGTCGCATGGGTCAAACCCATGATGATTAAATATAAGACGTGCCTTTTTAGTTGGAAAAGCCACTTTTTTCGAAGATTAGATTCAACTAAAATTGATATGCAGGTATGGGATCTTTTGATGCCAACAAAGCTGCCTAAATCCATATTGAAGTAAAACATTTGAGCTTATTTAATGTTTGCATATATTTTAGTAGCCTTAAAGGAACAGTTCAGCGTAAAAATAAAAACTATGAAAATAGTCTGTGCAAAATATAAAAGATGTGTCTAATATAGTTAGTTAGCCAAAAATGTGACTGGATGTCTAACATAACAGAACACTACTCTTTTATAGGCATTCACCTTCCAACATTATTCAGTTCAGTTGGTCCCAGATGGTTCGCAGAAATACTTTTTTTTTTTTTTTTTATTTCCACAATGACTTTGTATTTGTGACCGTTTTTCTGATATTTAATTGTAAATCAAAATTTTCACCTTCTAAAACAGCTTGGGATGGGGGTCGTTGATGCTGTGAACTGTTCTATAATTGATATATTTCTTATCTTTGTCCCTACTGAGCAGAATCTCTGGGTTTCATTACAGGCAGCTGTTAGAATTGATACAATAGTTGCTAATACTCCAGAGATGCTGCTGAGAAATGGATCAACTCAATGTTGCAAAATTGTATCAGTTTAGAGTCTGCACCTGAATTACTGAGCTGCCAGACTCAAACGCCTGAGACATGAACATTCAGCTTTAAAGGGCACCTATTGGGGTAAAATGATACCCCCAACCAAAAGTGCGGGCTGATAGAGCCCGCATTCCGGTTGGGGGTTTCACTGTTTTTTAAAAAAAAATATGCCCCTCGCAATTGCTAGCGGCCCCGCTCCGGGAGAGAGCTCCCGGAGCGAGCAGCCGTATCTCCATAGGCGCGCGTCTTAATGACGTCACGCGCAGAATGAAAAGCAGCCAGAATTGAGGCCGCTTTTTCATTCTGCGCATGCGAGCCTATGGAGAGATGGCTGCTCGCTCCGGGAGCTCTCTCCCGGAGCGGGGCTGCTAGCACTTGCGAGGGGCATATTTTTTTTTAAAAAACAGTGAACCCCCCAACCAGAATGCGGGCTCTATCAGCCCGCACTTTTGGTTGGGGGTATAATTTTACCCCAATAGGTGCACTTTAAAGTTTGGAAAAACGGAAAGTGAAGAGAAAAGTCTTTATGTCCCATGTGGGACATAACTGTTCAGTGAGTTTGCAACTGATTCTTGGCATTCAGCTCGGATTCAAAAGCAACAGTTATGACTTGTGTGCCCCTGTCAAGTTTCTGGTTACTGCCTGGTAACCAATCAGTAGAGAGAGCTGAAAAGCAGGAAGTAGTGTTCTGGCTATTATGTTACACAACCAGTCACTCCAGCCTTTATACATTAGATTTTTGGCTAACGAACTATATTAGACACATTTGAATTTTGCACAGCCTATTTACCCAGTTTTTATTTTTACACTGAACCATTCCTTTAAGCTATTGTGCTCCCATTTGTAACAAAACCCAGGGTCTGGAGCATTCCAGATCATAGATATGCCTGTAATATGGGTGCTATGCCCTATTGTTGCGATATGGGTCTTTATAATGCACTTTTTTTTTGTTTTCTGCTTTCCTTATTGATACATAATGATTACTTTATTGAATTACTTTAAAGGGCAAGGAAAGTGTAAAATAGCATAAGGCTAGAAATGCTGTATTTTGTATACTAAACATAAACATGAACTTACTGCACCACAAGCCCAATCCAACAAATTATTTATGCTTTCAAAGTTGGCCACAGGGGGCTGCCATCTTGTAACTTTGTTAAAAATATTTGCCTGCCTCTGGCCCTGCACATGCTCAGTGTGGTCTGTGCTGCTTAGGGATGGTCATAAATGATCAAAAAACAAAGTTGTTTGAGCTCTGCATGGCTGGTAAGTAAGGCGGGAGCTCCCCCTGCTGTTCATAAGTATGATTGTTTCCCTGCCAGAAGTTAGGGACTGTCTGACAATTCTTATCCTCAGCACTAAAAGAAGGGAGAATTTCACTGCATACAGTACACATTTTTTTATTAAAGTATATTGGAGATAGATTTCTTTTTCATTAAAGAAAGTAAAAATGGGATTTTATTTCTTTGCCTTTCCTTGCCCTTTAAGTACTGTTTATGAAGTGTAAACAGACTCTTCTCCATGAGTTTAACTAGGTTTTGGTTCTTTTTCACAAGACTCAAATGCCAGATCCCAAAACTTTCAAGCAGCACTTCGAAAGTAAACACCCAAAGAACCCACTTCCTCCTGAACTGGTTGGTGTTGAGGCATAGAGTAAGAGGTAAGTTGTCCTAGGAGAGCTACTTGTAAGATTTTTTTTGTTTTATTTGTTAATACTGTTCAGCTAACCAGGAATTGTTGGGGGTGGGGGAGGAGGAGTAGGTTTTTTTACACAACATTTCTACAACATTTCTAGATATTTCTTTAGTTAAGCTTTATTTCTACTTTTAGGAACTGATAATTTGACAATGATTTAGTTTCGCTTTCAGCTCCTTTGCCCTTAGGACATGTGTTTATAAGTTTACACACCGTGGCAGAATTTATTATTTCTTAACCATTTTTCTGAGAATATGAATGATAACACAACATTTCTTTCACTCATGGTTAGTGGTTGTCTGAAGCCATTTATTGTTAAACAACTGTGTTTACTCTTTTTAAATAACTACACAAAATTCTTCCAGGGTATGTAAACTTATGCGCACAACTGTATAAAACATAGCATGTTAAGCCATATTCATTTTTAGGGTTTAGTTCTCCTTTAGACAAAGTTTTGTGGAGTACAGGAAACCAGGTGTAAAAGCTGCATTAGAATTAACAGGATTCTAGGTATAAAATACAAGAAAGTAGAACTGGGGTGTGACTGTGTTTTGTGAAAGAACATAAGAAAAAAACTTGAACTGAAATACCTATGTATTTTCTTGCTTCTAGGATTTCTTCAGTATATCGACTGTTAACCAGACCATGGTTTATCCAAAAAGGGGCTCCAGAATCATATTTTTATGCAGTTCCCTTTCATGGGATTGTTCAGACCTCTGTAAATGTACAGTTGTTTACTAATTTGTAAATCTCAAGTCTGCAATTATCACAAATTTTTACAGATGTAATTATTGCTTTAATGTCCATAATGTGTATAATTCGTTCAATAAAAGTAATACCTTGATTTTAAAAGCTGTGGGACATTTCATGACTTTGTATTTTAGAACATTGAGCAAATATGGACCATTCTTAAAATGCTTTCAGGTTGTAATTGTCACCACTTTATTCCCTACCTTAGTGAGACTTGGGTTATGTATGGGTTGTGTTATGTACCTGCAAGATGGCTGCGTGCAACTTAGCTGCCTGAATCTGCAACGAGGGGTAAGTATAAAGTATGTGGCATTAGGCAGGGTGTTAGGGAGACTGGTCTACATGGGGGGGTAATGGGTTTTTTATTTATTTTTTACAGGGTTGAATTCTCCTTTTATGGCACCCAACAAAGCTGTCCACTTTCTCCTTTATTATTTAACATCAGTATGCAACCAGTTTTTTTTTTTTCTTTAAAGAATATATAAGCTTAGGGTTAATCAATAAATATTTAATTTCTTTTCCTTTATTACTCAAAAGATGCAAAATTTTAGATAACGCCTTAAATGCTTTTATTCGTTACAGCAAAAAGCCTATTTTTCCAAAAATATGCAGAGAAACCAATGTGACCGATCTATAGGTACTGAACGCAAGGTGCAGAAATTCAGAGAATTCTAGCAAATGAGGACAAGTGTAGTGCAGCCCTAACTTTTTTTTAAAGGAAATGTAGATCTTTAAGGGAGAACTAAACTTTAAAATGAATATGGCTAGAAATGCCATATTTTATATACTGAACTTATTGAAACAGCCTAAAGGTTAAGTATCTCTATAATAGTAACCCTAACTTCAAAGTTGTCCCAGTAGTTTCCCTTTTCGGGTTTTGTTACCAGTGTCTGCGACACACACATTCCCAGTGGGCTCTAAGTAGCTGTTGAGGCACTTAAGGGTTGTTGCCAGGGGCGCTCCACCAATGAGGCACGTTGAGATTCTCGTCTCAGGAGCCAGCTCCTAGTAAGTTTAAGAGCTGAATTTCCAGTCTTTGACCCGGAAATTCAGGGCTTCTAGTGCAGATCTATACTAGCGATGAGGACCCCCCACCCCTGTTTGGCGTTGAAAAAGTCAGTGCCATGGGGAGGGGGTGCGGTTAAACAACAACCGCCACAGGCGGGAAAATGGGCTGGATCATCCCTTGTTGTTGCAAACCATATAAAACAAAAAGAAGTTGGCCTCTAGTATAAGCCAACGCTACAGGTTTGCTGATTATTAAATTCTGATGCTAACTGCACTGGTTTTTAATTATCTCCATTAATGACTAATCAGCCTTATATTGTGACTATATTTCTATTACACTGTGTGTACTGTATATTGTGAGTGGGTCGCTAAGCTCAGTAAGTGACAGCAGCACAGAGCATGTGAATCAGCAGAAAAGAAGATGGGGAGCTACTAGGGCATCTATCTTACTGTGACCCTTGCATGAAAATATATTGTCTATAAGCTACTTGTGGAACTATAAGTCAATAACCTGACTAAGGGAGGCAGGGCCTGGACCGAGAGTCAAAATAGGCCCTGGCATTTCAGGTACACAGAAGCCCGTTCAGCCCACACACAGGCCCAAACAGCCCCCACCAGCCCACTAAATACTGACTTTCTATGGCACATTGTATAAAGTTTTGATCAGTGTTTCTAGACAGCAGGACAGGTAGACTTCTTGTGTAGATGATTCTCATTCTGCAGTGGGTCCATGTGGTTACATCTGAATCTGAGCCCCAGAAATGAACCAAATTGGGTAGTATTTGCTACTTTCTGAAAAAGTATCCATTGGATGGGCATTTGTATTGAACCTTGTGATGGTAATGGTAACGACTGTTGTTGGTGCACTGCCAGTATCAGCAGGCTAATATTTTTAGATTTGAGAACTTAAAAAAAAAGCTGGCACCTCAAAATTCCTGTCTAGTCTCCCTGTTCATTCTCCCTTTTCTCCATGAAGTTCCCTTTCACTCAAGTCATGATGAAAAAAGTCCTCATAAATAATACAGGAGGCCTATATTTTCCACAGACCTTCTCCGCTCCCTCTTGCATTATCAGTTCACAGAATGCCTTAGAAACACTATGTTGGCACTCACAATATGAAGGCTTAATTCCTTGGGTGCAACATAGAGCCCATTTAATAACAGTAATACTGGAAAACTAGTACCTGTGGACCCAAAGAGTCGGATCATTCAGTTTTCGGATTTCCAGCTCATGTAATTCTACAATGATTATGAAAAAAGACATGTATAAAAGGCAAATAAAGCCTTGTGCCCTAGCAGCCCTGTGCCTATAATAATAGTATCAGTAACCCCAATTAAATGTATTTAAATTTAACATACTATCTTGTAATTGTAAAAATGTCTGCACCGATATTGATTTTTTTTTATTCCTATACTGCCTGGGAAAAGCAACATGCTCCACTTGTCCAAATGAAGAGGTTGCAGGGCCATATTCAGGCTTTTCTGTGCTTCGAAAATATGACGCATGTACCCCGAGCCTATACGAGGAGAAAAAAACAAGAAAACCGTGATTTTTATAATAAATATATAATATACTGGATTTTTTTAAATGTGGAAGGAATCGCTGTATAACATGCAAATACAATAGGATTTCCCAAGAATTTAGCTCTACAGTTAGCAATAAAGTTTATGAGAATAAACGATCCATTAATTGCTGTAGTAAAGGATGAATCTATTTAATTACATGCACTGAGTGTAAAAAGCAATATGTAGGATGCACTGCAAGGTCACTTAACGAACGAACCCGTGAACATATTGGTCAAATAAAAAATGATAAATATAGCAGCAAAACCAAAGTCACTAGGCACTTTAGGGAATGCAATGAAAGTAACGTAAACTTCTCTGTACAGGGGATTGAACAAATTAAAACTGGAATCCGGGGGGAGATTTTTTAACTAAACTACATAGTTTTTTTGGATTTTCTATTTGCCAACCAGGTTGCCACTAGGCTTAAATTTTTTATTTTGATGTTACGTGTTCTGTATAAACTAGACATTAAGCCCGTTAAATTAACCGGCGCTATAACATATGTAGTCAAACATTTATAAAAACAGAATTGTTCTAGGCGAATCTTCGCCTGCGCTACGCAATTTCACTAACGTGCGAATTTACGCTCTGGTCGGCGAACGGTAACGTATTTACGTTTTTCAGACTATCACCCACAATGGTAAAACCCGCTACAGCGTAAGGGTGCGAAGTTGCGCGTCTATCTAACTCGCTAGCGTAAATTCGCCAGCGTAAATTTGCCAGTGTAAATTCGCCAGAGACGGTCCGTGTGGCAAATGCGCAGTAGCGCAATTCCACGGATACAGGGATTGGACACAGAGACACTTGAACTTTATTATGTATAAATACTTTGATGCTATGTTTAGATACGATGATCTGACTTGTGTGTCACTTGTACCCCGAATATGGATAGTATAATATACCAACATTATAGTGTTTCTTTGTAGCTAGTCATATATGCAACACAGTTGTTGACTAGTGATTGGTTTTAATTGGGGGAGGGCTTATTGAAAATGCTGTTTAAGGAGTAGTAAAGACAGAATATTTCAGACATTGCCTATGACTAAGTGCTAGGTAAGCATGAAACGCGTTGGGCACCATTTTTTGTTTGACTTTTTAATCCTGTACCAATAAATAGTTTTTTACATAACAACAGCATGTATTTGGAATTTTTTTTTATTTTTTTGAGTTTTACCTCTGTTTGGCCACTAGAGGATCCATAGCATCCTGACAAAATATCCACTGATGGTTTTCCTTAAGCAGCTATAATGTTTATATGTACCCTGAGCTTTAGATTTCTTTGTGAAGTCACTTAAAGTGATACTGACACTAAAAAACTACTTTTTAAATACGACTGTACATTTAGGGGCAAATTTACTATTATTCCCCAAAATTCCCTCAATCCTACTCGATATTTGATAAGCATTTGACCATCGAATGCTTATCGAATTGTTTTAGGCTATCATTTTGCTCGATATTCGATTGCTCGATGAATCGTAAAATTTCCTTCGAGCCTTCGAAAAATTTGCACGATTTGAACGAACGAACGCTTCGATCGTACGAATGGTATTCGAGCAGGACTTAGTTTCAGAAGCCTATGGGGGGGGGTTGGTGATTCCCATAGGCTTCTATTGAAATTCAGTAGGTTCAATCTGGTGAAGTAGGCAGTCGAACAATTAAAAAATTTGGATTCCTTCGGTCATCGAATTATCGAATATCCGATCATTCAATCTATTCAATAATTCGGTATTCGATGATCGAAGAGGCCAAATTAGAATATCCGAAAAATTTGTACGATTGGTATTCGATCGAACTTTGATCATTTCACGTGAATTTTGTAAATTTGAAGCTTACCTATAAGTCACCTATAGGTCATGTTGATTGTTTCTTGCTGAGAGGTCTGTTATTGTAAGTGTTACTTGAAGTCTCTAAACCTGACTGTTTTACCATCCTGACTGTCCCTTCTCAACGTGTCAGTTAGTTTCTAATGCTAACGGACTCCTGCTGCACTAATATGGCAGCCTCCTGTGTTGCATTTGGCTGCGTTCAGCCGCAGGGGAGCACAGGTCAAAAACGCCCGTGTGTAAGGGCCCTAAGGCTTGGGTTGAATTCTCCTTTAAACTGTTGTTACCTTCCCTTTTGCCTCCATCTCTTTTAGTAGAAAGTTATCCGATTATTGCAAATGTAGAAATTTTTATATTAAAGTCCGAATGCCAAAACCTTGGGGGAAAAAATTTTTTTTTTCCTTTTTTTAGTGGAAAATTTTTTTTTTGGAGAATTTATTAAACCCACTTTATAAAAAGTTGCCGAGTTCATGTAGAAATCAACGGGAGAAGTCCTGAAGATGTCCTGATCTGTGCTGAGTTTCATGCAGAAATCTGAAGATTTTGTGGTTTTCGGGCAAAAATTTGTTTTCAGTGGAAAGTCCAAAAAATTTGTACGATTCAAATGTTGTCATGATTTTTTTAACATTTTTTTCCCGCACCAGAAAATTTCTGACAAATAAGGGGATTTGGTTGGAGTTTTCTGGGTTTAGAATATATTTTCGGAAATTGATAAACAACCCGCTAAATGTAAGTTTATCAAGCTGTATACTGTGTATAAATAAGTTGGATGAAGGAGATGAATCTCAACTTGCTGTGTTCTCAACCAGCGCATGAATCCAGTAATAAAGAAGGAGGAAGGGGATTCATTATTGGGGGATGGCAATTTTGTTCTTGTCCTTAGGATGCTGTGGCACTGGGGTGTGTCCATGCACAATACATAATAAAGATTGGACATTTTGCTTCTACATTAAAATGTTTCATTAATTGTGCATGTGCACAGTCCTAATCAGCTGCAAGGGACTCTAGTAAAGAAAGTAAAAAAGCTGGTTATGCATTGCTCAGTAGAACAGCACCATGGGCTGGTGCATTCTTCAGCCAAGAGACTAGCTGACCTGGGGTATGAGGTTAGTGATTATAACCACTGGGTGGGGGGTGCCTAAGAAATTGGCATCCACAGGGATAACCTCTTTCCTTCTGCTTTAATACTGGGGCAATACATTGGTGATTTTGTAACTGATTTGTGGGCGGTGCCAACAAATAGAATCTTAAAAAATTCCTTTTGCATGCACAGCCACACCCCTGATCATTCCTGGTTACTGCCCTTTTTACCCGCAAAATTCCGCGGTACCCTGTGGGTTGCTCATAGAATTTCTGGCTGCAGGTATATAAGCGGGCCGGTGGTTCTGAAGGTTGGCGGGTTGAGGGTCGGGTCGCGGATCCTCGCTATAGCGATTTTTATTCCTTTTTCTGAGCATTTCTACTGCTGATGATGTCACATCCGGTTTACAATGACAGCACTTCCTTTTTTACTCCTTTTTTTCTGATCGTGGGCACTGCCGATGATGTCATTTCCAGTTTACAATGACAGCACTTCCTGATGGTCACTGCGTTGCGGGTTTGAGTTGCGGATCGCGGGTATGGTGCGGGTCCAAGCGGGTAAGAATGCGGGTCCGGGTTGCGGTTTGCGGGTACTAGGTGCTACGCTCTGTTGTGCAAGCTTGGTGTTAGTAGGGCTTTACAAATAAACCAGTGGTTATAAAGTTCAAACAAATATAATGTAGCTCAATAATGAACTGACACAGAAGGGGAATGAAACATTTCTGTTGAACTGCGCAATATCATAAAGCCTGCAAAGTAACTTGGCACATGAATTAAAACACATACAAAACATATGGTACAAAGAGCTGATTAGAATGTTCACGTTCATTTTTCTTTCCTGACTAGTAATAAACGATCAAGACCTGCCCTACTGATTACTGATTACAGCTACATAGCTCCATCTGCTGGAGGAAAAAGATTTACTTTTCTGTTTACTTATAGTCACCTATTAACTTGTGATTGACTTAGTAGGGAGGAAATACAAATCAAATCGTGTAATGCCCTTACACCTACCATTGGCCACCTATATTCTAAAAAATAACCACAATTTAAGTTTTAATGCCTTTTTTCCCTAAGTAAATGAAGGTACACAGAACAGGATGTAATTGCACCTGTGCTAGAATGTTTAATTTAGCACTTCGGCTCCAGAGAAGACTGAAGGATGGCACGTACTTTAATAACATCTGCAAAATTCCTGCGCTTCACTATCCTGTATGAAAACACGTGCACAAAACTAGGCCATTCGTTCCATTGAGAGAAGTATTTTTATATAATGGGTCAGTTTTCTAGTTCATAAAAGATGAGAAAGGAAGGATGAATATCACAGGGTAATAGGTTATTTTTCTACATCAGCAAGTGATTTAACCTTAATTTAACTGAAGAATTGAGGGCATCTCATATGCCAATTAATATCTTGAGTGTTCTAAGTGTACAGCCAAAAAAATAAATGGTCAAACAGGTGGCGAATTGTAGCTCTGTGCTCTTCCATAGGTCTATGGAACCTCAGTTGTTATGAGAGTTGAGCTTCAGTGCTATTGATTGCTTCCTTGGGATGAGTGGGACAATCCAAGACAAGTTTCATTACAACATAAAAAATATAAATTGCAAATAAAGGCAAAGCCATTATTATTTACTATATATTTTACAATTTCATCTACTGGTCCACACTGCTTGGTTTTATGTAGCATAGGTCATGGCAGACTAATTTGATGGCCTTTTATGATGTTAGTAACAAATTAAAATGTGGAATCCTTGCAGCAGGAACTGTCAATCTGGCAATCTGGGAAGCTAATTGGCAAATGAGATTGAATGTAAATAAATGTAAAGTTGTGGACCTGGGATGTAAAAATATGGAGCCACTTGTACCCTTAATGGGACTGTACTAGGCAAATCAATAATGGAAAATTACCTTCGAGTCCTTGTAGATAATAAACTTGGCTGTAGCAAGCAGTGCCAGTCAATAGCATCAAGGATAAATAAGGTCTTGAGCTGTATTAAAGGGTCATAGATTTGCAGGAGGAGGACGTTATCCTTAGTAAGGTCCCATCTAGAAAGTGCTGTGCAGTTTTGGTCTCCAGTGTTCAAAAGTAGGGATGCACCAAATCCAGGATTCAGTTCGGGATTCAGCCAGGATTCTGCCTTTTTAAGCAGGATTCGGGCAATTCCTTCTGCCTGGCCAAACCGAATCCAAATCCTAATTTGCATATGCAAATTAGGGCCAGGGAGGGAAATCACATGACTTTTTGGCACAAAACAAGGAAGTAAAAAATGTTTTCCCCTTCCCACCCATAATTTGCATATGCAAATTAGGATTCGGATTCAGTTCGGTATTCGGCCGAATCTTTCGGGAAGGATTCAGGGGTTCGGCCAAATCCAAAATACAGAATAAGAGAGCCCAAAGAAGAACAACTAACCTAGTTAGGGTATGGAAAGTCTTATGAGGAAAGACTGGCCAAGTTGAGGTTGTTTAGTCTGGAAAAGAGGCGTTTAATGGGGGGGTCATATAATAAACTCTCAGATGTTTTAATTACCAGTAGGTCTTTCCAGCAGACATGAGGATAACCATTCCAATTAGAAAAATGAGGTTCCATCTTTTTGGAAAAGTTGAACCCAACTCCTCAACAAGCATAACAGTAAAAATATATTATTAGGTGAACTGCCCCCTTAATGCAAATATATTCTATAGCTTGTTCTACCCAAGGGACATAGACACAGCATGCCCAGCATTGTAAAGAATCCCACTGGGCTCTGACTGAAGAACAGTGTCAGAACCTTGTAATTGTAACTCTATGGAACATTAGTTGTTTTGAGAACTGGTCTTCAATGCTATTGACATTTTCCGTGTTATGTGGATGGGACATTCCAAGAGTAGTTTTATCAGAACAACTGCAAAAATGTAAAATACAAAGGCAAAGCCACTATCGTTTACTATATTTAGCAATTTAATTTACCGACCCACATTCCTCTGGATCAACTATCAGTTGGGAAGGTTTTATACATAGAAGGGTGAAAAACTGATATTCCATAGAGCTACAATTACCCACCCATTTGACAAGGTTCTGTGGCCCCAAATCCTTTCAGCTTTCCAGATAGACTCCTCAACAACCATCATAGTAATAAATACATTTTAAGGTAAATGACCTCCTTAATGCAAATGTATTCTATATCTTGTCCTACACGTGAGACATCACAATAGACACATCATGCCCATCATTGTAAACAATCCCACTGGGCTCTGACTAAAGCACATGAACTGACACACAAGTTTTTTCCCAAGTTTTGCATGGAACTTAAAGAGATTCTGACACCTGAAGTCAAACTCTTTTTTACCTCTATTATAATAACTGGCTTTGAAAGCTACTTATAACTTTGCCATAAGGTATTTGCATGATGCTTTTACATTACCTGTCTGATCCCCCATGTTCCTGTATGAGGGGGCTGCCATATTTGTGCACCCGGCATCTGTTATCATTACAAACTGTAACTAACAGGCTGAGATGAGACTGTTAGGTTGGCAAAGTAAGAGGGTCAGGGTGTCAGAGAGTCAGGCTTAGACATTTCAGCTAACAGTTATATACAAAAACAAACCTTTCAGCAAAAAATGATCAACATGACCTATAGGTAACAATTAATGTACATTCATATGTTAAATTTCATTTTTTAGTGTCAGTATCACTTTAAAGTATTTTCTTGTTGGGCTGTGTTATTTGTAGTTACCCAACTGATTTAACTGCAACTCCCTTAAGAATGGTTATGTGTGCTGGAAGCTGTGGTTGTTGCCGAGAGCAGAATACTTGCTAGACATGCCCTTACAAGCTCTCGGAATTAATTACATTTCTCATCATTTGACTTTGTTAAACTCATCATTAATCTTGTCAGTGGATTAACTGAGCTTTATTGTTTCTACTTCCATATATATATATGTATAGGTTGTATTAGGGATGCAACAAATCCACTATTTTGGATTCCGCCGGACACCCAAATCCTTTGCGGAAAAAAAGCGTATGCATATTAGGGATGGGAAGGGGAAAAGTTATTTAGTTCCTTTTTTTGTTACAAAAAGTCACATAATTTCCCTCCCCACCCCAAATTAGCATATTAGGATTCGGTTTGGCCACGCAGAAGGATTCGGCCAATCCAAATCCTGCTGAAAAAGGTCTAATCGTGGCCAAATCCCGAACCATCACTAATATTTATATATATATATAGCTCTTCCAGCTATAGTCAGGTGATCCCACTGGTGTCTAATAAAAGGGCAACCAAGTGTGGGAGTTTTACTTTGGAAGCAGCGAGTAAGTTGCAGGTAAAACTTAGTCCCTTTGTAAAATGTATAATGAAGCAATAGAATTCTTAATGAATCAGATGAAATTGAGCGTAGGACTGGCCAGATATGGGATGACTTTGACGTAGTTGGCCAGCTTAAATATATTGCAATATATGGACAAACAATCCCTGTTGTTTAAAGGGTAAGGCATTTTTTAGTAGCTGTATGCACAAAATGTCTCAATGTCTTAAATATATTGATAATGGGTTGAGTGCAGAGGACCTCTTGTATTTCTCTATTGGTAATGTATTAAATTTTATATGAAGGAGGCTGTAGGAGGGAGGGTACACTGGGCTTGGTATAATATGTAGTCAGATGAAACTGCCTTTAATCTGAGTAATAACAGTAATGTTATGCAGAATCACTGGTGTAGACTGTATAATTCATTTCAGGTTCATTCACAGATCAATGTTCTGATAGGATGTGAAGAGAAGCAGTAAAGTGGCATGCACAGGGGAGGCCATGGAGCACAGGGGAGGCCATGGAGCACAGGGGAGGCCACATATATTGTTTTATTGGTGGTCCACTATTAGTTGAGAACTTTTACCATTTTGCAAAGTGGGTGTGGCCCGGTGTACAGTTGGGGTGGGACCTAGAATGACATCATAACTTGCACACTGTGCCTAGCCCGTTTCTCAGCTCAATGCCCATGAACAACTGGAACATACAGAGTACAATTTAAAACCACAAGGGAATGTCCTATAATGATGGGATGGCAGGTAACTACCTGGAAATGCCAGAGAGTTGACCTCACTGGATTTTTGGGCCTTCCTAAATTTTGGGAATTAGACATTGATATTATTATAT
>CM044442.1:120659947-120671083 GCA_024363595.1 Xenopus borealis | reverse complement strand
TGATTTTTGTTAACGGTGTGCACCATTACCTGTTACTATATATATATATATATATATATGAATAAATAAAATATCATCAGTGTCTCAACGGGCCCACCATACTTCTGTGCCCCACCATACTTCTGTGCCCCAAGGTATTTTCCTGTACTGCAGACCTTTTGATAATCTTATATACACCCTGCAATTAAAATGATCTGACCTCCATTCTTTTTAATCTGTGCAGCATTGGACATTATAACAAGGTACGTGGTTAACGAGACCCGTGGGTAGAAATACTTGCATTTAGGGACCTTATTTGAAAATCAGTGGATAAACTGTTAGCGCTCTGCTCCTTACATTGTAAGGATTACACTTCTGATGTCGGTATTATTTGTTATTTGGCCTTTGTGTGAACAAGCTGGTATTTAAGTGCCACTAATTGTGCAAATAAACTCTTGTTTAAAGAAGTTCTCTTCAGGTTGGGAATAGTTTCTTCTCCAATGCATCTGCTAACAAAGATGTATATAACTTGCATATAGGTTTTCCCTGAAGTGAATGTGGATTGCAAAGAATTAGTGCAAAGAATTAGTGCAAAGGAATATCTGTGAAACATAAAAGGAGGTCAAGTTGGTAAAAGTTTAATCCTCTGTAGAATTTACAGCTGGTTGCTTAAAGCAATTAATAACTGTATAATCACGTAAAGCACGGCAACAGATGGTGCTCTGGTCAAACTCTTCTCAGAATCCATTGAAGGTATTTACTGCTCCGATGAAGGTGACGTCTCTAATCAATTGGCATCCTCTGAAGCATAACCTTATCATTCGGATTTACGCATTTCAGCTTATGATTAAAATTCGAAATTCACCTTTTTCTGATCAAGGTGACTCAAGAGGCCTTAGTAATGCCGTAACAAGTGAGCAGCAAAACAAAAAGATAAAATCAAAGGTAGTCAAAGAGGAAGGGACGTTGTTGATTGTCTAATGCAGGGGTCAGCAACCTGTGTCTCCGGAGCCACATTCGACTCTTCATCCCGATTGCTGCGGCTCCAACTCTGCCCAGTTAACTCAAATATATAGTGCCTACTGGCATCATTAAAGGAGATTTCACTGTGCTTAAAGGTGTAAAGACCCCTATCCCTCCAGCCAGGACTGGACTGAGAATCAAAATAGGCCCTGGCATTTCAGGTACACAAGAGGCCCATTAGCCCACATAGAGGCCCAAACAGCCCCCACCAGCCCACTAAACACTGACTTTCTATGGGACCTTATAGCAGCCCATCTGGCATTTGCCCTAACCCACATATTGCCAGTCTGGGCCTGCCTCCAGCCACCCCCGCATTGTGTGCCACTACTGTGCCATGATCGCTCTCTCACTGTGCCGTCCCCCCCTGCGCCCCCATAGGAAGCTGATCCCACAGAAGCGCATGCCAGCTCCTGCCCGGGGTTACCTTTGTGCTGGGACCCATGTGATGCAGTTGAAGAAAGTAGCATTAAAAAGGTGAAGACATTGCTTGAAATACCCGTGGATGGCTACATGTTGCCTGGGTGCCGGGTCCCATGTGATGTCCCGCAGCAGGTTCGGCTCACACTGTTGAAGAAATCGATTGAAATCCCACGCTACACGTCTTGCTCTCTATACAGCGGGTGCTGTGTGTGTAGTGATCGGCGGGGATTTCAAACAATTTCTTCAAATTATTGCAAATGACCCAAACCTGCTGCAGGAGATAACATGGGCCCCGGCATCCAGGGACATCACATGGGACCAGGCAACATGTAGCAATCTGCTGGGATTTCAAGCGATGTCTTCAACTTGTTTCAAACAATTTTCCTCAACTGCTGTGGGACCAGGCACTCAGGTAACCCCTGGACCCCAAGGCCAGAGTCCAGCAGAGCTGCAGCAGGTTCGAGGGCTATAGACATGTATAGGACGCATATTTTAAGGACGTCTATATCCCGCGCCTTTAACTGCTAACACTGGCGACTTCTTCAGTGTGTGAACCCTGCTCCAGCCATTACTATCTACATTGGCCATAGGTGCAACCCCTTCCCAACTATACCTGCAACTCCTGCTATGGACCATGTTTGTAAGATCTGTAAGGGAACAAATGTGGACTTATAGATATTACAGAAAAAAAGGGAAAAGCCTACTCACCCTTGTGCCCCAAGTACACAGAGCTAGTAAAAGGGTGACTAGAGCAGACATAGGCAATGGCGATTTTAAAGTTTATAAACTGTGTTATGTTTTGCGGCTCCAGACTATTTTTCTTTAGTGGAAGAGGGGGCGAAATGGCTGTTTTGATAGTAGAGGTTGCTGACCCCTGGTCTAAGGGCTGTGACACACTAGGCTATTTGGGGAGATTGAGTCGCCTGGCTAATCACATGCGGCGATTCGTTTTCCGAAGTCGCCTGAAGTACTTCGGGCAACTTTGGAAAATGAATCGCCGCGTGTGATTAGTGCTGGCGATTTTTCATTTAAGCCAGCGCAAAGTGAGGGAAGGTGTTTGGGGAGATTGGTTGCCGCAAAATCGAGGCGATTAGTCGCCAGGCAACTCAATCTCCCCAAATAGCCTAGTGTGTCACAGCCCTTAGAATGCCACTGAATATACATCATAATAAAGGTTAAATGTAAAGCTAACTCCCATGTAAAGGGATATTGTCATGGGAAAACACATCAGTTAATAGTGTTGCTCCAGAAGATTTCTGAAATCCAATTCTCAAAAGATCAAACAGATTTTTTTATATTCAATTTTTAAATCTGACATGGGGCTAGACATATTGTCAGTTTCCCAGCTGCCCCAGTCATGTGAATGGAACTGCTTTCTGGCAGACTGATATTTTTCCTTCTCAATGTAATTGAATCAGTCTCAGTGGGACTTGGCTTTTACTATTGAGAGTTGTTCTTAGATCTACCAGGCAGCTGTTATCTTGTGTTAGGGAGCTGTTATCTGGTTACCTTCCCATTGTTCTTTTGTTAGGCTGTTGTTGGGGGGGATGGGGAGTGAAATCACTCTAACTTACAGTACAACAGTAAGAGTTGGGGCAGACAGGCAGATTCGGGAGATTTAGTCGCCTGGCCTCTTCTGTGGGGCGACAACCTTCCTGAACTGCCTTCCGTCTGCTTGAATGAAGAATCACCTGTGCGAATACACTTGCGGCAATTCGATTTCCGAATCTACCATTTCTATGGTAGATCTGCCAGAACAACTACAGGTATGGAATCCCTTATCTGGAAACCCAAGAAAGCCCAAGGTCATCTCTTATAGACTCAATTTTAATCAAATATATTCAAAAATGTGAAACATTGTTTTTTTTCCCTGTAATTATAAAAAGTGCTTGATCCCAACTTTAAGTAATACCTATTGAAGGCAAAACAGTCCCATTGGGTTTATTTAATTTTGAAATAATTTGTAGCAGATTTGGAGATCCAGATTATTGAAAGATACCTGATCAGGAAAGCCCCAGGTTCCGAGCATTCTGGAAAACAGAACCTGTTGTGAGACTTGCAAATTAATTTAGAAAAGTACAGGGTGTCATTTTGAATGTATTTTGTTTTCTCTTTAATTAAAAACTTTTTTTAAAAGATGAATATTTTCATTCAAGGGAGCAGCCGGAACTGCCCTAGAACCTCACTAGAACCTCATCCAAACACATAAATGAAACAAAGCTCTCTGGTGGGCAAATGATCATGAAAACACTTGCAGGATAGGGGTTCACCTATGTTTATCATCCACATATTCAACTGTATTACTCAGCATTAATCAAAGCAATTCAAATGTATTTATTCAAAATACTCATGAACTCCTTTTGAATGGAATTTTTTAGTAATTCCATTCATCCCCTCCGAATTGTGTCTGTAGGTTACCTTCCCATTTAGACTGTAAGCCCTACGGGGTAGGGTCCTCCAGCCTTTTGTCTCCTTGACACTGAGCACTTAATCTGTATTGTAATTATATTTTATATTTATGTGAATTGTATTTCTAATAATGCACTTATTGTTACTTCTTATTTCAATGACCCCTTGTTTGTTACTACTGATTTATTGTTTGGCTGTAAAGTGCTTTGCCCTCAAGGAGCGCTATACAAATAAAAATATACATACATAACAGAAAAATAATAGAAAAATATAGATATATAAATAGAGAGAGATAGATAGATATAGATAGACAGACAGATAGACAGAATGTTATATAGAGAGATATACTGTATATGATACAGAGAAAGATAGATAGCTAGAGAGAGCAATAGATAGATTACATAGATAGATAGATAGATAGATAGATAGATAGATAGATAGATAGATAGATAGATAGATAGATAGATAGATAGATAGATAGATAGATAGATGGATGGATCGATGGATGGATAGATAGATGGATGGATGGATGGATGGATGGATGGATGGATAGATAGATAGATAGAGACAGGCTGACAGACAGACAGACAGACAGACATATTAGATAGATTAGATAGATAGATAGATAGATAGAGATAGAAAAAAGCGAGAGTGATAGACAGACAGATACATTGTTCTAGTGATACACATATAAACAAACCACAAGCTACATTGGAATAGTCTTGTCACTGCTATCAAGAGTAGTTCACTACCCAAACATATAAATATAGCAATCCTCCTGCATCTGGCACCTCCAATACACTTAAGACCCTTTATTTACATATAAGTATTATAAAGAGTAATGCGCCCCTCCTCCAATAGTCATAGAGAATACCTTGTTCTTGCCTATTGGAGGAGGGGTGCATGTACCATGACCTACATATGGGCACTCAGCCTCCAGCCTTTTACCTTTACATGTTAATCATAAATATTATATATACACACTATATAAATCTTTTAAAAATGTAACAGATGATGTAAAGTCAACTTTCTTTAACGTCAGCAAAATAAAGATACATACATTGTTCTAAAACCCAATTGCGAGTAGAGAGACAGGCCGGGAGGCTCATGTACATTAATCATCTTGAGTTGAATTAAAGATTTCACAACCTCTTAAATATTCAGCTCCACCAATATAGTAATTATGAACACCCAAGCATCTTACATAGGATTGTACTTAAGAAATGCCCAGTAAGCAGGGTTTGTTACTATGGAAACAAATACAGTGCATGACAGTTGCTTGTGGAGGAGAGTACTGGGAAGCCGGCAGTAGCTTGCAGAAGAAGGCGTCCGTTTTAGGATTTTTAGGTTTCGGGTTATACAGGGAACAGCAATAGCTTCTCATGGGAAATAATTTTAGGGTGGTGCAAATATGGGTGGTTGCTCTGGGCCCCCTTTAATATAGTTTATATATTGAACTTTATGTTCCCATCAATTATTCACTGTTAGGAGATCCCAGTGGTGTCCAATAAAAAGGCCAATCATTTGGTATTTTTTAAACCACATATACAGTAAATATATTGCAATCTATGGTAAACAATCCCTGTTATTTAATGAGGACACTGTTTATGGTTGCCACCTTCTGTCCCGTGGGACTCCAGGCAGGGGGGCGGAGCTGCGATTCAATGGGGCAAGTCCGTAACACGGCAAGGAGCAGGTCATGACATCATGAGTGGAGCTATGGCTAATTGGCCAATTTCCACGTCAGTCATAAGAGATTCTGCTGAATTTCCTAATTTAGAAAAACCAGGCAGTTTTGACCCAGACAGCCCTTCAAAAAACTGGACTGTCCAGATCAAAACCAGACAGGTGGCAAGCCTAGGCGTGTTTCATCTCCAACATGTAGCATAGTATTAGTATATTATAAAATAGTATTACTATAGTATTAGTATAACATCATATTAGTATAGCATAATATTAGTATAGTATAACATAGCATTAGTATTGTATAGCATAGTAGTAGTATAGTATAAAATAGTAGTAGTATAGTATAACATAGTATTAGTATAGTATATCATAGTATTAGTATAGAATAAAATAGTATTAGTATAGTATAGCATTGTATTAGCATAGTATAGTATAGCATAGCATTAGTATACAGTAGTATAGCATAGTATTAGTATAGTATAAAATAGTATTAGTATAGTATTAAATAGTATTAGTATAGTATAAAATAGTATTAGTATAGTATAAAATAGTATTAGCAAAGTATAAAATAGTATTAGTATAGTATAACATAGTACTAGTATAGTATAGCATTGTATTAGTATAGTATTAGTATAACATAGAATTATTATAGCGTAATATTAGTATAGTATAAAATAGTATTAGTATAGTATAACATAGTTTGTTTTTTGCTTATTTTATTTGTGTATGATGATTTTCAATTCTGGCATCAGTTATTAGATTATGGTCCAGTTCACTGAACACACATCAGTTGTGCAGCTAAACACAAGCCACTGAGGGAGTTGTGCAATTATTGTAGGTCAAGACTGGTGTTAGTTCCCTTGATTTCAAAGCAGACTCATCTTTATGGCTATGTGTCTGACGTTGCTGTAGCTTATAGAAATACTTTAGGGAAGAGCGTGGTATATGAGCTTTTTATTACCTTGAGTGCATCTCAGGTCTCTATGGGTAAATGTACATCTATTAAATGGGTGAGTATGAAGACATTGGGGGGAATGTAATTAAAGTCTCGAAGAGAAAAACATTGCGCACCAAGTTAAAATCCACATCTCGCAATCCTTACAATCCTTAAACGGTTATTACATCACAAATCGTTATTGCGCATTGCTGATTATAATTGCTTGAAGGTGTTTGGAACAAAAAATTTGATTTTCAGTAAGAAGTTTTATTACATTGACATCGCATTAGCGCTAAGTATAAAATTCGCAAACGGCCTTCCGCTGCAGGAAGTGGTCGCTAAACAGTTTCCTGGTTCGCAAAAGGTATATTGCATTCGCGCAAAGCAAAATTTGTTCGCGCAAAGGCTTAACTTTTTAGCAATGCGAATAATTTTTGGGTTACCGATATATATTACATTCCCCCAATTGTGAATTAATCACAAGAAATCTATTTCCCATTTGTACGTCGGCTACAGAAATGACAGTGAAACTGCTCCACAGCAGAGGGCATTATCATTCCCCCCCAGCACCCTCTGTGCACATGAACAAAATGGAATAAGTCAGCATTCACTAAAAGCCTTCCTAGCACACTCACACAGATGGCATTGAACTATCATTGTTATTAGTAAAGTTGATTAGTGATGGGCGAATTTATTCGCGGCGAACTCCCGCGATTTGCTGCTGGCGAATAAATTCGCGAAACGCCAGAGAAATTTCGTTTTTGACGTGATGCATCGAAAACTACGCGACGCACACCGAAAAAGACGCGACGCGTGCCAAAAACAAATTTTTTGCCAATTCGCAAATTTCTCTGGAAATTCACGAATTTTTCGGCGAAGCGAAACTGGGGAGATTCGCCCATCACTAAAGTTGATGCCAAAAAAAACATATGCAAGACCCCAGCAACATTTACATCAGTAAAGCAATCGAACTGCTGCTGCCTACCTCAATCATTATTCATGAACTGCCATCAAATAGAATGATAGGGCCCTAATAAAAAAATATGCCCCCTCACTCCTTATGCTAAAACCCCACTCTTATCCACCAAAACCCTCATAAGACCCACCCCTTTGCAAGATACAAACTGCATCAGGCTTACATATTAAAGGGATACTGTCATGAGAAAACGTTTTTTTTTCTTCAAAACACATCAGTTAATATTGCTGCTCCAGCAGAATTCTGCACTGAAATCCATTTTTCAAAAGAGCAAACTGATTTTTTTTTTATATTTAATTTTGAAATCTGAAATGGGGCTAAACAGATATATATTTCCCAGGTGTACTCAGTCATGTGACTTGTGCTCTGATAAACTTGCTGTATTGCAAGTTAGAGTGAAATCAACCCCCTCCCTCCCCCCAGCAGCCTATCAGCAGAACAACGGGAAGGTAACCATCAACCTGCATCAGGTTTACATATTAATGGGATACTGTCATGGGAAAACATGTTTTTTTTCAAAATGCATCAGTTAATAGTGCTGTTCCAGCAGACTTCTGCACTGAAATCCATTTTTCAAAAAGAGCAAACTGATCTTTTTTTATATTTAATTTTGAAATCTGAAATGGGGCTAGACAGATATATATTTCCCAGGTGTACTCAGTCATGTGACTTGTGCTCTTATTAACTTGCTGTATTGCAAGTTAGAGTGAAATCAACCCCCCTCTCCCCCCAGCAGCCCATCAGCAAAACAACGGGAAGGTAACCAAATAATAGCCCCCTGGTAGATATAAGAACGCCTCTCGATAGAGAGAACATGACCAGGCAAAATGACCTAAGATGCACCTACGCACCAATATTATAAGTAAAAAAATGCGCTTGTTGGGTTAGGAATAACATTTTACATGGTAGAGTGAATTATTTGCAGTGTAATTTAGAAATAAAAACAACACCATAAAAATCATGACAGAAGGACATTTTTATATTAAAGGGTGGGTGGTTTTGATATAATAAAGGAAAACATTCCCAGGTTGCCCTTGACTTTACTGTGAATACCTGGATTTGGAAATTGGCCATTTCATATGGTGAGCACCAGGTGGCGTGACAGTATTCTACTTTGCAACGCTGGGGTCCTGAGTTCAATTCCGTTATGCTTTGGTAGCCGAGGATGAGGAGAGTATAACAGTGGTTTATTTGCAGGTTCATGCAGCCCTTACATAACAGCAGTAACTTCTTACTTTTACTTTCAAGTTGTACAGAAAGTCCTGTGTATGCACAGTGACTCCCGCAGGCCATTTGTATAAACACCACATATTCCTGCTGGTGTAATATCTGCAAGGAGTTTGTATGTTCTCCCTGTGTCTGCATGGGGTTAATCAGTCTTTCTCCCACTCTAGGCAGGTACATTGACCATAGTGTGTGTGTATTAGATTAATATGAATGATATCTGTGAAGTGCTACATAAATAATAAAAAAACAAAAAAAAAATCTGCTATCTCAGAGTTAAACCTTCTTGCAGATAAAATGCATTTAAAGGGGTGGTTCACCTTCATGTTAACTTTTAGTATATTGTAGAAGGGCCAATTCCAAGAAACTTTTCAATTGGTCTTCATTATTTAATTTTCATCGTTTTTTATTGACTTCTTCTGTTTCTTTGCAGCTTTCAAATGGGGGTCAGAGACACTATCTAAAAACACATGCTCTATAAGGCTACAAATGTATTGTTATTGTCACTTTTTATTACTTATCATTCAATTCAGTCCATCTCCTATTCATATTCCAGTCTCTTATTCAAATCATTGCAGGGTTGCTAGGGTAATTTGTACCCTAGAAACCAAATTGCTGACACTGCAAACTGGAGAGCTGCTGAATAAAAAACGAAATAACTATAAAACCACAAACAATAAAAAATTCAAACCAATTGCAAATTGTCTCAGAATATCACTCTCTACATAATACTTAAAGTTACCTCAAAGGTGAACCACCCCTTTAAAAAATAGGTTTATAGCAAGTTATTTATAGTGCCACTTCAAAGCACCTTCAATGTCCAATATTTTACTCAATTCTGCAACAGACCAGCACCAAAACCTTATTTCCTGGATTCCCCCATGGCAGCAACTAATGGGTTAATCCCCTATCATGAGAATGGACAGGCTTAACAAGTGACCAATTAAAGAAGACCTAAAGAACCCTCTCCATCCCCCTATTCCCTGTCTTTTTTTTTTCCTGTCCGCTGAGTTTGGATAGGCTTTTTTATTTTGTTCTCACCTGGGTCATGGTTGGCCCTTTTCTCCACTTCGGTGAAGCCTCTGCAAGGGGTATCCGCTTGGCGCTCTGCCCGTCAGAGGGTCTCCCCCTCCTCGTTCCTCCATTTTTCTGGGTGCAGGAATGGTTGTGCGTTCGCCTAGAGGAAGCATTCTGCAAAGGTGGGGAGAGGCTAGGCGCCGATGGCAGTGGGGGAGAACGCAGGGTTAGCTGTTGTTCTTGCGTTCCAGCGCCCTTGCGTTCCATTCACGGGAAGTGACGTCACTTCCGGTTTTTCGGATCGTGGCGCCAAAGTAAGTTTTAAAAGTTTCTTAGACACAGAGTATAGCGGTTCATGCTGCTGCTCTGGTTGTCTTGCTCTGCTCTTTGATTTTGATCTTAGGTAGGTGTTACTGCTTCCAATTCATTCTCCCTCTCTGGAAGGTATTCAGCTTCCTTCTGGATTGCTTATCTCTCTCTCTCTATCTCTATAGTAGCCCTCACCATGGATTCCCCCACTGCCCATGGTTCACATCGCTCAGGTTCTAGGTGAGATCGGATTTTGTTTTTATTTTTTATTTTTTTTAATTTTTTTATTCTTTGTTGTTGTTTTTACTTCTTATTGTTCATCTTCGCAGGCTCTCTGCTAGAAGATCCCATTCCGGTCATAAGGAAGTTCAGATTGGCTCCGAAGAACCCGCAGCACCTAACCCTGGGGAAAGTATGGATGCACCCAGATGTAAAGCTTGCCCTAATAGGGCTTTAAATGGAAAAATTTTATGTCGAGACTGCCTTTCTGAAGTGGCAGGTGAGACTTCCAGGGAACCTTCAGATGTTTTGGATATGATCAAAAAAGCTGTTACGGAAGGGATGCTTTTTTTCTGAGGCTGAATCAGAAGAGGATTCTACACAATTATTTGATTTTAAGTTGGTGGATCCCTTGGTGAGAGCCATTAAGGAGGCGTTGAATTGTGAGGAAGATAAAGAGGAGACCTCTAAGGCTAAGAAATTATTTATGTCTAAACCTAAAAAGTCCAATTTTTTTCCTATCTTTGAAGAAGTAAAGGAGGTGATAGCTTTGGAGTGGAGGAGGATGGAAAAGAAGCCATCAGTCAAAAATAGGTTAGCTAAACTTTATCCTTTTTCACAGGAAGATTCGAAATTTTGGGATTCGCCTCCGGTTGTTGACGCAGCTTTGGCTCGGTTGGCTAGGAGATCAACGCTTCCAGTGGAGGATGCTACTAGTTTCAAGGATCCGATGGAAAGACGAATGGATAATGAATTGAAGAAGGCCTACACGGTTTGTGGATCTGCCCTTAAACCGGCAATCGCTTTATCTGCCTTTTCCAGGGCTTTCAGATTTTGGGTGGCGAATATCGAGGAAGCCCTAAAGAATGAAGTTAGCCGAGAGAAGATCATAGATGCCTTGGGTGAACTCAAATTGGGAGCGGACTTCATGGCGGAA
>CM044442.1:120645497-120656720 GCA_024363595.1 Xenopus borealis | reverse complement strand
GCCATGGGGGAACTCCAGGAAAAGAGAATTACGGTAAGTATGAAAGGAATTCTCATTTTTGTGCTGCAGACAAGAAACTGATGTTGAAAGTAGCGTAAATATTGTTGGAAAGATATGGCATAGTTTATCGGCTAAAATGTACTCGAAGCATTAATTGTTTTAGAGCCTTGGTTTTAATTCTATCAGTCATGATTTTATAACGTTGCTCTTAATCTGAGCACAAAGTTGTGTGTTTCCTGGTGTGTGAATCTGTATAAATGATTATTTATAATTTGCACTATATATTTGTTAATTACTGTAAATATTCCTCCATCTCAGTGCAGTCATGTCACTAAACTGAAGTCATCTAGATATCTACTTATTAGTAATCATGTGTCACCGAAGTGTAATTAGTTCTGTTATGACACAGCAGTGATAACTGACAAAAGGTGGTCACACAAAGATTTCCAACAGTTCACTGGGAAATTACACAGATGTGTTTTTAGATCTTCTATTGTGTGGTCATTCTAACGTCAATGCTCATTGCTCCAGTCCAGTAACCAACAGCAACCAATCAGATTTAATCTAATGAATATATTTGATTGCTATGGGTTATTGCAAGTAGCACTCAATAGATGAAAGGATGATTCACCACAGCTGGGCAGAAGAGTACTCCTCAGCACTTTATTCACCTGTACAGGTTTGGGACCTGTTACCCAGAATTCTTGTGACTTGGAATTTGGATCTCCATACACAAAAAACACAATATAAACATTAAGTAAACCCAACGGGATTGTTTTGCCTCCAAAAAGCATCCATTATATTATAGGCGTGATCAAGTATAAGGTACTGTTTTATTATTTATTACAGAGAAAAAGAGAATATTTTTTTAAAAATTTTAATTATTTGATTAAAATGGATTCTAAGGACATGACCTTTCAGTAAGGTGGAGCTCTCTGCATAATGAGTTTCCGGATAACTGATCCCCATTTCCTTTCCCCATGCGTAAAAAAATTATCTTTGGCACATGTTTTTAAAATGAGAGGAAACAAGGTTGATTCTAAATAGTAGTAAATTATATATTTCCCCCCCTCCAATGACAGATTATGTCTGCATCAACTTCTACACTGTGCCAAAAAAAGCAATACTCCTGACATGGAAAGCTATGGAACCACCTACCCATGGCTTTTGGATAAAACAAAAATATGACATTCTCCCAAGACAGAAACTTACATACCTGGCCCGTGGGTGTCCAGCAAAGTTTGAAAAAGTTTGGGACCCCTGGTTGGCTGATTCACAAAACTCCACTGCAATCGAAGAATAGAGACATTTGTTCGTCACAATGGACTATTGGTATATGAGAAGCTGCGCTTGGGATAGCCATCACTTTCTTTCTTCTTCTCTACACTACTTTCTTCCCTCTATCTTTTCTATACTACAAAAGTTATTAAAGAACATCTTACAAAAAAAATTATGTATTTTCACTCTAGAATCCCACAGTGGGTTGTGTGTGTCCAATCAGTGGCTCGTGAGGAACTTGGAAACTTGCTCACCAACCCCTTGGATGTTGCTCCCAGTGGTCTCAAAGCAGGTGCTTTTTTTGAATTCCAGGCTTGGAGGCAAGTTTTGGTTGCATAAAAACCAGCTGTACTGCTAAACAGAACCTCCTGTAGGCTGCCAGTCCTCATAGATGCTACGAATAGTCAACCACAGGCCATAACTGGCACCCCAGGAACTTTTTGAATGCTTGTGTTGCTCTCTCTTGGCAACTTGCTCACCAACCCCTTGGATGTTGCTCCCAGTGTTCTCAAAGCAGGTGCTTTTTTTGAATTCCAGGATTGGAGGCAAGTTTTGGTTGCATAAAAACCAGCTGAACTGCTAAACAGAACCTCCTGTAGGCTGCCAGTCCTCATAAGGGCTATGAATAGTCAAACACAGGCCATAACTGGCACCCCAGGAACTTTTTGAATGCTTGTGTTTCTCTCCAACTTTTCAATACATTTGAATGTGGCTCACAAGTTAAAAAGGTTGGGGATCCCTGGTTTAGACAGACATTAAATTTCACCATTTTATAAATATGCCATATGACCACATTGATATATGGAAAAATGTTTGGTTCTGCAGGTTCATAGGAAGGTAGAAAACATAACTGGTTTGTAAGCAGGGGCTAACTGTGAGGCTGGTGGGCAGCTTGCCGCAATCTACGACACATCTCAACTTTTTGCTGTGGTCGTCTGTGCAAGAGCCGCAGAATGCGCTTGAGATGAAACACAGCCAGATCTGTAAGTTATTCCCTCATTCAGAGTCTGCTTTAACTTAAAGAAGCAAATGAATCAACTTTGCTAATCTCAGCGTACATTTGATTGATGGAATTATACATGCAGCAGCCGTGCGGATTTTATTAATGCACAAAGTGAGAACTGGAACCATGATCAATTAGTCTACTGCTGTCTTTTTCAATAACACGTACGCTCCCACTCTAGAAAGAGTATGTAATATATTTCTAGCTTGCAGCTTTTCTCAAGCTCCCTAAAGCTGCCCATAGATGTTAAAGGAAAACTATACCCCCACAATGAATGCTTGAGCAACAGTCTATATCAGGGATCAGGAACCTTGGCTCTCCAGCTGTTAAGGAACTACAAGTCCCAGAATGCAATGAAGGAGTCTGTCATGATTCATAAAGGCAAATGCATTGTGGGACTTGTAGTTCCTTAACAGCTGGAGAGCCAAGGTTCCTGATCCCTGGTCTATATCATATTAAGTGGCATATTAAAGAATCTTCCTAAAATGGTATATATATTTAAGTAATTATTGCCCTTTTACATCTCTTGCCTTGAACCACCATTTGGTGATGGTCTGTGTGCTGCCTCAGAGATCACCTGACCAGAAATATTTCAACTCTAACTGTAACAGGAAGAAGTGTGGAAGCAAAGGACACAACTCTGTCTGTTAATTGGCTCATGTGACCTAATGTACAGTTTGTTTGGTATGTTTGTGTGCACCGTGAACACCCTGGAACACCTTCTTCTCACTGGATCTGTCTTACCTAAGGGAGGGAGGGTGGGAAACAAAAAACAAGTAAGTCTGAGCTCCTACACAAAGGCATCTCCTTAAAAAACCTTGCCTGGCCAACACGCCTCCTCCTGCCTCCACCCCCAGACCGCCCCTCTTTTCCCCCACTGTTGCCAGTCCCCTTCCATTGTTCTTACCTGGGGGCTAGCAGAGAAGTAGTGGGGGAGGCTAAATTACTCAGGCTGTACCTGAGGGGGAAGGGGGGCCTCACCTAACACCATTTCTGCCCTAGATGGGCTTCATTCCCCCTAAGATGTGTATTAATGGGCCAGCTCTCATGTTGATCCCATACTGATACAATGTCTTGTGACAGAATCTCTGTCTGCAAATGCAGAGGTGTTAATAAAGTTATGACTTCTTGAAGCAAGAGAAGCATGGTGTCTGCAAGCACAGATAAAACTGAGTTACCAGTAGAGTTGGCACCTAGCAACAGGGTCATGATTAGAAATCTTGGGGCCCCATACAACAACATTTTTGGGCCCCCCAGGCCCTGCCCATCCCAGCCCCCCACCACAGAACCTGCCCACAGAACACGACACATCAGCGCTAAAAAAATGTAACCCCCCCACACACGTTTCAAAAAGCTAAAAGTGGTCAGGACCCCTTTATAAGTTAAAAAAAGCTTTGGCACCAGGGCCCCCATAAAAGATTTTTTTTAATTTGGTGGTCAGAGTCCCCTACACGTTAAAAGAAATCACTATTGACCATGGCCCCTGATAAGTAAAAAAAAAATTGTCATCAGGGCTCCCAATAAGTTGAAAAAAAAAAAAAAAACATTGGCCCCCTCTTACAAGTAAAAAAAAAATTGGGGCCCCAGAGAATATTGGTGGCAGGGGCCTATAGAGTATTAAAATAATACATTGGTGAGCAGGGGATCAAAAAACACACATTGGACAGAACTTCAACGTCGCTTCAGGACTTCAGGACAATCTTGGCTGTTTTCTCTGCTTCGGGTCCCGGTACAGGAGTACCCCCTGTGCTCCCCTGGTGGCGGCCCTGCCTGCCCAATATTTCAACTGGTAAAATACCAGCCAATGACAGGTCAGGTATTACAAATTTACTGGCAATGTATCTTTTGATAATCATTCCGCCCCAGCCTGCCTTCAACCCCCCTCCCCATAAATCCCTCTTTAAAACTGGGGGTTATAATCCATACAAAATTCCTGTCGGTAGGCTTTCAGCCCTCCCACTTATGTGACTACTCCACCCCTTTTCATCGCAGCTCACCCCAAAAATATTAACCCCGCCCCTTTATGTTATTGACCCGCCCCTCCTTTCCCACCTCCACCCTGATAACCATGGGCCGGTATTTTACATTAAAAAAAGATGACAACTCTAGCCACTCTTTATTAGTTATCCCATCTCTGAAAGGACAAGGAAAGCCTGGATACACTTTCTTCAGTATTTTAAGTCCTGTGAGTGCTGATCCTTTCTGGGGTGGATATATATATATATATATATATATATATACACAGGATGTCTGGCTGAAGTTTTCTCAGTGTTCCTTGCTTTAACATAGCTGATAACTCCACAGGCCACACGAAAATTCCTGCAAATATGAACTGTAAGGTAGCGAGATCTCACTGACAACTTTGCCAATGTATTCACTGGTGTTGTTCTGCACCTCTGCTTTTAGTCATGATGAAGTGGAGCTCTGTAGGTGGGAAATCACAGATGAGTCACTGATTTGTAATGTAGCAGTGAAAATAAATAGGATGACAAGCTCATGAGCGCCTGTTAAGTGCGAATTTGTGATACTTTATAATCGACGCTGGGAACTGAACAGAACATTTGGACAAGCATTGGTACACTTAAAGGCATGCTGGTGCTTTATTGCAACTATTTGTCATTGTATCAGTAAATAAATGGATGATAGAACTTAAATTAAAAATCTAAATAGAGGCCGTTAGAATGGATATATAGATATGTTCAGTTAAAAACAGGAAAATGAATTAAAGAAGAACAAAATTTTAAAGAGAATTTTGTATTACAAAAAGCGGCAGCGCCAAATCGCCAATGCACACATGGCGCGGCGATTTCTGGAATCGCACGAAGTTGCTTCGTGAGGAAACTTCGAGCGATTCCGGAAATCACTGCGCCGCGTGTGCATTGGCGCTGGAGCTTTTTAATTTAAACAGGCGGTGGACAGGGAGAAGGCAGTTCGGGGAGATTGTCGCCTCCAGAATCACCAGGCGACAGAAACTCCCCGATTCTCCCTGTCTGCACCAGCCCTTAAGCTGTGAGTCTAACTTTCCCAAGAGAACTGTTATCTTATACAATTACTTATTTGCTTATCTCAAATTGTTACAAAAGTATCTTATCTGCTGCTGTGGCTGTTCTGGGATTCTTTGCCAAAAGCCAATTCAGTTAGAAACGTTGTTTCTTTTTCTGGCTGTTCAGTGCAGAGAAATCAGGACTTTCCAGTACAAAAGAGGGACTGCAGGTTTTGCTTTCATAAGAGGGACTGTCCCTCTGAAAACAGGACAGTTGGGAGGTATGTAGAAACTGATGCTACAGGGCTGGTTAATAATCAATTCTGGTCCTACCCCTCAAAAGCTGGAAGGATGAAGAACTGTAATTTATGTTATATTCTGCAGAGAAATCTGGACTACGTGATGTATGTTATAAGGTCTTAATGGATGTTCAATATACCAAAGAATAACAAGGGACAACTTTGCAATACCCTGCAACAGGGAAATTTCAGGGTTTTTGGTGCATTCTGAGATGCATTTCATTGAAAAAAAGTTCACACTTTGCATATGCAAATTAGGATTTGTTTCAGTATTTGTCCAAATCTTTCACAAAGGATACAGAGATTCGTCCGAATCCCAAATAGTGGCTTTGGTGCATCCCTACTTTTCAGCGACATGTTGTACCCGGGTGAAGCTCTCTAATGCAGTGAATTAGGCCTATGATATGCAATGTGCCATGAGAAGTGTATGTTTTGCTGCACTGGGCACTGTGGGCAATGAATACAGTTACATTGTGCAAGTCTTTTGCATAATCTACAGTTAATCCTTCCCAATCCAACACAGGTCTTAAAGGAGAAGAAAAAGTTAAAACTAAGTAAGCCTTATCAGAAAGGTCTATATAAATACACCAGTAAACCCTCAAAGTAATGCTGCTCTGAGTCCTCTGTCAAAAGAAACAACACATTTATTTCCTTATATTGTGTACACATGGGCTTCTGTATCAGACTTCCTGTTTTCAGCTTAAACCTCCTTGCCCCGGGCGTGAGCATGCTCAGTTTGGACCTCTCCCCCTCCCTTCTCTGCTGTAATCTGAGCCCACAGCTATAAGTGAGCAGGGAGTGACTCAGACAGGAAGTGATGTCACATTAAGATAATACTGCAGCTGCTATCCTAAACAAACAGAGGGATTCTAGAACTTTTTACTCAGGTATGGTAAAGCATGGTACAGAATTGATATAGCATTGTAGCTTGCACTATTGAACATAATCAGTTGGCAATAAAATGCCACTATAGCTTTCCTTCTCCTTTAAATGCGGAAGTGGTTAACTGATGGCCTAAAGCAAGACATTTCACTACTTGCATTCCAAGTCAATCTTCTGTATCATACAATAAATGTATCCACCTTTTCAACCGCACCCACAGCAAATATGTCAATATTAATTTTTCCAATGCATTTCAATAATAATGTTAAATGGCTGAGTAGCCAGATCCCAGGCTCTATTGCTCTTTAAATAAGAACTAAAGTGCACACTTTTGCTCCTCTTTATATCTGTGAAATCACTAACAATGTAATATTATCATTCTGATGTGTATTTGAAAATTGCTTGCAATTTCATCTCATTAGGCCAATTTTTATGTTTGGGTTTTCCATCCCCTTTAAAGATGCCCATATATGAATGTTCTGGAATATCATAATAAAGGCTATCATAGAATATTTAGCTTGGTGTGTGCTGGACACCTGTAGCCCCTCCCCCCCTTTTTTAATTTTTACAAATCATCAAAGTTGTCATACGTTTGGGATTCGCCGCTATTGCAAATGTTCATTGACATATTGAGAGTGCTCCTTAAAGGAGAATTCAAACCTAAGTTTAAAAAACCCCTACCCCTCATCCCCACCAAGACCCCCTATCTCCTCCCCCCCCAGCCTAAGGGGCAGATTTATCAAGGGTCAAATTTCGAGGGTTAAAAACTCTCAAATTCGACCCTAAAAAATTTTGTATATCGAATTTGTAGGATTTTACCGCTATTCACGAAATTGGATGATTTCTATTCGATCAAGAAAAACTTAGAAAAAGCCTATGGGAGCTTCCCATAGGCAAATATAGAATCTTGGTAGGTTTAATCTGGCCAATTAGGTAATCGAATACAATCAGGACTGGACTGAGAATCAAAATAGGCCCTGGCATTTCAGGTACACAGAGGCCCAATCAGCCCACATAGAGGCCCAAACAGCCCCCACCAGCCCACTAAATACTGACTTTCTATGGCACCTTATAGCAGCCCCTCTGGCATTTGCCCTAACCCACAGATTGCCAGTCCGGGCCTGAATACAATTTTAAAAGGCAAGTTAACTTTAGGGTTGAATTCTTCTTTAACCATTTATCAAGTACAGGTATGGGACCTGTTATTCAGAATGCTGGTGCTTTATGGATAACAATAACATAACTTCCATAATTTGGATCTTTTACCTTTACACACGGGCGTTTTTGACCTGCGCTCCCCTGCTTTCCGTTTGGCTACATTCAGCCGCAGGGGAGCGCAGGTCTACACGCACCTCATTTTTTTCAATGAGGTTGCACCCACCAGACGCATGTAAGCGCCAAACGCAGGTTCAGACGCAGCATCTGAACCTGCGTTCGGCGCTTACACGCGTCTCGTCTCATTGAAAAGAATGAGGTGTGTCTAGACCTGCGCTCCCCTGCGGCTGAACGCAGCCAAATGGAACGCAGGGGAGCGCAGGTCAAAAACGCCCGTGTGTAAGGGCCCTTAGTCTACTAGAAAAGCATGTAAATATTAAATAAACCCAATAGGCTGGTTCTGCTTCCAATGAGGATTAATTATATCTTACTTCAGGTAATGTACAAGGCACTGTTTTATTATCACAGAGAAAGAGGAAATCATTTTTTAAAATTTTGGATTATTCTGATTAAATGGAGTCTCTGGGAATCGGCCTCTCCGTAGAGCTTTCTGGATAACAGATCCCATACTTGTACATACATAGCAGCAATAGAATCAGTGGGTGGCTCCAGCAGCTCTCTGTTCCCGAATGCCGTGCTTGACAGATTATATACAACGTCCTTGAGTGCCCCATTCTGCTCCTCTGTATATAAACACTTACATTATGTTGGGTAAATCACAGCTATAAATGTAGGGCCTGTTGAGGGTCCTGACTGCAGAATAATGTAATTACCAGGCGTATGTGCAGTGCTATCGTTGTGCTTTCTAGGTAAGGCAATAAAAATACAAATGCATGTAGCTTCATAATTATGTAAATGTTATACTACTAACACAACATATTACTATGCAAATTGCAGTTTTCATCTACGATACTTTTGCAAAGATCCTTTAAAAAGTCTTAGCAATGCCATCAGCTAATTAAAGAAAAGAGATACAAGCAGCTGCCTTGGTAGAATAAAAAGGCTCATGCAGCAGTAGGTGGCAATTACTCTTCTGGGCTTTGTGTCGTCAGACCTGGAGACTAAACCAGCGTCGAGCAGAGGTTGCCAAGGCTGCGCTACAAAGGCCAGAGTATCGTCTTAAAGGAAATGAATGCAATTCATATGAGAGACTGATGAAACAGGTAAGAAGAAGAGAGCTGCTTGTTCATTATTAAAGTGGTTTTGGTTTGGAGAATGCATGGTTGGAGAGTGCTGGGAATTCATTGGCCATTGGGAATGCCCATTACAGCAAAGGAAAACAGAACTGGAAGTAGCTCTTTAAAGGGCACCTATCGTGAAAAACAGTTACCCCCAACCAAATGTGCGGGCTGATAGAGCCCGCATTCCGGTTGGGGCTAGTGGTGTTTCTTTTTTAAAAAAACTGCCCCCCGCCAGCGCCAGCACGCTTGCACCGGGAGGGAGCTCCCAGTGCAAGCCGTCATGACAGTCTCTGTGCATGTGCATTTGCGTCCGTGTTGGGGTCGCTTTTCTTAATGCACATGCGCATGACGTCACACACTCGCAAATGCGCATGTGCAGAGACTGTCATGGGGGCTCGCCAGGGGCTCCCTCCCGATGCGAGTGCGCTGGCAGGGGCATTTTTTTTTTTTAAAAAAACCACCAGTACCCCAAACCGGAATGCGGGCTCTATCAGCCCACACATTTGGTTGGGGGAAACTGTTTTTCACAATAGGTGCCATTTAAGGAGTAGTAACACCAACTAATGTAAGTGTTTTAAAGTAATAAAAATATCATGTAGTGTTGCCCTGCACTGGTAAAACGGCTTTGTTTGCTTCGGAAACTCTACTATAGTTCATATAAACTGAATATGAATAGCAGTGCCAGAAATTGAAAAAAAAAGTCTATATGACACAGGATAAATAGTGGATAACAGATAGCACCATTATGTATCTCCTGTGTATGCTGAGCCTTTTCTCCTTTGAATGGCTGCCCCCATGGCTACACAGCAGCTTATTTATACAAACAGTAGTAGTGTTTTCTAAGCAAGCCCAGTTTTACCAGCACAGGACAACACTGCATTAAGTTCATTTTTTGATGTTACTGGTCCTTTAAAGGAAAAGTAACACCAAAATAATTTTAAACCAATGAAAATATAATTTACCGTTGCCCTGTATTGGTAAAAGTTATGTGTTTGCTTTAGAAACACTATTACATTTTATATAAACAAGCTGCTGTGTAGCCATGAGGGCAGCCATTTAGGCTAAAAAAAAAAGGGAGAAGATGCACAGGATAAACAGCAGATAACAGATAAGCTCTGTAGTAGAATGCAACGGTATTCTGCAGAATCTGTTATCTGTCATGTAAAGCTGGCCATACACGGAGAGATCCGCTCTTTTGGTGATGTCCCCTTGAGGTGCTTCGTTATTGGGCCCAACGATCGGATCAGAACGAAGGAGATATGGGTGGTCGAATTGCAGGACTGCAGCAACGCACAAGTGTAGCCGCAATCTGATGGGATTTTTAATCCCGTCCGTTCGACATCTGGCCTACTTTCAGCCAGGTATCAATCGGGAAAGCCCGTTGGAGGGCCCCATACGCGGGCCAATAAGCTGCTCGCGGCTGCTTTTATTGGCCCGTGTATGGCTACCTTTACCTGAGACTTAAATGACTGCCCCCATGGCTACGTAGCAACTTGTTTACAGTGGCGTAACTACTTCCTGGTGGGCCCTGGTACAGGATGGGCATCTGGGCCCCCCTGTTGGGCCCTTACATCTATGAATCGCATGCTGCAGTGTTGATGGCTTGTGTGCTGTAAAATCTCCCCCTAGATAACTGCCTGCCATAACTATTATCGTGCCTCCGACGGGCCCCAAGAGTGTGGGGGCCCTGGTGAAATTGCACCCCTGGTAGTTACGGCACTGCTTGTTTATATGAGCTATAATAGCCTTTACAAGGAAAAAACACCAGTTTAACCAATGCAGAGAAACCGAGTATTCATTTTTTTGTGTTACTTTTCCTTTAACTCGAATTTTGCCTGATTGCTCCTTACAGACAAAATATATGTACAACTGTTCAGAGCACATGTAAAGCTAAAAGAATAGCCTAGAGGGATTTAACCCAAAGAAAAACTGGAATTAGTGCCTTATAGTGGGGTCATACCCCACAGCTGACGCCCTCACCAACCCAATCCCAAATGCTGGTACATATAAGAACCCATAGTGATTTTATTGCAGTGGTTAAACTTCAAAACTATTGCCTCTGTCACTAAAATATATTCAACACGACTACATTAAAGTACTATCTGCATTCTAAGACACCTTTTCTTATACAGGTAAGAGACCTATTATCCAGAATTCTCAGGACTTGGGGCTTTCCGGATAATGGATCTTTCTGTAATTTGGATCTTCATACTTTACACTAAAAAAAAATGTGCAGCTTTAGAGTGGATTTGCTTTTTGAGGGTGTCAGTGACATCCTTTTGAAAGCTAGAAAGAGTCAGGAGAAACAAATAATTCATAAAATATAAAAAATAAATAATGAAGACCAATTGAAAGGTTTCTTAGAATTGGTCATTCTATAAC
>CM044442.1:120612418-120634015 GCA_024363595.1 Xenopus borealis | reverse complement strand
AGAATTAGCTCTTCTACAGTATACTAAAAGTTAACTTGAAGGTGAACCACCCCTTTAAATGTGTCATTGGGGTTGAGTTAAATTTTGGAGAAATGGCTTTAATAAAACAACCTATCCATGTTGCAGAAACACTACTAAATGATTATTTGGAGCAATAATATGGTCACAGTTTTTGGAAGGGAAATCAAGAAAGGAACCTGCAATCACTTAGAGTGAATTTATCTTCGAGCAAAGTGCTAGTTTGCAGATTTCAGCTTGTTAAAAGAAATGTATGGGCAATTATCCAGTTTAGCAGTGGCAGTCTCGAGCTAAGTAAAGACATTTTTCAAGCCTTGCCCATTAAAAGATTCACATCAATTTTGCCTAGTACAGTGTTTTTATAAAATTGGCAAACATCTTTAATATGTGTTAAAATTTGCATAAACCATACCTAGTAACTATTCTGTTTTATACATTAGATCTCCTCAGCTCAGTCCTACACTGATATTAATAGAAATATTCCACATTTACACACTATTTGGGTTTGTTATTGTCATTTGCTCATTCATCTCAAAATAATAGTTGTAAGCCATGGAGGGACTTTGCCCTAAGGGCCCATAGACAAGGGCGTTTTGGACCTGCGCTGCGTTTGGCTGCGTTCAGCCGCAGGGGAGCGCAGGTCTAGACGCACCTCATTAGTTTCGACGGCGTTGTACCCAGGAGACGCGTGTAAGCACCGAACGCAGATTCAGACGCAACGCAACATGCTGCGTATGAATCTGCCTTCGGCGCTTACACGCGTCTCGTGGTTACAACCTCATTGAAAAGAACGAGGTGCGTCCAGACCTGCGCTACCCTGCGGCTGAACGCAGCCAAATGCAACGCAGGGGAGCGCAGGTCCAAAACACCCGTGTGTAAGGGCCCTTACACTTCTGAACAGTCAGGGGAATCTTTAGTAGGTATAAACTTCAGTGGGACCTGTATTCCAGAATGCAACGTGATAAAGGGTCTCACATAATTTGGATCTTCATATCTTCGGTCTTCTAAAAGTAATTTAAACTTTAAATGAATCCAATAGGTTTGGTTTGCCACCAGTTTGGAATAATTATATCTGTGCATACAAATAAAGGGTAACGTTTCGGACTCCACTGAGTCCTTTATGAAGCCTCATCCAGTTTGAGCACCTGACATCCTCATTTGGGAGATTTAATGAAGGGCTGGAGCACTCTACGACTTTCAGAATTGTATTGTATCTTCCATAATTGAGCATTCTGGTGTCACGGTCGGCACCCAAACCAGAACAAATGCCAAGCACCCTGGTCTCGGCTCGTGCTTCACCAGTAGTGTGACCGTCTTTGGCTTCGGGAGGAGCCCTCAGCTACTCAGATGCCACCTGGACTTAAACGAGAGGTGCAAGGAAGGGGTTCTGGCCAGCAAGGGGCACGACTGTAGTCAGAGTCTGGAAAGGCCGAAGGTCACGGTGCAATAGGATTAGGCAAATTTGTAGTCAGGCAGGCTGGGTCGAGGCAGGCAGATAGCAACGGAACGTCAGGCAGGCAAGGGTCAAAACCGGGTAATCAATCAGACAAGGATGAGGCAGAATCGGTAGTCAAATACAGGCACAAGTCAGGATACGGAATTATCAGAGTAGTCAAAGCAGCCAGGCAGGATCAAACACAGGTATTAAATAGATTAGAGGATTTACAGCAATAGTACAAGGCACCAGGAACACAACTTATAGTGGGCAGCGCCTAGCAGAGCAAAAATCCCTTTAATACTTTTGAATTTGGCGCGCCTGCGCCTTTAAATATACACGGAAGTGCGCAGCGCGCGCCTAGAAGAAGCCGGCGCCAGAAGAAGAAGGATGCAACAGGCGTCCCCGCCGAGGGGGCGGCAGGCGTCCCCCCACTAGACCACCAGGGTAAGTTCCTTATATCTGGATAATGGGTTTCTGGATAATGGATTACATACCTGTATGTGAGCCTCAAGTGAAGGTCAATTCTTGAGCCACTTTTTTGACTTGAACAACTCATCGGGTCACTGATATTAATTAAAGGTTATTCAATATACCAAACAATTCATTAATCAATAGAAAACTCATTAAGAGAAATCAGTTACATGAAAACCGTTTTCGGGTTAAAACCCTGATATTTGGCTCTTAAAGGTATATTGTCTTGGGAAAACCTGCCAAACGAATCAGTTAATAGTGCTGCTCCAGCAGAATTCTGCACTGAAATCCATTTTTCAAATGAGCAAACAGATTTTCTTTATATTGAATTTGGAAATCTGACATGGGGCTAGACATATTGTCAGTTCCCCAGCTGCCCAAGTCATGTGACTTGTGCTGTGATAAACTTCAGTCACTCTTTAGGGTAGCGACACACAGGCAGATTCGGGAAGATTTACCCGCCTGGCGACTAATCGTCTGTTCTTCTGGGCAACCATCTCCCCGAACTGCATTTCCTGTGCCATACCGCCGGCTTGAATGAAAAATTCACCAGCGGCACTTTGTTTTCCGAAGTCGCCTGAAGTTTCCTCATGAGACAAAATATGGATAATGTAGATAATAGGTAAAATATGTATACTATTGGAAATCGAAAAATGAAGCGATTATGGTGGAGGTGTGTCTTCCTGAGCAAGTGTCGTTTGCCTAGACACGAAACGCGTAGGTTTGCACAGCACACCCACTGAGAATGTAACTCCACATTGTGTGTAACATTAAAGCCGGATTGATATTAAACAGCATTATTTCCTTCCGTTGAATGGCCGGCGCTGCAAGCGAGCAATCTAAAATATGTATACTGTAGATAAAAGGTAAATCTTGAAAATTTGAATATGAAAAACTTTTATTCAAATTATTTCAAGATCGCCTTTTTTCACCTAAATCATGGAAAAACCACAAATAGCCCTATAATGACCACAAACTGAATTGCCTGCTGCCACTAGGGTTGCCACCTGGCTGGTATTTTTGACGGTTGATCCCAATGTTATTAATAGGAAAAAAAGATAAATATATAGAAAAGGTGGCAACCCTAGCTGCTACATGCTTTGCAGTCAATGGCGTAACTACAGAGGAAGGCAGAGGGGGCAGGTCTGCTTCCTCTAAAGGGGTTGTCTGTGGGTCACGTTGTTTGTGACCTACGATTTCAGCCAAGGGGGCCTGGAGAGAAGAATTTGCTGAGGATCCGGGCCCCCATAATTATGCCACTGTTTACATTTGATGCATTTTTGCATTTTGGCTGAATGAAATGTGCAATAAACATTAATGCAACTTATAATACATCATATCTCTGGACTATTTGTTTCTTAGTAGAAGCTAAAACTAGGCTAATGTATTTATAGCAATGGGATCATTTAAAGTTACTATCTGACCCTAGTATACATAGGGGCAAATTCACTAAAGGGCCCCACCCATCCCCAAGCCCCACCCATCCCACAAGCCCCACCCCACACAAGTTATAAAAAGCTATTGATGGCCAGGGTCCCCTTATAAGTTAAAAAAGCTGTGGCACCAGGGCTCCCCATAAGTTTTTTTTAAACAATTGGTTAAGAAAAATAATTGGTGACCAGGGCCCCCCTATAAGTTAAAAAAAAAACACTGGCACCAGTTTTTTTTATTTAAAAAAATTGGGGCCCCAGAGGGTATTTAAAAAAAAAAAAAACATGGGTGACAGGGGCCTATAGAGTTTTAGAATAATACATTGGTGGTCAGGGGATAAGAAAAAATCAAAAACCCACATTCGTGTCCAGTAGAATTGAACTTGTGGCTTCGCCTCCTTTCGTGACTTCGGGTCTTTTCGCCGCTTCAGGACTTCGGGTATTTGCGCCGGTTTGGGACTTTGGGTCTTTTCGCCGCTTCAGAACTTCATCTGTTCACCAGCTCGGCTTGCGGAGACGTGAGGTGGCATGGCTTCAGCGCTGTCAATCATTGAATCCTTTGTGAAAGATTTGGCTGAATACTGAACTGAATATGCAAATTAAGGGCGGGAAAGGAAAAGGTGGGAAATTTTTTTTATTTAATTCCTTGATTTGTGACAGAAAGTCATGTGATTTCCCTTCCCACACCTAATTTACATATACAAATTAGGATTCTTATTCAGTTCGGCCATGAACAAGGATTCAGCTGAACACGAATCCTGCTGAAAAAGACCAAATCCTGGATTCGGTACATCCCTACATTTTAGTGAATTATCGAAGTGGTAAGAATTTTCGCCTGGCGAAGTGGTGTGAAGTGTGCGAAGCGTTCGTTGGCGTTATTTCGCCCTTTATTGGATCTGCCCCTATGACTTTACTTACATTCTGAATTGCTTGTACTGCCTTTTATCCTGCTTAACACCCTGAGGCATAGTGAAAGCATGATATATAGTATTTTCCTTGTTAGATGGGCAATAAATCTCTAAATTATTTCACTATGACTCAGAGTTAAGAAAAACTCAACAGTATATCATGATGCATCCTACAGCTGCTCAAACATGCAAAGCTATTAAGCCCAGAAAATAAGACCTGCTCTTTCTGAGGGACAAGTTGATCCACAAATGAAATTCACAGATGACCGCAGAACCAATTAGCATTCTGAACAGAAATTACCAATATTTCAAAATAATTATCTTTACAGTTCAACTTGTATTTAGTTTTTTTCTTTTCACCAGTTTTTTTTTCACCTCAGGCTACCTGAAGGCTCAAAAGGGGAAGTCAACCCTCCCGGTGCAAAACCCCTCCCCCTCGTAGGCCTCCACTCCCTCCCAGCCTACCAACCCCCCCCCCCGGGCTATTGCCCCATACCTGTTAATTACCCCAAAGTCCAGGTCCCCTGCAAGCAAGTTCACGGGCGTTAGGCGGCGCATGCGCAGTAGGATGCATTTAACAAACTTTCTGAAATTTTGGTGCATGCACAGTAGTTCCAACTGGCAAATGCATCCTACTGCGCATGTGCCGCCAAACGCCGCCAGATCAAGGAAGAAGACGGTGCAGGACACAGTCGTGTGACTACCAGGGGTGCAAAGGGTGCAATTGCACCAGGGCCTCACCCCCTCAGGGCCCATCGAAGCCACAATAGTTATGGCAGGCAGTTATCTAGGGGGAGATTACACATCACACATGCCATCAACACTCCAGCTAGGGTCGCCACCTAGCAGTTTTTTTACTGGCCAGGCCGGTATTTTTGATGGTTGAGCCCAATGTTATTAATAGGAAAAAAAGATAAATATATAGGAAGGCCTGTATTTTTTTCAAGAAAAGGTGGCAACCCTAACTCCAGCATGGGATTTATAGAGGTAAGCGCCCAGTGGTATTTCTGAGGCTGCCGCCACCTTAGGCAGCAGCCCAGATGCCGCCCCCCCACACTTAAAAATCAGCGTCGGAGCGGGTCAAACGGGGGCAGTATCGCTAGTGCATTGAGCACCATTGCACCTCTGCACTAGCTGAGCCAAATTTCCAGGTTAAAACCCGGAAATTTCGGCTCTTAAAGTTACAAGAGGCGGCTTTTTTCCCGCCCCTTGTAACTGTCCGCTCCGTGTTGCCTGAGGCAAGGTTCTCTCACAAGGCAGCGGCCTTGTAAGGGCCCCACAGGGGGGCCCAGGTGCCAATTTTGTGCCGGAGCCCAACAGGGAGTAGTTACGCCACTGGCAGGAGAAGATGGCGCCCATGATCCTCCCTGGAGGGGACCTGGACTTTGGGGTTATTAACAAGTTAGGGGCAATAGCCCTGGGGGGAGGTATTCCGGGGAGGAGGAGGGCATACGGGGGAGGGGTTGACTTACCTTTAAAGGACCAGTAACATCATAAAGCCAGGTTTCTATTCCTTAAAGTTTGTATTTGACCAACCAGCACCTACAATTCATTATTGGCAACAAATGTCCTATTTTATATGAGAAAGTATTTCATTCTGTAGTTCTGTAGAGAGCCGTCTCACCCCTGTTTATCTTCCTGTGTAAGAACTGAAATCCTTGTATTTTAGAGAGAAAGCTTATGTCTGGTTTGATAGGTAAACGTGTGTTTTATAGCCCGATTTCAGGTTGAATGGCTGCCTACATGGCTACACAGTAGTTTACTCGATATAAATTATACTCAAGCTTCTTTCTGAAGCAAACACAGCAGTTTTACCAGTGCAGGGCAACACTCCATTATATGTTTATTACTTTAAAACAACTTCATTTTTTGATGTTACTGGTGCTTTAAGAAGTTGTTAGAAGCCTAGACGTGGAATTCTGACAGGACTCCTTATGTTTTACAGCATGTTACACTATTTAATATAGACATTTTACAGCCATCTGGAAAAAATATACATTCTTAAAGGAATAGTTCAGTGTAAAAATAAAAACAAGGTAAATAGATAGTGTGTGCAAAATATAAAATATGCATCTAGAAAAGCTGGAGTGATTGGCTATAACAGAACACTAATTCCTGCTTCTTTACAGCTGTCTAACTCAACGACATTAAGGGGGGCTACAAATTAAGTCCAAATTGTCCCTGTAGTTCTACCCTTAGGCACCCACCAGTAATTATAATCACTTACCCCCGGAGCTCCTGTTTGGGTAAAAGTGCACAGAAGATTTTGATCAGATTTTGTGGGTCAGATTTTATCTGATCCTGATATGCAACACCATGCAACACACGCACAAGATTTGTAGGATCCGATATAGCAGTGATCCCCAACCAGTGGCTCCTGAGCAACATGTTGCTCTCCAACCCCTTGGATGTTGCCCTCAGTGGCCTCCAAGCAGGTGCTTATTTTTGAACTCTTGGCTTAGGGCCCTTACACACGGGCGTTTTTACCTGCGCTCCCCTGCGTTCCGTTTTGCTGCGTTCAGCCGCAGGGGAGCGCAGGTATAGATGCACTCAATTATTTTCAATGGGGCTGTACTCACACAAACGCATGTAGGCGCCAAACGCAGGAAAAATGCAGCATGTTGGGTCTGAATCTGCGTTCGGCGCTTACACGCGTCTCGTGGGTACAACCTCATTGAACAAAATGAGGTGCGTCTAGACCTGCGCTCCCCTGCGGCTGAGTGCAGCCAAACGCAACGCAGGGGAGCGCAGGTCCAAAACGCCCGTGTGTACCAGCCCTTAAAGGGAAGCTTTAGCTGCATAAAAACCATGCATAATGCCAAATAGAGCCTCTTGTTTGCTGCAAGTCAACATAGAAACTACCAATGCCCAATCACAGCCCTTATTTGGAAGCCCCATGAACGTTTTGCATGCTTATGTTGCTCTCCTACTTTATTTTACACTTGAATGTGGCTCACTGGTAAAAAAGGTTGGGGACCCCTGCTATATATGATCCTCTACGGCTATAATGTAAAGTAAGATCAGATAAAGTCGGATGGTGTAATTTGTTCCTGCATCTACATCCGACATTCAACGTATTTCCATGGGGGAAAAAAGTCGGTTAGACACCATCAGATTTTATTTTGTGGGATGAAGATGCAGTATGCAGTTTGTGCATCCAACAGTCATGTCACACTGGATGGAAAATTTTCCATGTAGCTTACACACACACAGTATTTTGTATCAGTCCCATTTTATTTTGCCCCATGTGACTTCATGTGTCTAGGATGTGATCAGGGTCGGACTGGGCCAGCGGGACACCAGGAAAAAACCCGGTGGGCCCCCAGCTTTTGTGGGCCCTGCTGGCCCAGATCTGCACCCTGAGCCCCCAGTCCAACTTTAAGTCAATCCAACACCATCCTACAAAATCTCCAGGGGAGTTTAGCCCTTGGCAAAAAAAATGGCGCCAGCCCAGAATACTTTTTGGAGGCACTTTA
The DNA here is from genome assembly GCA_024363595.1 of Xenopus borealis. Lineage (NCBI taxonomy): Eukaryota > Metazoa > Chordata > Amphibia > Anura > Pipidae > Xenopus > Xenopus borealis. The sequence goes on along the minus strand of CM044442.1, from coordinate 120,626,274 downwards.
ATGATTCCAAGCAAAGGCGAGTTTATGACCATTACATATTGTAAATCCTGTATAAAGCTAATATAAAATGTTTTAAAAAAAGAAGTCAAACACAGGCACCCCATACTGCGTCATACATTTCATGTGCCCTATAGTGTACATTAGAGAGTACATTTGGGAACCTAGTTGGCTGCAGTTTCCCAGATATATTCTCCTACATCTTCTAATATTTGGTCATGGGCAAAGAATAACACATTACAGCTGCTTGCGATTTAGGTTGGGGGTCTATTTATCAAGTGAGAAAATATAAGGTTACTGGAATTAACTCAAAGCTGATGGAGGGACCGTTTTTACTGCCCTTTTTGAGTTGAGAATTTTCCTTCTTTGATGCAAACTGGTCTTCAAAGTTAATGCACAGTGCAGATGTATACAGCTTGCCAAACAATAAGCTATTTATGAATGATTACCTGGTTACCTCATAGTTTTAGTGAGAATAAAGCAATTGCTTAATTCTTAATAAGGTGGTATGATGTTTAAATGATATTATCAATTTGTATAAGCCATTGGAAAAACAGGCATCAAGATTACTTACTTACTTGAATGCTCAAGACTTCCATTCTTTGAAAAAAAGATTTTTTTTTTGCCAGGTCTGCACTAGGGTCAGGACAGATCAGTAAGCTATTCACCTGCATTTCGTTTCAAGTTCAAATGACACACATCACCCTCTTGCAACTCAAAAAACACTGAAATTCTGGGCACAAAATACTCATGTGTTGTGGGGAAAAAAAACATGGCCACTGCTCTTGAAATTGCACGTCACTCACTGCACTTCGGACATACGTGTGCCCTGTAGAATTTCTTCAATTGTTTATTTCAGCTGGAAGGAAAACACTGGATTGTATCTCATGCCTCCTGTCTTTGACATGAATGGGCTGCAAATCAACTGTTACAAAGGTTGGCAGGTGTTTCCTTTTGTGGTTATGGGTTGGTATGGAATGGTTGGAAAACATAGGAAGGGAAACACTGTGTTACCTTAATATTGACCATTCTGAAATTTATTTAAGAATTAAAAATAATTATGCCCATAATAATTATGCCCATAACTTATAAGCAGTAAGCTACCCATTTGCTACATGCCTAGCTTTAGATATGTTAAAACTTCCAAAGAAACCTAAATGCCATAAGAGATCTAAAGCAATATTTCCATGGCTATTGCAAATTATATCTCCCAGTATTTTAAGTGCCTTTTGGGAGTCTACAACAATCGCCAATGGGGTGGGCTTAAAAACATTCTTTCTATGGGACAATGCCATTGATCCTCTACTCCCACCCCAGCAACATGTAAAATATAAACAAATATAGAATGGACCATATAACCGAGGTGTTGGGAATGCTCCCTGAAGTGGTATAAAGAGACCAAAAGGGTCTCAATATAAAATTAGCTGAGAATGTTCTTTTGTTTTATTGAATTGTATGTTACTTGCTGTTGGCAAGCGTATTTTTGAGCATCACTGGCATATGCTGACCAATTCTTCCTATTCATGTAACAATGAGATGAAGTGGAGTGTTGATAAAACTACATGTGCCATATAACATTCAGATAAGAGAATATATTGCTTAATCTGGGGGGCTGTTTAGAGCAAATTTACAGATAGAAAAAGAAAAACATTTACTTTTCCTTTAAAGGGATACTGTGATGGGAAACAGTTAATCTGTTTCTTAAAAGAACAGATTTTTTTATATTTAATTTTGAAATCTGACATGGGGCTAGACATATTGTTAGTTTCCAAACTGCCCCCAGTCATGTGACTTGGTTTTAATAAACTTCAGTCACTCTTTACTGCTGTACTGCAAGTTGGAGTAATATAACCCCTCCCCGCCCAGCAAAATAATGGGCAGGTAACGAGTTAGCAGCTCCCTAACACAAGATAACAGCTGCCTGGTAGATCTAAGAACAGCACTAAATAGTAAAACACAGGTCCCACTGTGATAAATTCAGTTACAATGAATAGGAGAAACAACAACCTGCCAGAAAGCAGTTCCATCCCAAAGTGCTGGCTCTTTCTGAAAGCACAAGACCAGGTAAAATGACCTGAGATGGCTGTCTACACACCAATATTACAACTAAAAAAAATACACTTTCTGGTTCAGGAATTACATTTTGTATTGTATTGTAGAGTGGATTATTTGCAGTGTAAACAGTGTAATTTAAAAATTAAAAACTACACCATAAAAATCATGACACAATCCCTTTAACCAATAGAACCTAAAGTGAAAACAATAACAATACATTGCCAAATTGGTTTTAATTCCCAAACTATAGTTTCCTCTAATATTGATGATATGATTGTACCTGGATAGAGAACTGGCTAAATAGATAGACTACAAAGAGTGATGGTAAATGGAACATTTTCTAATTGGACCACTTGTTTATTAATGACCTGGATGTGGGCATTGAAAGTACGGTTTCTATTTTTGCAGATGATACTAAATTGTGCAGAACTATAGGTTCCATGCAGGATGCTGCCACTTTGCAGAGTGATTTGTCTAAGTTGGGAAACTGGGCAGCAAACTGGAAAATGAGGTTCAATGTTGATAAATGCAGGTTATGCACTTTGGCAAAAATAATAAAAATGCAAGTTATACACTAAATGGCAGTGTGTTGGGAGTTTCCTTAAGTGAGAAGGATCTTGGGGTTTTTATAGATAACAAGTTGTCTAATTCTGGGCAGTGTCATTCTGTGGCTACTACTGTGACCATATAAAATTTGTGTGAAGGTATGGAGGGGTGTGTGTATATGGATGCTGGATTTCATTTGAAGTGGTTGAACTTGATGGACTTTTTTCAACTCAATTTAACTATGTAACTATGATTGGAAAAGTTATAATAGTTTACCTTGAAAGAAACCTAGTGAATCACTGATATGTTGCCCATTAAAAAATCAATTAAGGGGCAAATTTACAAAATTCACGGGAAGAGATTGAAGTTTGATCGAATATGATCGAATTCCAATCGTACGATTTTTTTCAGATATTCGAATATGCAAAATTTGGCCTCTTTGATTATCGAATACCGAATTATCTAATAGATTGAATGATCGGATATTCGATCATTCGATGATCGAAGGATTTAAAATTTTAAAATCCTCCAAATGCCTACTTCACCAGATTGAACCTACCGAATACCAATAGAAGCCTATGGTCTTTGATAAGACTTGCTCGAATACTATTCGTAAGATCGAACGCCTCGATCGTTTGAATCGTACAAATTTTTCGGAGGAAAAAAGTACGATTTTTGTGTGAAATCGAACGATCGGTATTTGATCGTACGATTTCATCGAGAGATCAAATATCGAGGAAAAGGATAGCCTAGAACTATAGAACTATTCGATAAGCATTCGATAGTCGAATGATGATCGAATTTCGAAAAGATTTGAGGGATTTTGGGGGAACTATAGTAAATTTGCCCCTGAGTGTTAGATAAATGATATTTCAAGGGTGATTCTTTTTCCTCGATATTTGATTTCTCAATGAAATCCGACCGTGGGATGTAATAAAGAACACTCATGCAAGCTATCTTAGAACTCCTACTACAAGTCTTTTAATTGCTGAACTCTTCCAAATGATACTCACGCCAACCTACTGCACTCCTTCTACTCTATTCATCTCTCCCCTTCAGTGACTTTCATTTCCATTGCTAAAAAGATTTTTTATCATTATATCAACCTGGCAGGTATTGAATAACAATCATTCTACTCACAAAATATAAATTAAATATATATATATATATATATATATATATAAAACCAGGAATGTGGCACTACAGATGAACTACAAATGCCAATGAACCCAACCAGTCAATGGAATTCTAGTGAATAATAGGGGCCTCATTCTAAAGCTGCACTGCACAAAATCAGTGACACATTTGAGTACATAAAAAGACAAGACAAAGACAAGTTTTGATATTCATATGTAAGGTGCATCTTGCTGCACTTTTGTCTCAAGGCAACTGATATTTTACACCTTCTTTGAGCACCCATAAAAAAAAAAAACATCCCACTCCCACAATAAATCTCATAAACTCTGCACATGACTTAATAAATAAGAATGATGCACCACTATTGACTCATTGCTGGCATCTGGTAGCGTGTGCCACATTTCCCATGTGTTGAATTACAATGGAATTCTGGGCTGTGGGTAAAAAACATGAGGCCCTAAGAGTCTCACACTAGTATGTACCAGCACACAACATCATAATGACATGCTTACATAATGACATGCTTACATTGTTACTTATTGCTGAGTATTGATCTTGTGAGATGTTCTGGCACAATATGCTGTTTTATTTATTGGCATCCTGGTGGTAGTGCTACTGTATCAGGTGAGTGCAGCATCCACACCTTAGCTATTGCGACAGGGTGTTAGGAAAACACCACTGCCTTGAAGGAAAATGCATATAAAAGAGTGCATTTAAACTGCAAGATAGAGGTTGCAGAATGATACCTAGCAGCAGCCAGGTAATTAAAGTGGACCCGTAACCCAGACACAAAAATCTGTATAAAAAGTCCTTTTCAAATTAAACATGAAATCCAATTTAAAATTTTTATTAAAGCATTCATAGCTGTTTCAAGCTCATTTAAAAATATAAGCTGTAAATCAAATATTGTCTGCCACTCCTCTATGCCATAGGCATAGAGGCGGGGCAGATAATTACTTTCACTTTCCATTCAGCACTTCCTAGATGTCACTGCTCTCCACACATTCCCCCAGTTCTCTTAACCATTTAATTGTGTAGCCAGGACATGGGGATAGACATCAGGTCCCCCATTCTGGTGCACAAACAAGATTCTGAGATGATGCAAAACTTGCCTTAATAACAGTGTCCACAAAATGGCTCCTGCCCACTTGCTATAATTATGAATTCCCAGACTGAAGGAAACAAGATTAAAATAATTTATATAGTGTAATTTAATGTTCATTTTGCTTGACTAATGTGATAAAATAGGATTTTGAATATTGTTTTGGGGTGACAGGTCCACTTTAATTGGCAGCTGAGAGAGGAGCTGCCTGCAAATGTAAAAGGTCCCTTAGTTTAGAGTTCTCCTGATACTTCCTAGGGTGGATTGAAGTTGGGTGCTCCTGGGAGAGACAGTGCCTGGCAGAAGGAGTCTTGCTTCCAGCAAGAGTGTGGCAGAGGAAGGTGAGCCTAAATCCCTGGAGGGGACAAAAGGACTGACAGATGCTAGTAGTCCAAGGAGGGGAAGCCAGCAGGGCTGAGTGTGAAGCCCAAATGCTCTGAAATTCCAGAGGGTGATGGTAGGGTTGCCACCTAACGGGTATTTTACCGGCCTGGCTGGTATTTTTGATGGTTGATCCCAATGTTATTTATAGGAAAAAAAGATAAATATATAGGAAGGCCGGTATTTGTTTCAGGAAAAGGTGGCAACCCTACTTGATGGTAAGAGGCTAGTGGATTCCCCAATGGTGCTGGTGTCACTGAGACATCATCACCATGACTAGTCAGTAAATGGTTTACCGAGAAGAGTAATGAGCTGGTTGGAAGTCACCTAAAAAGTGACAATGCTTTTGTAAAAGAGCCATGGACTTATTCCAAACCCAAAGCAGATATTAAACATAAATGTCCAGCACAAACCCGGGGATCTCTTATTGATTCTGCATCCCAGACGCTGAGTCCAATCAAAACCCCTCTCACCATTAAAGTTTTATGGCCAAAGTCCCTCCCACCCCGGACCCAACGCCATAACTCTGGAGAGGCTCCACTCAGTCTGACCATCCCACATGTTCAATTTTGTTCATATAAGAAAAGTTCTTACCCAGACAGCACTGTGTCCCAGGTGCCACTGCCCAAGTCAGTCAATAAGAGGAACGTGTCAGGCACACAAGATTGTACTCTGGTATTTTTCTTAAAGAATTGCTTCCTCCCAAGCAATAGGTAAAAATAACAGTCTTTATTTAACACATCAGATTTACAGATAAAAAAGCGTCTGAGGTCAGGTATGATTTCAACTCAGGAGGGTGTTCCATTGTCAACATTTTGAGTTGTCCATGTATATCAAATTTAACTACAGATGGTTCAGTTCAAAGCACAATTACCCTCAATATTATCTCCTGGTGAGGACTGTTTAATTTGTACTAGCCTTTGTTTGCAGCCCCTTTTCATGCAAAGGCCTGATACAAATCTGAAAAGGAAGCCATATCTACTCTGTGATCTTGCTGTTAAAATTATAATTTCTGCATTGCCATAGAAACACCACTAACATTCAATTCACCAGTTACTCCTGCCTCTCTATTAGCATAGTAACCAACATTCAATTGAACCATCCAGCAGCTGGACCGCTAAATATATCACATGTGGCTTATTCCAGTGGTCCAAAGAATACACAGACCATTATTTATGGTTTAACAAATATAATCATTATTACATGTTTGTTTTGTTTAAATACCCAATTTGAATAGTTGCAGCTTAAAGCAGAAGCATCATGAACTTAAAATGTACACTATAAATAGCTTCTGTTGAAAAAAGCATTTTTATGAGTTTTTTTTTCTTAGAATTCTGAAAATAATGGTTTTCTTTTCCTTTGCATTCACTTCAGCCCTCAAACTTTTCTATTATGGAACTGGAAGTTTGGTATGCTCATCTTCCCTGATACTTTATTGACATGTACTGTCACTAGGGTTGACACTTTTTCTGGAAAAAAATACCTGCCTTTATATTTAGCTTTTTTTCCTATTTATAACAGTGGGATCAACCATTATTTTTACTGGCCAGGCTGGTAACTGCGAATCAAGTCAGAATGCTAGTGACACATGGTTTTGTTTCTGTATGAGTTGAGAGTGGTGGTCTATTTGGACATTATTAGTGAGCACTGAATATTCTAGTCTTATGAAGAGAGCAGGGCAGATCTCTATGGCAGCTTTCCTATAGGATTATCTGCACACACGTCCTTGATACGCTAAACACAACAGTGATGGTTGAATATTCTAGTCTTATGAAGAGAGCAGGGCAGATCTCTATGGCAGCTTTCCTATAGGATTATCTGCACACACGTCCTTGATACGCTAAACACAACAGTGATGGTTGGCTTTGGAAATTGTGACTTATGCCACACAGGAAGATCCAGGGAGATTAGTCATCTGGCGACTAATCGCTGCATCGTGAGGCAATTTCGAAAAACGTATCGCCGCTCGTGAATAGGCGCAGGCGAATTTAGCGCTAGCGGGTGCGAGATACCAGCAAGCCATTAAGGGAGATTAGATGCGGTGATTAGTCGCCAGGCAACTAATCTCCCTGAAATCTTCCCGTGTGGCCCTAGCCTAAATTCCTAGCAAAGTGGTGGGGCTTTCATATCGAATACTGACACGAGTTGAGGATGGAGACATCCACATCCCAAAATCTATCCACTTTGTCACATGTCCTTATAACAGTCCATTTTTTCCCTATCAAAGCAAAATGACTGAAGCCTATCACAACCAGAACTATTATTGGCATCCAATCACTGTAAATAAGCTAACATTGATATTTAATACACATTATTATGACATGATGGGCAACATATCACTTTTGGGCAGCACTGCCTTAGGCAACGGACCTCTTCGTAGTCATTGACACATGCTCAATCATGTTGGTGGAAATTACATCATGATGTAGCATGGTGCATTTCATGACAATGTATCCAGCTGCAGGGGAAAAGGATTTTTTTTTAAAGGGCACCTATGGCCCCAAAAATTTTCCCCAAACCGAAGGTGCGGGCTGATAGAGCCTGCATTCCAGTTTGGGGTTCTAGTACTTTAAAAAAAAAATGTCCCCAGCAGGCGCTTGCTTACTCGCACTGGGAGGGAGCTCCCGATGCAAGCCGCCATCTCTTAGGAAGCGCATGTGCAATATGCGCGTGATGTCACACACGCGCATACTGAAAGGCAGTCACAGTTCCGAGGCCGCTTTTCATACTGTGCATGTGCTTCCTAAGAGATGGCGGCTTGCATCAGGAGCTCCCTCCCAGTGCGAGTAAGCCAGCGCCTGCTGGGGACATTTTTTTTTCTTTTTTAAAGTACTAGAACCCCAAACTGGAATGCGGGCTCTATCAGCCCGCACCTTCGGTTTGGGGAAAATTTTTGGGTTCATAGGTGCTCTTTAAGCTAAAGTTTAACATATAAAGTCGTCCCCCTAAGACACAGTCCCCTAAGTACCCATATGGCAATATATGGCATATCCAGGATTTGGTTCGAGATTAAGCCTTTTTCAGCAGGATTTTGATTCGGCCAAATCCAAGTGCCGAGCCCAATCAAAACCTTCAAATCATTTGACTTTTTTGTCACTTAAACAATGAAGTAAAAAAGTTTTTTCACCATTTGCTGTGGTTCTCTTTCACTCTTCAAAGCCATGATTTGCATATACAAATTACCCTTTGGATTTGTCTGAATAATTCACAAAGAATTTGATATTACAATAAATACCCAAATAATGGATGTGGTAAAGTCCTAATTGCTTTACCCTTCTAAATATACTTTATTCTATATAAATTGTTTCAAATACTTAAATTTTACCCATTGAATCTAACACTGGACTCAAGAATCTTATGTGTGTAAATGCTTTTAAGTATTGCAATGTTTTGTGTTACAGATGGATAAAATCTTATACATGTGAAATTATACAGTTCTGAATAAAAACCTTTATTTATAAAAAAAAAAATAGCAAATAGGCGATTTGTAGTGTTTAGGTACACAATATCTGGCTAGCATCCCCCAGTACATTAAATTGCTAAGTTTTTTTCCCTGGCCTGGTGCTTCTTTTAGGAAAAATCTGCACCAGCCCTGGGAAATTTCTGTGTTGTGATGTGCTGCCATTTCATAGATTCATTAAGGGGCAGATTTACTAAATTCACATGAAGGATTCAAAGTTCGATCGAATTTTCAAAAAGATTCGAATGTTTTTGAAGACCACTTCAACCAGTGAATTTTGTAAATTCGATCGAATCGAATGATTCAAATAAGATTTCAATTTTTATTCGACCACCTAGTCGCCAGATCATTTCCTATATTTCCTATTCGATCTTTCGAATTGCGGTAAAATCATTTGAATTCGATAGTCGAATTCGAAGGATTTTACTTCCCTACCTATTTACATGGTCTAATTTTGAATTTTTTTCAATTCGAAATTTGACCAATAGTAACCTAAGTAACCTAAGTCTGCAAAAAAAAAGAACATTTAAATATTAAATAAACCCAATAGGTATGTTTGCCACAAATATTCCTGTAGTTTAGTTGGCATCAAGTAAATCAAGTACCGAGATAAAAATTTGGATTATTTGCTTATAATGGGCTCTATGGGAGATTAGCATCCCTTAATTTGGCACTTTATGGATAATGGGTTTCAAGATAAGCACCCCATACCTGTATAAGGAGGCATTCCATATACATAAGTTTACACACCCTGGCAGAATTTATGATTTCTTAACCATTTTTCAGAGAATATAAATGATAACACAAAAATGTTTCTTTCACTCATGGTTAGTGGTTGGCTGAAGCCATTTATTGTCAAACAACTGTGTTTACTCTTTTTAAATCATAATCACTACACAAACTACCCAAATGACCCTGATCAAAAGTTTACATACCCCAGTTCTTAATACCGTGTATTGTCCCCTTTAACATCAATGACAGCTTGAAGTCTATTGTGGTAGTTGTGGATGAGGCTCTTTATCTTCTCAGACAAAGGTAAAGCTGCCCATTCTTCCTGGCAAAAAGCCTCCAGTTCCCTGGGTAAATTCTTGGTCTGTCTTGTATGAACTGCACGTTTGAGGTCTCCCCAGAGTGGCTCAATGATATTGAGGTCAGGAGACTGAGATGGCCACTCCAGAACCACTGAAGCCACGCCTGAACATAGGTATATGTTGAATCAACATGGAAAATACATTAGGAACAGTAACACCAAAGAAAATGGATATATATTAAAGTCTGAATGCCAAAAATTCTAGTTTTTTTTTAACTATAAAAACTGAAATTTTAGTGGCAAAAAAACCCTCAAATATTTCGGAATTAATTAAACCCCCAAGCCACAAAGTACACAAACTCAGACCTGCCGAGTTCATGTAGAAGTCAATCGGAGATGTCCCTAAGATATCCTTATCTGGGTTTTGTGCAATAATCTGAAGCTTCCGGGCATAAATACGAACAAATTTTAAATTTCTGGGTGCCAAATTTGAAAAATTTGTACAATTCTAATTTTTGACTATTTATTTTGAGTTTTTTCCTGTATAAGCCTGTGCGTATTTGGTCAGAGTAGCTTTCAGAAAATAATGAGATATTTTCTGATTTTGATAGATAACTCCCTAAGGGGCAGATTTGTCAAGGGTCGAATTTCCAGGGTTAAAAACCCTCGAATTCAAACCCTTGAATTTTTGACGAGTTAAAACATCTCAAATTTCAAATTCAAGGGGTTTTAACGCAATTCGATATATCGAACGATTGAATCGATAAAATCGATTCGAATGATTTTAAGAAAATTTGATTCAAATTTTCACTTTGAATCAATTCAACCCTTGATAAATCTGCCCCTTCGCGTTTAAAGTAATTAACATATAATATATAAGTATATAATATACTGTTGCTCTACACTGGTAAAAGCTGGAAAACAAGAGATGAAGCATGGAAAAGTGTGAAACACATCAGGAGGGAGTGGCTGACATGAGTTAGGCAGATGGGGTGTTGACACTGCTTTGTGGTGTGATATGTAACCATGTTTTTTTTTAATGAATTTTGTAATTATTGTGATTATGGTTGAATTGCACAAATAAATGTTGAATATGAGATACTGTGCATGTTTTGAATTTATATTGTATATGGTTTGGACCTATTGAACAGTTCTTGCTGTAGCATGGCACACACCCCAAAATAAAAATTTACGAAAACAAGAGAAAATGGCATATAACAGATAAGCTCTGTCTTAAACAATGGTGTTTTATCTGTTATATGATAGTTAACCTGTGCTTTTTCTCCAGCTTGAATGGCTGTCCCCATGGTTACACAGCAGCTTGTTTATATGAACTATAGTTGTGTTTTTGAAACAAACACAGCAGTTTTATCAGTGCAGGGCAACACTACATTATGTTTTAATTTCTTTGATACTTTCAGTTTTTTGGGCAGATAAAAGCTGGCGACAGACCGAGTGAGCAACTTATTGGCCCGTGTGGGGGGCCATGTGACGGGCTTCCCTGACTGATGTCTGTCCCAAAGTCAGCCAGATCTCAATCGGGCAAATTTAAAAAATCCTGTCAGATAGCGGCCACATCTGTGTGTATGTGGTTTTGCGATCCGCCCGCCCGCATGGGATGCATTATGATCTGATCATTGGGCCCTAGGGCCCACAATCGGATCAGCCCGATATTGCCCAAATTGAGGTAATATATAGCCAAACGAGCAGAACTCCCTGTGTAAGGCCACCTTTACTGCTCTGAAACAGAGGAGTCGAAGTCAGAGGTACCATAAAATGAGTTGGGAGTTAAATAATTTATATACCTACTCCACGCCCCTGGATAAGACAATTAGCATATAAAGATCACTTGCAGTCAACTGGCAAAATACTGAAGACTGTGCAAGTCATTCTGTGATGGCTTCATGTGCCTCATCTAGGGACCTGTCAATTTCACAACATTTAGGGTCAGTCCACACAAGGAGAATCGGGGAGATTAGTCGCCCCTGCGACAAATCGCCTCTTCTTCGGGGCGACTAATCTCCCCAAACCACTTCCCCGTCTCGCGCCGGCTAAAATGAAAATTGCCTGTGGCGATTTCGGAAAACGAAGCGATTCGCGTGAATTGCCGCAGTCAATTTTCATTTTAGTCGGCGAAAAGACAGGGGGAAGCCGTTTGGGGAGATTAGTTGCCCAAAAGAAGAGGCAATTTGTCGCTGGGGCGACAAATCTCCCTGAAACTCCTCGTGTGGACTGACCCTTAGGCTAGTGACACACTCTTAGAATCAGGAAGAGTGCCATCTGCGATTTAGATTCTAGTTGGGGGAAAGGTTTTTCAGATTAGTTGCCCAATGAAGAGGTGATTTGTCGCCAGGTGACTAAATCTCCCCAAATCTTAGCATGTGTCACTACCATTAGTAGGGCTATTAGCAAATTCACACTATTCAATCAGATGTATCGGAGCGTTCCACAAAACTCAGAGCCCAGATTAGACATACCTTGGGTTTAATCATGACATAATTTTCCTTGAAATAACGTGTACAAAAGACAATGTTTTTTTTTTTAAGCCCGTGCTTCATGTCACCACAGTGCAAGTGTTAAAAACACACACAGTACGGTAAGGTGAAATGGACTTAGTCTTAAAAAAGGTCAAGTGCCTAAAATCCAGGTCACCTGGCCAAAAGGTGCAAAGGATCTCTAGATTCTTGGTCCGAAGCTAGGGGGGAGTCCCTTTATCCCAGGCCAAAAAGCTCGGACAGGGGACAAGGGTTTTCAGATCCCCTTCACTACAAGGCTAGGGGGGTCCCTAAGGTGCAATGGACTTAGCCTTAAAAAAAGACCAGGTCACCTGTCCAAAGGATCTCCAGTTTCTTCAGACTCCCCTTTGCCGAAGCTAGGGGGTAGTCCCTTTATCCCTGGCCAAAAAGCTTGGACAGGGGACAAGGGTTTTCAGACCCCCTTCGCCTAAAAGGCTTTTCCAATCCCCAAAGGGAGAGGGTACCAATAGGTTTGCCACCTGGCCGGTATTTTTAATGGTTGATCCCAATGTTATTAATAGGAAAAAACGATAACTATATAGGAAACGCTGGTATTTTTTTCAAGAAAAGGTGGCAACCCTAGGTACCAATGAACCTCTGACAAGAAGTCCCGACAATGGAATGACCATGATGAGGCCAAGGTTCCGGGTGGAGAAGGAGCCTAATGGCTAAACATCCCCTCCCCCAGATCCATGCTTGACCAGGAAGTCTTGCACCGCAATCCAAAAAAGTGCAATAAAGAATAAATAGCATAAAATCTCATAGAGCACTGTGGTGAAGCTGCCCTAGCCTAATGGCTGGGAAATATAAACATTTCTCCGTTGCCAAGCCAAAAGGCCAAGGCTATGAGCAAGATGCAAAAGAAAGTGATCTGAGGGGCTTAAAGGGCCAGTGCTTCATGGTGACCCACCAGTATGGTCGCCACCTGGCCGGTATTTTGGATGGTTGATCCCAATGTTAGAAAAAAAGATAAATATATAGGAAGGCCGGTATTTTTTTCAAGAAAAGGTGGCATCCCCACCCACCAGTGTTCATCTGGCAGCCCACGTTTGCAAGGCCTGGGGCACAATCTCGGCCTTCAGTTTCTTGAGCCAGCCCTCTGCCAGAGGATCAAGTGGCTCTCTCCCCTCACTGGACGGATCCACATGGAAGCTCCCTTAGATAGATGCACCTCATCCACCTCGGAGAAGATACTACACTTAAGGACAGCTTTACTATTGGTGGAATTCAAGGGTGAATCAACCCTCGAACTAACCAATCCAATTGTGTTTGAATTTTAACCCTTCGAATTCAAATATTGAATTTGAAGGGTTTTAGTACAATTTGATGGATCGAATAAAAACAAAAATTGATCGAACGATTCAAGCAATTTTAACTATTCTTTTTATTCTAAAGTAACCCCCCAAGGGGTAACCCCCCAAAGCTCCCTTATAATTAAAAAAAATTTGGTGCCAGGGCCCCCCCATAAAAATTTTTAAAAAAAAAGCATTGGTGCAATGGCCCCCCCTTACAAGTTAAAAAAATTGGGGCCCCAAAAATATATTTTTTAAAAACATTGGTGGCAGGACCCAGCTTACAAGTTAAAGGGGTGGTTCACCTTTACGGTAACTTTTATTATGTTATAGAATGGCC
>CM044442.1:120496895-120547829 GCA_024363595.1 Xenopus borealis | reverse complement strand
GCAAATGTTGTGCTGCTGGTTATAGTGCGTTTCTCTCTGAAAATCTGAGTAAAATGGCTCCACCAGACATTGCTCAGAAGAACAGCGTACTTTGATTAAAAACTTGATTGGAGAGGGGTAAACATATAAAGGAGTGCAGAAATGATTGGCTGCTCCGCTAAAATGATCTCAAATGCTTTAAAATGGCAACTAAAACCTGAAAGACGTGGAAGAAAATGGAAAACGACCATTGGAATGGATAGAAGAATAGCCAAAATGGCAAAGAGCCAATGATCAGCTCCAGGAAGATCAAAGAAGGTGTAAAGTTACTTGTGAGATGTGCTACAATTAGAAGGCGCCTGTGTGAAGACAAGCTATCGGCAAGAAGCCCCTGCAAAGTCCCAGTGTTGGAAAAAAGATGTGCTGAAGAGCTTACAATTTTCCAAAGAACACTTTGACTGGCCTAAAAAGAAATGGCACAACATTTTGTGGACTGATGAGTGTAGGGGCCACAGTTCAAGTGACAGTACAGAGTGAAATGATATGGGGATGTTTCTCATACTGTGGAGTTGGGTCTGTTTATCTCATACCAGGGATCATGGATCAGTTTCAATACATCAAAATACTGAAGAGATCATGTTGCCTTATGCCGAAGAGGAAATGCCCTTTAAATGGGGGTTTCAACAAGACAACGACCCCAAACACACCAATAACCGAGCAACATCTTGGTTCCACACCAACAAGACTGACGTTATGGAGTGGCCCAATCCCCGGACCTTAATCCAATAGAAAACTTGTGGGGTGACATCAAAAATGTAACAGTAGGGATGGCGCGAACCGCGGCAAAAAAGTTCGCGAACTTGCGCAAAATCGCGAACGGTTCGCGAACCCCATAGACTTCAATGGGAAGGCGAACTTTTAAAGCTAAAAAAGACATTTCTGGCCAGAAAAATGATTTTAAAGTTGTTTAAAGGGTGCAACGACCTGGACAGTGGCATGCCAGAGGGGGATCAAGGCAAAAGAAAAATCCATTATTTTCTTATGTCAAAAGTTTTACAAAGTATCTTACCTGCACCTGTTAGCTGTTCTGGACTCTCTGCCAAAAGCCAATTAAGTTCAAATCTTTGCTGTGCAGCAGTTCTCACAAACACTGATTATACAACTAAATATTCGTTCAGTCATTCAAAGGAAAACAAATTATTGCAACATTTTTAAGTTTTACAGTGAATTTTTGTGAGTTTGTAAATCTTTTCTTCAGTTTCTGTAAAGGAATAACACAAATGTGATTCATTTCTCTTCATGTTTGGGATTTGGAATAGAATGTGCAGTGTTCCCAATTAATTTGAGTGTATAGAGATAATAACTATTATAAGGATGTTGAGTTTTATTCACTTTACACATTAAAAATACACTAGACTATTAAAGTAAACACTAGGGATGCAACGAATCCAGGATTCGGCCTTTATCAGCAGGATTCGGATGAATCCTTCTGCCTGGCCGAACCGAATCCTAATTTGCATATGCAAATTAGGGCCAGGGAGCTAAATCACGTGACTTTTTGGCACAAAACAAGGAAGTAAAAAATGTTTCCCCATTCCCACCCATAATTTGCATATGCAAATTAGGGTTCGGATTCGGTATTCGGCCAAATCTTTTGGGAAGGAAGAGGAGACTTTGGATTTCAGTTACCAACTAATGAATGAAGGGTAAGTCCAAGTATTTTGTCACCAGTCCAATGAGATTTTGTAAGAGACTAAAAGCCCAGAATTGACCCGTGTCTCATTACCCTCGGTGCAAAGCAGTTGGTGCCACAGTTCAGCTGCCGCTCTGACGTGCCTCTACTACGAGTTCATTTATTTAAGTAGTTTATTCTTTGTGTGTATCTGTTTACTCTGCTCAGCTTAAGCTCCTTATCAATTACATTATTAAATCAGGCCATTCAGATAGAGGCTGTTTGATCCTATTTGGCTTGTATGATGCTGGCTTTGATCCAGAGCGTTTGCCGAGAATCCCTGCCATAAAGCAAGTGCAGCGCCTCTATAGTTTACCGCAATAGAAAGTCACATAATATCCAGGAAATACAGTAGATTCATACAACCATGAGAGTCTATGACACTATTAGCTTTCCACATACACTTTCCTTACAATCTCCTTAACTGTAAAGTTTCAGCATTACGTGAGCTCATAAAAAATAAACTACTGTACTTTCCATTCAACTGGATGCAACCAAATGTCTATAAGCTTTGGGCAGCCACCCCTCAGCTGGAATGTGTCAATATTACTTCCAACAGGAGAAGGTTCCATGTTTTACCTATCAAATAGTTTGGGATGGGACATCCGCCACTTCAGCCTATCCTTGACTTGTTGCACCATTAGAATTCTTCAAGAAAGATCTTGGTGGCCTTTGTTCCACTGTGAAGACTTTGGAAAAAGGGGACTGTCATTGTGCACATGGTCATGAGGTGACGCATGAGGAGAATTTGTTTGGCTGAAGAAATCGCTTTCTCTTCAGTCACTTGGGGACACAGGGACAGTGGGGTATAGCTGGTACCACTAGGAGGCAGGACACAACAATAAAAAGAGATACTGGCTCTTCCATTGGCTATACCCCCAGCAGGCAGAGCTTATGCTTCAGTTTGTATCAAAGTCAACAGGAATAACTTGGATAATTAACATGTCACACGTATAGTGTCTGACAGAAGGAGTTAGAGTCTCAGTGCAAGCCCTGTGTCTCCCAAGTTACTAGGAGAAAGGGAGATTGTGTACTCACCATTAAATCTTTCTCTTCGGTCAGCTTGGGGGACACACAGGGACAGTGGGGATGAACCAAGCTGTCCCCTGAAAAACCCCAGTGGGAGAATGAGGCCTAAGTGGAAGTAAGCACTGCGGCTTGAAGCACCTTTCCGACAGAGGTCCACCTGTCTTACAGAGCTGTTCAGCTCATGCTTGAGTTCTTTAACTCCCAGGATGTACTCACACTCCTAGTGGAATGGGCAGTGACTCTGCTGGATGGAGTCTGACCCTTTGCGGTGTAGGCTCTTGAATATCTTGTTGGATCCTGCGGGATATAGTCTGCTTGGTAGCATAGGAACCTTGGCATGGCCCTGAAGGTAGTATGAGTAGCGAATCAGACTTGCGGATGTCTTGAACTGTGTGTAGAGAGACGTTTAGAGCCCTTACAGGATCTAGGGCAGTGATCCCCAACCAGTAGCTCGCGAGCAACGTGTTGCTCTCCAACCCCTTGGATGTTGCTCCCAGTGGCCTCAAAGCAGGGGCTTATTTTTGAATTACTGGCAAGTTTTGGTTGCATAAAAAACCGATGTCCTGCCAAACATTCTCTCCTGTAGGCTGCCAGTCCATATAGGGGCTACCAAAAAGCCAATCAGAGCTCTTATTTGACATCCAGATGGACTTTTTCATGCTTGTGTTGCTCTCCAACTCTTTTTTAAATTTAAATGTGGCTCACGAGCAAAAAAGGTTGGGGACCCCTGATTTAGGGTATGCAATGTGTTTTCCTTCTGGGTAGCAGTTGCAGGGCAAAAGGTGCGAAGGACAACCCTGTCTTGGTAGAAGATGAGATGGGGCAAATTGCACCAAGTTTAATAAAGATGCACCTAATAACGCACAGCAGCGTACCACCCCACAATCCGGTAAAACTTACTGTGTCGCCGCGCTCCTGTCTACTAATGAGACTGTGTGGTCTGCACCAGAAGGCATTAGGGACCCCGGAGACAGGGCCCACGCTGGGGGATGCCTATGGGAATACTCTACTCTTTCTAGAGGTCCTGGTGTCAAGTAATTGACAGAATCCAAACAAAAGACTGGAAATAAAATCAATGTCCTATCGTCCTGAGGACGCATCTAAAACTGAAGCATTAACTCCCCCTTAGTCAGTGGAGGAGGAGCCAGTTTCTCTTTTTATTATCAGACTAGTCCCTGGATCAACTTGTATAATGACTTCCATAACCCTGTATTCCCTCACTTGCTAAACACCATCCAACCCCTTCTTAAAGCTATCTAATGTATCAGCCTGTACCACTGATTCAGTGAGAGAATTCCAGATGTGGTTGCTTCCATTAGTTTGAGGCTATTCTCTTTTGGCTGTAGGCTACAGTTGTGTTCAGAATAATAGCAGTGCATTTAAAAAAAGCAGATAAAGAACAAAATCCTTATAATAGCAGCAGCTTTTTATTACTGCACTTTAGCAATAACCATATATTACCATTAAATCATCAACTCAATGTTCACTTAGCCAGTCTCATGCCTTCTATTTAAATCGGACTCCGCCTTAAACCTTAGCCAGAAGCCTGTACAAATTTACTCTGCTTTAACGCATCCGCTATAGAATGTTTATATCCTGGTAAATGCCGAGCTCTTAGGGTAAGGGCACACTGGCAGATTCGGGGGGGTTGTTGCCTAGTAGCCGCCAGCTACAATGAAAAACCACCAGCGGGAAAGCACATGTAGCTCTTCATTTTCCGAAGTCTTGTGAGGAAACTTCGGGCGACTTCGGGAAAACGAAGCGCCACATGTGCTATCCCTCTGGCGATTCTTCATTGTAGCCAAAGGCAAGGCAGTTCAGGGAGATTGTCGCCTCAAAGAAGAGGCGTTTGGTCACCAGGCAACAAAATCTCCCCAAATCTGCCCTTATCCGTAATCAAATGTTCTATTTTAAAGCCCTCAAAACTACTTGCCTTAAAATAATGGTTACAAGTAATTATTTTGACAAAAGATCATTTATTACATCTACAGCTCCCTTGTCATGTTGAACAATTATTCTTTTATAACTAAGCTGTTGACCCCATATTTCCAATGAAACCAAAATTGGAAAACTTTCAAGGGGCAACATATTCTTAGACAAACCCATTTCATTGCACCACTAACCCGCCCAATAAGCACCAAAGCATCATCAGTAAACAATTCAATATCTGAATTAATTCTAAATTCCTCCTGCCAAACCTACCATTGAAGGTCTCCAGGAATTTATCCCGAACAACAATCTTCTCTCACTGCTACTGATCTTCGTATGTGCCAGTTTGGGTTTTGAAGGCAATAGTTTATTAAATTCTCTGCCTATCCCAATAAATTCCATAAAATTTGGGGTTCCCTGGATGGATATGTACCCCCCCCTTCACCCCACAACAACCCACAGTGTAGCAATAACGATGTAAAGAATATGCTTGTACCTGGGGTTACATTTACAATTTATCTGTTCGATGCAACTTTTACCAACAGTTACCAAATATCAAAATGTAAATTGAGCTTCAGTAATATTTCCTTTGCCTCCTGATCACCGCTATTTTAAGACTAAACATATCCTATACAGTCAATAACAAGCTGTGGTATGCTTTATATGTTGTTCTTTAAAAAAAAACTATGTAAATGCTAAAGAAAAAACCTCTACCTATTGGTAGAAAAATGAAAATGCCCGAAGGACTGATTTTTACTGGTTAAGGCAGAACCTTTGAGATGCTTCAGTTTAGTTTGTTTCTCTTCTGGCAAACGAAATTCCATCAACTCAATCAAATTTCTATCCCAAGAAACTGCAAACTCTTTGTAGGCTGAATAGTTTTTGCGTTTAACAAAGGAATACCACATTTCTGTGCAAGTAGTATGGATGTAGACGCCTGCACCTGACATATTTGAATATCGTGGGCCCATAAATAAAAAGTCCAAATAAAGGACTATAAATTGAGATTTGGGGAGATAAGACATTCCTGAAGATTTGAAAATGACTAAATAAGAACAAGATAGTGAGCAGCCCATTGGGAGGCAATTATAACAATTAATTCAATAATTCAAAACAAAAACCAAGAAATGATGGCACTCTGGATGTATAGGCAATAATCTAAATGAAGACTCCATATCTGTTTTATCGAACCACTTCCCAGGACCACAATCCCTTAATAAAGCGATTGCGCTATCAAACGACGTATAAGACACTGAGCAAAGCTCAGGATCAGTGCCTTCAATTAAAAAAAAAAAAACCTTTTGGAAAAGAAAGATGATGAATTAACCGAAAAGCACCTTGTTCCTTTTTTGGAACTAATCCCAGAAAGCTACTTCTAACTTTGCCATAAAGTATTTGCATGATGCTTTTACATTACCTGTCTGATCCCCCATGTTCCTGTATGAGGGGGCTGCCATATTTGTGCAGCAGGAGTCCGTTAGCATTAGAAACTCTAACTGACAGACTGAGATGGGACAGTCAGGTTGGCAAAGTTAGAGAGTCAGGCTTAGTTGAAGTTCCTAACAATTATATAAAAAAACAAAGCTCTCAGCAAAAAATGATCAACATGACCTATAGGTAACATTTAATGTACATTCATATGTTTGAATTATTTTTTTTAGTGTCAGTATCACTTTGAATTTGTTTCTTTAGAACGAAAAAAAAAATGACAACAGTTTAAACTTTAAATTTCCTAAGTTACTCACCGATTTTCTGCATGAGCTCCTTTTCTGAAATGATTATCCATCGTGCAGTGCTCGATTTCTCCTCCCTGCCTTCTATAGGAGATTGGCAGGGAGGAGAAATTGAGTGCCGCACAATGGATCGTCGCCATATCGCCATTTCAGAAGAGGAGCTCATGCAGAGAATCGGTGAGTAACTTAGCAAATTTAAAGTTTAAACTGTGTTGTCTTTTTTTTTCGTTATAAAGAAAGAATTTAAAAGAAAAAAACTTACTATTCCTTTAAATCACTTAAATTAATACAACTGGCTCCCCAGCTGCCTAACAACCACTTCCTCTTTAACCCCTTAAATTTAAACAGCAGCTTCCATCCCATATACAGCCAAAGGCTTAAGCAGCCTTCGTTCTATTCCAAATTTTTAAAAAAATATTTATGTTCAAATTTATGTTTACAAAAAGTAAGAAAGGCATAAAACTTAAAAATGTTGCAATATTTTGTTTTCCTTTGAATGACTGAACGAATATTTAGTTGTATAATCAGTGTTTGTGAGAAGTGCTGCACATCTGTGTTGCATGGACTCCACCAACTTCCAACAACCTATTATTTCCACAATTCTTCTGCATTTCTTGCTTTTGCCTCAGAAACAGCATTTTTGAGGTCACCCCACAAGTTTTCTATTGGACTGGCCACTCCATAACATCAAACTTGTTGGTGTGGAACCAAGATGTTGCTCAGTTACTGGTGTGTTTGGGGTCGTGTTAAAACCCCCATTTCAAGGGCATTTCCTCTTCAGCATAAGGCAACATGATCTCTTCAAGTATTTTGATGTATTGAAACTGATCCATGATCCCTGGTATGAGATAAATAGACCGAACACTATAGTATGAGAAACATCCCCATATCACGATGCTTGTGTCACCAACTTCACTCTGTACTGTCACTTGACCTGTGGCCCCTACACCCAAAAAGAACAATTGCCTTCATCAGTCTACAAAATGTTGCTCCATTTCTCTTTAGGCCAGTCACTTTTTTCTTTGGCAAATTGTAAGCTCTGTGGCATGTTTTTTTTCAACAATGGGACTTTGCAGGGGCTTCTTGCCGATAGCTTGGCTTCACGTAGGCGCATTCTAATTGTAAGAGTCACAAGTAACATTATACCTTTGCTCTTCCTAGAGCGGATCATTGGCCAAGTTTCTGCCATTTTGGCTGTCTATCCATTCAAATGGACGTTTTCCTTTTCTTCCACATGTTTCAGGTTTTGGTTGCGATTTTAAAGCATTTGAGATCATTTTAACCGAACTGCCTACCATTTTCTGCACTTTATAGGTTTCCCCCTCTCCGATAAACTTTTTAATCAAAGTACGCTTTCTTCTGAAAAATGTATAGAAAAGCCATTTACATTTGCTCCTTCCTTAGTGAAGGGCCAGAATTGACATCTGTTTTTTCACAGAATGAATGAGCTCACTAATTGCTATTGCTATTGCTACCACACTGCTATTATTTGGAACACTTATCTGGAACAAGCTTCAATTAATGATGCTATGTCAGAAATTAGGTAATTAGGAACACATTATATTAACAAGCTTTTAACTGGCAGCTAGTTTGGCACTTTCATTGCCAGAGCATTTTTGAATATTTTGCGCTTTCACACAGAGCCCAGAACAACAATGAGCATGGGCAGTGCCACAGAGTAAAAAACAGCTAAAAAAAAAAAAGATGGCAGTGTCAACTTTGAAGGCCTAAACCATTGTTAAATGGTTGCGAAATCTGTTGGCACACGAGGTTCGGAATATAAAATGGCATTAATTTTTAGGCTTTAGCTTTCTTTTAAAAGGGTTGAGTAAGAAATCAGGGAACCACTTTGAGCTAGAATGTAAACATTCTAAAAAGGTGTAAATTTTATTCAAAGGCAAAGTTGGACAGTGAAATTACCCCTGCGGTCTTTGAAAGAACTTAAAGCTTCATAAAAGCCCATGTGTCATTATATCCCACCAATTCAGTGTCAATATCCAGAAGCATTTTTTACATTTACGTTTTTAAATGAAATGTCTATATTACTCTAATTATTAGAACTTTGCTCCCAATAAACAAGGGCCTCCACTGGGTAGACCGTATTCATCTTTAGAACACACAAGGCAAAATGCAACTTTTAAAGTAATTTTTATTAAAGCAAGACTTTCTAATCCAAATTATGTTTCTGTGCTCAGCATTCATTTCCCACAACTTGTTATAACAGTGGTGAGATTCTGAGCTTTTCCACAGTAAAGAATTACAAAATCAAAGAAAGGAATGCTTAACTTCTCGTACTGTGTTCAAAATGCCTTTCCCCCGGGTCTAAAAACAAAAAATTAGTTTCATTTTTATATTTTACTATTTTTTTGTATTTTTTTTTTTTTTTTTAATATCTAGGACCAGCAATGTTGTGCTAGCCCTGGCATTTGCTCTGTACGTAGGCGTTAAAGTTTCCTTTCCTTTTTTTATTTGATTTTATGTTTTGCAGTGTTTTTGCAACATTTAAATTTTTCGATGTTTTGATAGTTTTCTCTGGTGAAGTGAAGTTTGCGCTGAAGTTCCCGTTTCTCTAATTAAAAAAAAAGCACATAATTTGATTACTTAAGCACAATTTTTAATTCTTGGTGCAAACTGACATTTTAAAGGAATTGTTCAGTATAAAAAGAAAAACTGGGTAAATAGATAGGCTGTGCAAAATAAAAAATGTTTCTAATATAGTTAGTTAGCCAAAAATGTAACGTATAAAGTCTGGCATGACTGGATGTGTAACAGAATAGCCAGAACACTACTTCCTGCTTTGCAGCTCTTGGTTTCCACTGATTGGTTACCAGGCAGTGACCAATCAGTGACTTGAGGGGAGGCCACGTGGGACATAAGTGTTGCTTTTGAGCTGAATGTCGAGGATGAATTGCAAACTCACTTAACCGTTATGTCCCATGTGGCCCCCCTTGAAGTTAGAGAGCAGAAAAGCAGGAAGTAGTGTTCTGGCTATTATGTTAGATATCCAGTCACTCCAGCTTTTATACATTACATTTTTTGGCTGACAAATAGAAGTGGCTAGCAAGAAATGCAGCCTGTAGAGAAAGGCTTTATAAATTGTCATAATCCACAAGAAGGTTGAATTTGAAGTGAACGCCAACAAGCTATGGACAAATAAACTTACATGCATCTCAAGCAGTTGGCACTCCAGTTGCATTAACAACCTTCTGAGCAGCTTCCTTAGCCTGATGGGCTTGAAGCACAGCAACAGCTTCATCAACCTGAAAAGAACATGAAATCTCATTCAAAGAAAAGCAGTACTGCTATAGTATAGCAGTATAGCATAGTATATGGTATACCAGTTAAAATGGACCATAGCGATCATTGTACCTTTGAGCGCAGAGACTCGGGTGACTCAAGCATATGGAGAAGCTCGGAGTTGTCAATCTCCAGAAGCATTCCAGTAATTTTGCCAGCCAGAGTTGGGTGCATTGCTTGGATAAGTGGGAAGAGCCGCTCACCTAGAACAAGGGTACAATACATTAAAAATACAGGTAGGGAAAGCAAAGGTAGGCTACCGTGACAATTAGAAATAGAATGTACATACCTAGCATTTGTTTCTGCTCTTGGGGTGGAGCAGCTGCCAGCATGGAAGCAGTCAGAGGTTCCTGGCCTTGTACATGGACAGCAGGCTGAAAAAAGACATGTATTATTAGCGGGTTAGCCCCTGCAAAAGTAGCACACTTCCTCTTTGCAACGCATTGATTGAAATGACTAAACAACTACCATTAAGAAACACATTCCTATAGTCCGGGGAAATGGTTTAAAAGCCAGTGCCCATGATGAGAGTGAAGAACAACTTTACAAGTGGGCATTCTGGTGAATATTACAAGACATACCTGCTGCATAGCCACTTGGGGCTGTGTATTAAGATGCTGCTGAGGATTACGTACACCAGCTGCATATTTATACTGAGGAACAGTCCTGACAGCAGATGTTGCAGCTGCAGCAGCAGTCGTTGGCCGAGGACCCATAGTCTGGGTTGATGTATTAGCTGAAATAAAGAGAAAATTTTACAATCGCACCTCGATGGTAATAGTATGGTAAAGGGGATGTAATAGCAAAGAAAATCACATTTTTGCTTTAATGGAAAAAAGAAACCTGTCTTTACTTTAATTTAAAAAAGTGAAGCGTTATTTAAAACCTGACTGTATGCAGTAAAATTCCCACTTTGTTTTACTTCCCCCGACTGATGCGGACGGGAAACTTCAGACGGTCCCTAACTGCTCTGCAGGGAAACAATCATACTTTCAAATGACGGGGGGGCTTGGGGATGGAGGAGTCCTTCCCACCGTACTTCCAGAGCTCAAGCAGCTTTGATTGTTTCGCTGACTGTGTAGAGATTCATCTGCAGCAGTCAGCACAAGTAAATGCAGGAGGAATTTACTGCATATAAACAGGTTTCTTATAAAAACTGTACAGATTTTTTAATTGAAGTATATTGGGGATATGTTTCTTTTTTCATTTAAAGTACAAATTGTTTTATTTTTGCCTTTACATCTAATGTTTCCATCTAGTGGGACAAAGATCATAGAGCCAGATTTAAACAGATAGTTTAGGATTCTATTTGGAGGATTATTTTGCTGCATCCACTGGTTCAGGAGAGGTGGAGAAAGTTTGTATTAAAGGAGAATTCAAACTGTTTTTGAACAACCCATACCCCCCATCTTTTTTCGGTCTTTTTCTGAATCTGTGCGGAGTTTTTGTTGCAGTAAATTTCCAGTCCCAAACAACTGCACATGCACCGAAAGTCATGTGCAGTCGCTCAAATTTACTCCAACTGCGCTAGTCTAATTCCGAAGAAGATGGTGTCCATGAACTCCTGAGGTCCAAATCTGCACAGAGGGGTGAGTAAAGAATTAGGGGCATTAGGGTGGCGGCAGGTCAGCTGGGGGGTGGTATGTGCCGATGTCCATTTCGGGTGCGCAGCATTCATTTTGGTGGCTCGGTTCTGACCAGCGGACCAGCAGTTGGGGACTCCTGGCTTATAGTATGCAACAACCTTAGGTCCAAAGCATTACAGATAACACATCAAATACCGGCATATGCTATTAAGTACTAATGAAGCTCAAGGCTGATCATTCTGTAGACTTTTTGGGATACAGGTAGCATTAGTGAAGATGTGTTCAGCAAGTTGGACTTTAAAGAGTGTTAACATCCTGCAAATGTATTACTGCATGTAATATAAAGTTGGTGACTAACATGGATCCCCCAAATAAAGCATAGAAGGAAGCTTTACAAATGCAAATTACCCTACAACTTGCAAGGTTGTCAAGAGGACTGAAATGCTCACAAAAGTGCAAGAATTCTTACCAACACGTTGAGCTGACATGACACGTGGGACTTGATTAGAAGCTGGTCTCATTGTACTAAATGTTGGTGGTCTTGGAGCAGTGGGGCGCATTGCTCCGGGCATATTCTGGAATGCTGTTTTTCATTGAAAAGATTGTATTAGGGTGAAAACATGAAAGGAATAGACAGACAAGGTGACAAATGCTATCTATTTTAACACCTGGCCAAATGTAGTTAAAATGTAACTAAATGGAGTCTATCATGAAGATGTTGAATCGAATTCTGCATGTATTAAAGGAAAACTATACCCCGAAAATGAATTTTTGAGCAACAGATAGTTTATATCAAATCAAGTGACATATTAAAGAATTTTACCTACCTGGTATATATATATTTAAGTAAATATTGCCCTTTTACATCTCTTGCCTTGAACCACCATTTCATGATGGTCTGTGTGCTGCCTCAGAGATCACCTGACCAGAAATATTTCAACTCTAACTGTAACAGGAAGAAGTGTTGAAGCAAAAGACACAACTCTGTCTGTTAATTGGCTTGTGTGACCTAACTTTATAGTTTGTTTGGTATGTTTGTGTGCACCGTTGGATCCTAGGATCCCAGGAGGCTGTCCTTATTTTTTAAAATGGCTATTTTCTATTTATGATTACCCAATGGCACATGCCACTAAAAAGTATATTATTATGAAAATGGTTTATTTACATGAAGCAGGGTTTTACATATGAGTTGTTTTATGCAATATCTGTTTATAGAGACCAACATTGTTCGGGGGTATAGTTTTCCTTTAAACAAATTTGTTTACCCTTAATACACAGATCAGCAATTTCCCAATTATTTGATCTAAAACTAACCTAGTCTAAGAGTAAATTGCTTTTAAAAGGAAATTATATAGAAAAATATACAATCCTCAATTGCATAAGCGTTTTAGCACTTTAATAACCAGGACTTTTACAAAGCCAACAGCCTCCTTTCCAAAGGGTTAGTCTAGTGACATCTGCTACTTGATACTATTTTGCATCAAACTTACATATGAAACCCCAAACAGAACAAATTGCCCAATAGCAAATGGAAATCCCTTAAAAAAAAAATACTTACGATGAGGTCTGGCACCTTGTGCAGCCCAACGGGGGCTGGGCCTGAGCTGTGCAATCTGCCCAGGTGGGTAGTATGCAGCACGGTTTTGAGCCTATAATATAAAAAAACTAACTTAATATACAAAGAAAAGCTTCAAATGATATGCATAAAGGAGAAGGAAAGTTTAAATTAGTTGCCAGGTGACAAATCTCCCTGAATCTTCCCGTGTGGACTAGCCCTAAGACCAAGGGGCCCCAGGTAGAATAACAGTATTAGAACAGTGAAACCTTTCCCTGACCAACGTGGCACTCTTAACATTAACAGAGAGGGAAGACTGGTCTCCCCCTGTCGAGGACAGAGAAAAGGCTTTAAAGTATATAAATCCCTTTTTCTCTGCCCTCTCTGTGGGACACAGGAGACAGCAGGGCAGGCAGATCACTTATAAGTTCATTGCACCACTGCCTGTAGGATTCCTGGGGACAGGACACTTAAAACTGGGGAGGTAAGGCTAGTGCCAGGGGATAAAGCTACTAAGACACTCCCATTTTAATTACCTCAAGTGTCCTGCCTCCAGGAGGAAGAAGCTTTACCCCAGCTGTCTCCTGTGTCACACGGAGAGGGCAGATAAATATATATACATATGGGGGTCTATATAAATACATCAGTAAACCCTCAAAGTAATGCTGCTCAGAATCCTGTCAAAAGAAATTTCCTTCCTTCTATTGTGTACACATGGGCTTCTGTATCAGACTTCCTGTTTTCAGCTTAACCCTCCAGGGCTTGGGCATGCTCAGTTTGCTCCTCTCCCCCTCCCTCCTGTAATCTGAGCCCAGAGCTACGAGTGAGCAGGAAGAGACTCAGGCAGGAAGTGATGCCACAGCAAGCTAATATGGCAGCTGCTATACTAATCCAACCGTGAATAGAGGTGTTTACTCAGGTATGGTAAAGCATTCTAAAAAATAAAAATGGTGCTTGCGCTTTTGTGGCTAAACTATTGGCAATAATATGCCTCAGTAGCTTTCCTTCTTTAAGTATAAAGATATACACATACCGGCGGGATAGCGGCCATGAAATAGCTGGATGGTGGTGGCTGGTATGGGTTGATCACAGGATTTGGTACACGAACACTTGCCATCCTCTGCATGTACTGATTAGTCAAGTGAGCTTGACGCTCTTCTTTCCTTTGTGCCAATGCAACATATAGGGGTTTTGTGGCAACAATTCTACCATTCATTTCTGTGACTGCTTTAGTGGCCTCTTCAGGTGAAGAGAAGCATACAAAACCAAAGCCTTTACTACGACCACCTTCCATCATTACCTGGAAAGTAAAACAAAGTAAAGAAGTCCGGTAAATAATACACAGTAAGTGCTTTCCCATTAGTTACAGATTTGGCTTAGAAGGGAATGGCTTTTTTCAGGTGCCTCCCATTTCAAAGACAATTGGAGGGGGGGGGGGGGGGGGGGGGGGCAGTTTACCAGGCTGAAAATTGCCATGGCTCTAAAATGTTTAATGGTACAGATACTGTGTACAAGCATCCAGAAGTGAATACCTGTTTACAGTTTTCAGCATATAAAAAAACTAAGCATCTTGCATTTAAACACCAACCACTGAGTTGTCAGCTTTTAGTTTGTGCTCAAATTTGCATTGGAACTTAAAGTAAACATTGATTTTAAGGCTTGTGCCACAGACATCATAACAATACAATTTATTAAACAATGAACTGTGAAATACAAATAAATTACAGGTATGGGATTAGTTATCCAGACAGCTCCAAATTACAGAAAGGGCACCTCCCAGACTCAGTTTTATAAAACAATCCACATTTAAAAAATGAATACCCTTTTCTCTGTAGTAATAATAATAATAATAATAATAATAAAACAGTACCATGTACACAATCCATACAAAGATATATTTAATCCTTTATTGGAAACAAAACTAGCCTACGGAGTCTAATGTTTATATTTTTCTAGTACATTTAAGGTATGAAAATCCAAATTATGTAAGGATCAGTTATCCAGAAAGCCTCAGGTCTACAGCAATCTGGATAACAGGTCCCATACCTGTATAAATACTTTATGCCCTATTAACAGTAGTTTTTATTATTAGTCTCCCTATCTATGGGTATAGACACAGACAAGTTTTAGCCTTTACAGAGAACACTGCAAACACCCTGACCAGGATTTCTGTAATTTTATCAGTGTGCAAGATGGCCACAAGCAGAGAGTGTAAATACAAGGTAGCATAAAGTATAAAACAGGATAAGGAGTACAAAAAAAATATATATTGGCGACTATAGATTTGAAAAGTTTTAACATGCAAGTAGTAAATTCAACAGCTTGAACGCAATAGTGTGCAACTTTGGTTCTTGGCAACTGTAAAGAAATGGAGGGAGCAAGTCAGCCATAGGCAATCTGCCTCCCAGTTCTGATATTCTGAGCCTCTTACCTTAGCACTGGTGATTGTACCAAAAGGTGCGAATTCTTTCCGCAGTCGTTCATCATCAATACCATCATCAAGGTTTTTAACATAGAGGTTAACGCCCTAAAAAACAGGCGATTTAGTGACTTTCAGCAATAAAGGAACCTGTGTTTATGGCAATTAATCATATATTAAATGTGCAATTCAAAAAAAAAAAAAAAAAAAAAAAAAAAAAAAAAAAAGGCAAAACAAAGTTTAAAAATCACAGGTGCTCAATGTTGCTTTCAAACCTGGTATCTGGTGATTCGGTCCTGCTTCATTTGTTCAAACTTGCGCTTAAGCTCAGATTGCCTTTCCACCTTTTTCTGTGCCCGACCCACAAACATGGACTTCCCGTTCATATCCTTGCCATTCATTTCATCAACAGCCTTTGAAGTGAAAGGAGATCAGAATCAACTATTCCAATAATCTATTATAAATGTCTTAAAAGGACTGTCATGATTTTTATGAAGTATTTATTATTTTTAAATTACACGGTTTACACTGGAAATAATTCACTCTACCATGTGAAATTTAATTCCTGAACCAGCAAGTGTATTTTGTTTTAGTTATAATATTGGTGTGTAGGAGGCATCACAGGTCATTTTGCCTGGTCATGTGCTTTCAGAAAGAGCCAGAACTTTGATGGAACTGCTTTCTGGCAGGCTGTGTTTCCTACTCATTTTACTATTGAGTGCTGTTCTTAGATCTACCAGGCAGCTGTTGTCTTGCGTTAGGGACCTGCTATCTGGTTACCTTCCCGTTGTTCTATTGTTAGGATGCTGGGGGTGTGTGATATCACCCCAACTTTCAGTACAGCAGTAAAGAGTGACTGAAGTTTATCAGAGCACAAGTCACGTGACTGGGGTAGAATGGAAACTAACTATGTCTAGCCTCAAGTCAGATTTCAGTACTATTAACTGATGGATTTTGAAAAAAAAAAAAACTTTCTCCATGATCGTATCCCTTTAAGCTGAACATAAAAGTACCATCGCTTCAAAGCACTGCAAGCTCAAGGTTGTAAGAAACAATCCCACAATAATTTCCAAGAGTTGTAATTGCTTTAACTACCGTACTCTCAGAGTCTGAGTAATACCTTCAAAAAAGTGTAGCAAATAAACTTACCTTTTGTGCATCTTCATGTCTTTCAAAGCTGACAAAGCCAAAGCCTTTTGACTTTCCATGGTCATCTGTCATAACTTTAACACTAAGAGCTGGCCCTAATTACCAAAAAAAAAAAAAATACAAATCATTAAAGGAAAACTATACCCCCAAAATTAATACATGAGCAACAGATAGTTTATATCAAATTAAGTGGCATATTAAAGAATCTTACCAAACTGGAATGTATATTTAAATAAAAATTGCCCTTTTACATCTCTTGCCTTGAACCACCATTTCACGTTGGTCTGTGTGCTGCCTCAGAGATCACCTGACCAGAAATATTTCAACTCTAACTGTAAAGGGAAGAAGTGTGGAAGCAAAAGACACAACTCTGTCTGTTAATTGGCTCATGTGACCTAACTTTATAGTTTGTTTGGTATGTTTGTGTGCACCGTTGGATCCTAGGATCCCAGGAGGCTGTCCTTATTTTTAAAATGGCTATTTTCTATTTATGATTACCCAATGGCACATGCTACTAAAAAAGTATATTATTATGAAAATGGTTTATTTACATGAAGCAGGGTTTTACTTATGAGTTGTGTTATGCAATATCTTTTTATAGAGACCTACATTATCTGGTTGGTATAGTTTTCCTTTAAGACATAAGAAAATTTCTAACTGCACCTTTTTATTCATTTAATGGATACATTTCTTATCTTTGTATCTGCTGAGCAGAATCTCTGGGTTTCATTACAGGCAGCTGTTAGAATTGATACAATAGTTGCCAATACTCCAGAGATGTTGCTGTGAAATGTATCAATTATATTTTGCAAAATTGTAAGTCTGCACCTGAATTACTGAACTGCCAGACTCAAACACCACAGACACCAACATTCAACTTTAAATTTAGATTTTGGAAAACCAGTAAAAGATAAATAATGGAAAGTAATTGAAAAAAGTCTGGACTTTCAGTCATTCCCCGTCTACTAAAGGGACTGAATTAAGCCAGTTTTACCCCACCCCAAAAGAAAAATAGATTACCATATTTGCCAAACAATTCTTTGAGCCTCTCGTCATCCATGTCATCTCCAAAATTTTTGATGTAAACATTTGTAAATTCCTTGGCTCTGGCACCAAGCTCAGCTTCACGCTCTTTGCGGGACTTAAAACGCCCAACGAATCTTTTAAAGAGAAAAAAAAAATGCAAGTTCTTGTTGCACATTGAAATCAAAGGAGAACTATCGCGAAAATGAATTATAGGCTTCATCATACTGAAAAACTTTCTAAATACAATTAAAAAGTATGCACTGTTTCTAAAATAATCAAGTTTATACATTTACTATCCATCTCTCTGCATCTATTTCTCTTCATTCTGTCTTCATGCAACAGTTGGGTGTCAGATATTCATTGACAATTAGATCCAATATATTTTATAGGGGGGCTTCTTTCCTACTATTATTATTATTATTATTAACATGTATTTCTATAGCTCCAACTTATTTCGTAGCGCTGTAAAGTGAATGTGATTATACAACTAAATCACATGAATTACATACATAAAACATAAGGAGTTACATACATCACAATAAATACCGGTACAGAAGATAAGGAAGGCTCTGCGCAGAAAGAATTTATAATCTAAAGGGAAGTGAATGATACACAAGGTGTGGGAGTGGGCAAGATCAGAATTAGGTGGGTGAGATGTAGTACTGTAAGTGGTATTTAATTGGGTAGCTAAAAAAGTGAGTTTTAAGAGATTATCCTAGCAGATGAATTAGAGCTCACTCAAAATACTGATTCCAGTAGAAAAAAAATAACTGATAACTGCACAAATCCTGCATGTAGACAGACATATCTGGTAATTTTAATAGAGTGAGCTCTAATATATCTTCTAGGCAAAAGGAGCCCCCCTATAAAATATATTGGATCATTCATCTGACACCCAACTCCTGAATGAAGAGAAACAGATGCTGAGAGAGAAGATGAAGTGAAGATGAACTTGATTATTTCAAAGGCAGTACATAATAATTAATTGTATTTAGAAAGTGTCTATCAGTATTATGAAGCTTATATTAAATTTTTATTCTTGCGATAGTTCCCCTTTAAGGTTGTGTGCCACATATACCATAACCCAGTATCTCCCACAAGACACAGAACATATGTGGTGCTTTGCAAAGGAAAACGGTTACAGCAATCAGTCTGACATTACACTATATGGATACATACACTTTGCGGTCATTGAGAAGCATGCCATTCATTTTATCAATAGCTCTCTCAGCAGCCTCTTGTGTCTCAAAGTGAACAAAACCATAGCCCTTAGATCCATTTTCATCACAAACCACCTGTACAAAAAAAACCACAAGTGTCAGATACAGTCAGAAAAATGCATAATAGAAAAGAAGAAAGTTATGCACCTACCTTACAGGAAAGAATGTTTCCAAATGCAGAAAATGTATCGTACAAGGCTTTGTTATCAATAGACTTGTCCAGGTTTTTGATGAAAATGTTACCAACTCCACTCTTTCGCAGAGAAGGGTCACGCTGAGACCACATAATCCGCACAGGCTTGCCCTTTATGACATCAAAGTTCATTGTATCCAAAGCACGCTCAGCTAAGGAAAAAACAGATTGTAACAGATGCTGACCCACACACCATTAAAATAAAATCTGGCTAGACAATGCAATATGAGGAATGACCACCTTCCTATTTAGTTTTTTTGGCAAACCGCTCAAGCTAGTGGAACATTAGAAAGTAAAGAGGGGCTTACAGATTAATTATTTGTCCATTAAAGGAATTGTTCAGTATATAAAAGGCATCGGAATTCACAGCAGCCATCTTCTTCTGTAATGTTGGTGTCTTCTTTTGGCTCTTCGGCAATTCCCCCCAAGTTTTGGCGCATGGACAGTTATCTGGGAAATTGCTCCAACTGCGCATGTGACAAAACGCTGTTGAATACACAAAGATTACCAAAGAGAAGAAGACAACTGCCGTAAACTCTGACGCCTGAAACTGCAAGTAAAAAACAAAAGAAAGGCTTAAAAAAGTCACAACTGCATAGATATGTATAGGTACACCTTTTTTAGTAAGAAGTTAGGAGCATATGCCCAGGGTAGCAAGTAGGATGGGGGAGTGTGGAGGAGGGTCTATTGGGGGTTGGGATTTTTTAAAGTATGGGATTAGTTCTCCTTGCAATACTAACATGTCCCATGTGTTTACATGGCACTATTCTATTTTAAGATGTACATGCTACGTCTGATGTTTTACCTGGAGTGGTTGAGGCTTGCATTTGTCTCACCTGTCTGCACACAATGGTGCATCATGGCTGGTAGGACTTCCAGTTAGACAGGTAAAGCTTGCCTGGTCATTTTCAGTACAAGTACATGGTACAAATGGGTATACATATTAAATGGAAACCACAACCTGGTTAAAATACCCTTTCTACACTTCCCACCTTTTATACCCTCTACTAGCTACAGAATTTAGTGCCACATGTGGAATGCACTGCCGGGTGATGATGTGATGATGATTCTGTTGATGCTTTTAAAAGGGGCTTGGATGATTTTTTGGACAGACATAATATCAAAGGCTATTTTGATACTAAACTCTACAGTTAGTATAGCTATGGGCATATATGGTTTGTGTGAAAGAGTGGAGATGTGTGTGTGTGTGTGTGTGTATGCTGGGTTTTTAATTTGGAGGGGTTGAACTTGATGGACTGTCTTTTTTCAACCCAATTTACCTATGTAACTATGATTTTGCCAAACTATTCAGTATTTTAAACAGTGGGATGCCAGGAGTTTAAAGGAGAATTCAACCCTTAATAAAAAAAAAAAACCTGCCCTACATAGACCCCCCCCCCCTATTGCCCCCAGCCAAGCTGTTACCCCTGGTAAATGCCCCTCTCTTTACTTATATGCGGTGCAGATTCAGGGCACGGGGGTCATCTTCTTTTCTTTGGTAATCTTCGGTAAGAGAGCGGCGTATGCGCAGTTGGAGCAATCCTCCAAAAACTGCAAATGCATGGAAAGTCATGGAAATTGCCAACGTTAAGGAAGAAGACCTTAAGTTTTCCTAAGTGCTGGAAGATGGCACCTGTGAACTCCAATGCCCTGAATCTGCACCAAGGGGTAAGTAAAGAGTTGGGGGCATTTACCAGGGGTAGGAGCTAGGCTGGGGGGTCTATGTAGGGTAGGGTTTTTTTAATTAAGGGTTGAATTCTACTTTAATAGCTCAGTGGAAGATAAGTGTTGAAGTCAGGCCCTATGGGTCATTCTTTATGTTTCTTTCATTACTGAATCATATGCCTGCCCCTAACAATTCTAAGTGCAGCCTGACATTTTTACATGAAGGAACTATTTCCACACAACAGGCAGAATATTTATGAAAACAGCACATCCCATAATCTTGTCCAATAACAGTACTAAAAGGAAGCTGAACCATCAGATCCCTGGATAAAAAAAAAAGACAGCTCACCATCAGCTGGTTGCTGGAAGTTGACATATGCATATCCCAGTGAGCGTCGTGTAATCATATCTCTGCAAACTCGAATTGACAAAATGGGACCAGCTGGGCTAAACTTTTCATAAAGCATGGCCTCCGTTACATCTGGATGGAGGTCACCAACGTACAGGGAAGCCATTGGGTAGCTGGGAGCACTTGGATTCATTTTTATGAAGATTCAAAATTCACTGAAAAGGAATTAATAGTGTAAGGTGTCAAACTGAAAGGCACAATTAAAAGTTAATCGG
The DNA here is from genome assembly GCA_024363595.1 of Xenopus borealis. Classification (NCBI taxonomy): domain Eukaryota; kingdom Metazoa; phylum Chordata; class Amphibia; order Anura; family Pipidae; genus Xenopus; species Xenopus borealis. The sequence goes on along the minus strand of CM044442.1, from coordinate 120,526,693 downwards.
AATGCAAAAGAAATGAAATGTAAATAAAGGAGTATCAGTGCTTACAGGCAGGAGTCCCAAAACCGAGTCCTCAACTGAACAGTCAATACACGCTTCTCCCCACAGAAATTACAGAAATGACTAGTAAAACTTAGTATAACTACATAGACTTTTTCCTTATAAATTGTATAACTATACACACTTTTTTTTTTTTTTTTTAAATGCATGCAAAATAATGTTGGCAAAGTTGACCTCCCTCCAACAAGGAATGCTGGCCTGCATCATCTTACCAATCAAATCACTCCTCCAGGGGGTAGAAAGGCCACATCACCATCACTTAATGTGTGGATAAACTGCCCAGTATCTAACCAACCAACAGATTAGATTTTAGGTTAAAGGGATACTGTCATGGAAATTTTTTCCCCCAAAATACATCATTTAATAGTACTGCTCCAGTAGAATTCTGCACTGAAATCCATTTTGGTGTTTGCTCAAAGACCGAAAAACATTTTGAAATCCGACATGGGGCTAGACATATTGTCAGTTTCCCAGCTACCCCAGTCATGCGACTTGTGCACTGATAAACTTCAGTCACTCTTTACTGCTGTACTGCAAGTTGGCATTATATCAATCAGTGCAATGGGAAAGTAAACAGATAACAGCTCCCTGGTAGATCTAAGAACAGCACTTGATCCTAAAATCCAGGTACTACAGACACATACAGCTGGCCATAGACGCAAAGATCCGATCGTAAGATGATTCCAACGATCGGATCTTTGCATCTCCCGACCTTTCACTAACCTTCAGATCAACTAAAGTAGTAAAAAGAACAGACAGCTGACGTTCTGCCCCTGACAAGGATCGTACGAAAGTTGTACGATTAAAAACCTAGTGACGGTCTCCCACTGAAAATCGTACGATCTGCAATAGACGCAAAGATATTATCACCAGTCGACAGAAATTTTCTAACTTGGTAGATCGACCAAACGACCGTTCGGCATGGCACGACAAAAGTCGGAAGACTCCACACACGATCCAAAATTTGGATTTTAAAGATCAGAAACATTAAAAAGTTTAAATATTTCTACAGTAGTACAAGTTTATTCATCCAGCACCTCCAAATAAACAGCTTTATGGCAACAAATAGCAATGTTAAGATTTGCATTGTATAATCCTGTAAAGGGCCACAATGAACTTTGACCTCTATTTGTAACATAACTACAGCCATTGTATTGTCCATATGGATTAAAGGAAAACTATTGCAAAAAATGAGAATTTAATATAAGCTTCCTCTGAAATATTCTGAGATCAAGTTTATTCCTCTCTCAGCATCTGTTCCTCTTCATTCTGTCTTCATGCAGCAGTTGGGTGTCAGATATTAATTGACAGTTAGATCCAATATATCTTATGGGGGGGGTTCTTTGGCCTAGAAGATGTATTAGAGCTCACTCAAATAAATGGTTCCTGTAGAAAGAAAATAACTGCCTTTTGCACAAATCCTGCATGGAGAGAGAGGTGATGTCTGGTGATTGTAAGAGTGAGCTCTGATACATCTGCTAGGAAAGGAAGCCCCCCTATAAGATATATTGGATCTAACTGTCAATGAATATCTGACACCCAACTGCTGCATGAAGAGAGAATGAGAAGAAACAGATGCTGAGAGAGGGATAGTGAAGATAAACTTGATTATTTTAGAAATGGTACAGAATATTTAATTGATTGTATTTAGAGAGTTTCTTATTTCAGTATATTGAAGCTTATATAAAATTTTTATTTTCAGATGTGAAGGATGTACCTCAATATGCATTGCCAGACTGGCTGTGCCCTTAGATTATGTCAGGAAAGCATAAAAGATCATATCCTGTATATTAAATCAAGAATAGCATTAATATAAGGCTGCAGATAAAAGATATAAATATTGGTAATAAAAGCTGACATCAGACACATAGGATTTCTATGACACCTGCCTATTACCAAACATTAGCCGTGCCAGGAACTCTCAGTGCTTCACTATGTGAATGGGCACAATTCTTGTTTCAAATAGGGAGGGGTCTTAAAGGGGTTGTTTACCTTCAAATAGTTGTTTTCAGATAGATCACCAGAAATAACGACTTTTTCCAATTACTGACTATTTTCTATTTGTAACCGTTTTTCTAATATTGAAGTGTAAAGTGGCATTTTTCACCTTCTAAAGCAGCTCTGGGAGGGGGGGGTCGCCGACCCAACTGTTCTAAACGGATACATTTAATGGATACATTTCTTATCTTTGTCCCTGCTGAGCAGAATCCCTGAGTTTCATTACAGGCAGCTGTTAGAATTGATACAATAGTTGCTGATACTCCAGAGATGTTGCTGTGAAATGTATCAATTAAATGTTGCAAAATTGTATAAGTTTAGAGTCTGCACCTGAATTACTGAGCTGCCAGACTCAAACACCAGAGACACCAACATTCAACGTTACACTTAGATTTTGGAAAAACAGTAAAAGATAAATAATGGAAATTAATTGAAAAAAGTCAATTTCTGGGGAACAATTTGAAAACAACTAAACAGAAAAAAGTGTTTGGAAGGTGAACAATCCCAAAGGAGTTTGCATAGTCCATAACATGGTTAATATATTATTTTAGGGCCAGATTAAAGAAATTGTTCAGTATAAAAATAAAAACCGGGTAAATAGATAGGCAGTGTAAAATAAAAAATGTTTCTAATATAGTTAGACATCCACTCACTCCAGCCTTTATACATTACATTTTTAGCTAACATAATAGCCAGAACACTACTTCCTGCTTTTCTGCTCTCATTTTCCAATGACTGGTTACCCTGGTGACAGGCAGTAACCAATCCATGTACTGTTGCCCTGCACTGTTAAAACGGATGTGTTTGCTTCAGAAACACTACTATAGTTCATATAAACAAGCTGCTGAGTAGCAATGGTGGAAATTGAAAAATGGCTAAATGGCACAGGATAAGTAACAGATAGATAACATTATGTTCTAAGAGTTTATCTGCTATCTACTGTGTAACTTGAGACTTTTCTCCTTTGCCCCATGGCTACACAGCAGCTTATTTATATAAACAATAGTAGTGCTTCTAAAGCAAACACTGTAGTTTTACCAGTGCAAGGCAACAATGCATTTTTATTACTTTAAAACCATTTTTTTTATGTTACTGGTCCTTTAACCACAACCCCAGCTATTCCTCCAACTATCACTGGTACAAAGTATTTCATTCCTTGAACTGAAAAGTCCCAATGAGGTTGGACATCCAGACTTATGGAGACTTCCAAGCCCCACCTGTTCACTGTAAGTCTAGGCCACCAAAAAAAAATTTCAGGCTGTTGGACTACAACTCCCAGAACCACCCCTTAACTACAACTCCCAGCATTCCTCCAGCCATCAGGGGTTCATTCCCACAACTGAAAAGTGACAGCAAGTTGATGTTGCCAAAAGAGCAGATCTCTCCTTGATATGCCCATCTTGAGGTGGGCGATATCGGGCTGATGGGCCCAACGATCGGATCAGAATGGAGGCCATATGGGCAGTCGGATCGCTGGACCGCATAAACGAACAGGATTTTAGTCCCACCCGATCGACATCTGGCCGACTTTCAGACAGATATCGATTGGTGAAGCCCGTCGGAGGGCCCCATACACGAGCCAATAAGCTGCTGACTTGGTCTGTCGGCAGCTTTCATCGGCCCGTGTATGGCCACCTTAAAGGGCAAGGAAAGTGTAAAATAGCATAAGGCTAGAAATGGTGTATTTTGTATACTAAACATAAACTTATTGCACCACAAGCCTAATCAAACAAATGATTTATGCTTTCAAAGTTGGCCACAGGGGGCTGTCATCTTGTAACTTTGTTATACATCTTTGTCTGACACTGGCACTGCACATGCTCAGTGTGGTCTGTGCTGCTTAGGGATCGTCATAAATGATCAAAAAACAAAGCTGTTTGAGTTCTGCATGGCTGGTAAGTAAGGCGGGGGCTCCCCCTGCTGTTCATAAGTATGATTATTTCCCTGCCAGAAGTTAGGGACCGTCTGACAATTCCTATCCTCAGCACTAAAAGAAAGGAGAATTTCACTGCATACAGTACACATTTTTTAATTAAAGTATATTGGAGATAGATTTATTTTTCATTAAAGAAAGTAAAAATTGGATTTTATTTATTTGCCTTTCCTTGCCCTTTAAGTCCAGGCCACCAAATAAAAATTCAGGCTGTTTGACTACAACGCCTAGAACCACCCCTTAACTACAACTCCCAGCATTCCTCCAGCCATCAGGGGTTCATTCCCACAACTGAAACGTCCCAGCAAGTTGGACATGGAGACTCCTTCCATGCATCATGACAGAGATTTTGAGGCCACCACCAGGAAGCAGTTGGGGAACACGTGTCACAGACTCAAGAACATAACTACTCCCACCCCAGGGTGGCCTGTAGCTTCTGTAAGTCAGATGGGGCAGTATACAAGCCCTCCTTCCCTGTAACAAAGAAACGTGAGCTGGAAAAGTGGCTAATATCGCATGAATGTCCCCCTGTAGCATATGAAGCTCAACATGTGCCTGGATCTAGTCCTCTATCACTGAACTACAACTCCCTACTGCATGTGCCTGCCATGGTCTCATTGACGAGTAATGAAGCCACATAATGTCCCAGGGGTAGAATAGAGTAATAAGTCTTCGTTCCTCCGTCCCTCCCGACCCCCCAATGTCTCACCGGGCCTCACGCGTTGCCTCGGTCTCCTCAGCGGGACTTCGCTTCACTCTTCTCTTTACCGGAATTTTTTTTCGGTTGGTTTTTATTTTTACAATTTTTGTCGGTGTTTCTTCCGTTGCTTATTTTTCTTTTTTAAATTCTTTTCAAGCTTTAAAATCACTTCGAGGGCACGGGAGGGAAAAAGGTTTTTTTTCTTTAAAATCAACGAAAATAAAAACGTTGGAAGAAAAAAAAAGGGATTTTTCTGTTTGTTTTCAGGGGATTTTGTGATTTTTTTTTATTTTTTATATTTTTTTAATAAGAAGAAATGTGTGCCGAGGCCAGGCTCCGGAGCACACACTCACTCACAGCACTAACAGCTGGGGTAGAGGGGGAAAAGGCCTCGGCGCATCGCCTCAGTATTTATAGGGGCGTCAGTACGTATCACGCATAGTCACATGGCGACGCCACGTCTCCTCCCCTTAACGCCTGATAGGGACAAAATCATTGAGGGGCGTGGCAAAAGGGTTTGACGCGCTGCCGTGATAGGGCATCCGAAAGCGGATTATTAAGTGCTGCGTCACAGGATGTTCGGTGGCCATTTTATTTCCTGGATAATCAGTCAGCGGAATAAAATCAGAAATGATGGATTCGTTTATGCTATCCAATCGTGAAAATGTCTCTAGTTCCTTTATTAAACATCTGCCTGTGAATATTACAGTGTAGCAATATGGATGTTAGTTTTTCTGGCCAAAGAAAACGATACTAACTCTGCTATCCCAGGTTTTTTTTCTCGGTAGTGTGTTGGGATCAGGTCCAAGCCCATACCTACCAACGTTTTGGAAGTAAAAAGAGGGACAAAATGTTTTTTTTCGCACCTAGCACTGCTACATTTTTGACCACGACCATTTTGGCAAAAATTTGGCAGATTATGAAGTTTTGAAAATATTTCTCCTGTTACAATTACTTATTTTCTTATCTCAAAAGTGTTACAAAGTACCTTATTTGCACCTGTTAGCTGTTCTGGGCTCTCTGCCAAATGCCAATTAAGTTGTCTTTTTCTGGCTGTTCAGTGCAGAGAAAAGAGGGACTTTCCAGTACAAATGAGGGACTTTCCAGTACAAATGAGGGACTGCAGGTTGAGCTGTCAAAAGAGGGACTGTCCCTCTGAAAAACGAACAGTTGGGAGGTATGCAAGCCCACACATAGCCGAAAGGATGATCACTTCAGATAATCCTTTTGACAATGTGTGGGCCTGAATTCCTATACTAATGTAAATGGACAGCAGCAAAGTATCAGTAGAAACCAATATATAACATATTCCTTTAAGATGTTCATCTACACTAGGGTTGCCACCTTCTCTGGGGAAAAAATTCCTGGCTTCCTATTAGGGATGTCACCTGGCCAGTAAAAATGATTGACCCCAATGTTATTAAAAGACACGGATTGTCTTAAATAGAATAAGCCTATTAATGCTGTATTTTGTATGCTAAACATAAACATGAACTTACTGCACCACAAACCTAATCAAACAAATTTATTATACTCTCAAAGTTGGCCACAGGGGGCTGTCATCTTGTAACTTTGTTATACATCTTTGCAAGACCAAGACTGTGCACATGCTCAGTGTGATCTGGGCTAAGCTTAGGGATTGTCATAAATGATCAAAACAGGGAAACAAACAAAGCTGGTTTGAGTTCTGCATGGCTGGGAAGTGAGTCAGGGGCTCCCCCTGCTGTTCATAAGTATGATTGTTTCCCTGCACAGCAGTTAGGGACAGACTGGCAATTCCTATCCACAGCAGTTAATGAAGGGAGAATTTCACTGCATACAGTCAGGTTTCTTATAAAAACGGTACACATTTTTTTAAATTAAAGTGTATTGGAGATAGGTTTCTTTTTCTTTAAAGAAAGTAAAAATGGGATTACATTTTTTTGCCTTTCCTTGTCCTTTAAGGGGGGGCACGGCTATTTCAAAAAGTGCAGCACATCCGGCACATGTGTATCAGGCTTTGCATTCCCAGACACAGACTGCAGTGAGATGTAAACTGAGACACATTTTTATCTTGTTAAAAATTATACCTTCCTCCCACCCCCTCAAACACACACCATATAAGCGAAGGATAATGTTAAAAACAGCATTGAAAAGGAACATTCTGTCAGTAATGATGGACTCAGTAACGTTTTTTCTGTGTTGTTGCCCAATGAAAGTGACTGCTGGTCAGATTCTTTAGGGCATGTACACACAGGTTGTTCTGTCCCTGCAGCTAATAGGTAGTGCATTCTGGAGATGTTTACTGCCTTCCAACCAGTTGTTAAATGGTGTGGTTGTTTTTTACCCAGTCAGCAGCACTTACCTGTGTCATAATGCATCTGCCGCTGCCACCCGTTTAGGGTTGCCACCTGGCCGTTTTTTTACCGGCCTGACCGGTATTTTTGATAGCTGATCCCAATGTTATTAATAGGCAAGTATAATTACTCATCTCACCACATGGCTGGGGGGTATGGGCCCTTTTATGTAATGCAGAGAATGGAAAGGATTCAGTCAGCTGATTGGGTGCACAAGACAATTACAAACTAGGCTGTGCTACCTGATACAATTATTCTTTTGCTATGTAAAGAATCTTCTCTAATGTCTAGAATGTAGGCAAAATGGGTTTACTTCAGCAAATGCATACGTAGTTCTCTTACATTGTTTTATCATGTTTACATTTTACCATTGGCTTAAAGAACTAAACCCTAAAAATGAAAGTGTCTAAAAATGCCATATTTTACAGTATATACTGAACTTATGGCATCAGCCTTGTCAATAGCAGCAATGATCCAGGACTTCAAACTTGTCACAGGGGGTCACCATCTTGGAAAGTGTCTGTGACACTCACATGCTCAGTGGGCTCTGAGCAGCTGTTAAGAAGCTAAGCTTAGGGGTCGTCACTAATTATCCAGCAGAAAATGAGGTTGGCCTGTAATGTAAGCTTATGCTACAGGGCTGATTATTAAATTCTGATGCTAATTGCACTGGTTTCTGTGCTGCCATGTAGTAATTATCTGTATTAATGACAAATCAGCCTTAAATTGTGACTATATTTCTATTCTATGTGTACTGTATATTGTGAGTGGGTCCCTAAGCTCAGTAAGTGACAGCATCGGAAAAGAAGATGGGGAGCTACTGGGGCATCTACTGGGGAGACACAGATCTTTACTGCTAAAGGGCTGTGGTTGCCTTGGGCTGGTACACAAGCACAAAACATAATATACAATATTATTATTCACATTGTTTTGGTGAATGTCAGTGTACACTTGTTTTTGTACCTAGTGCTTTTCTGCGCTATTGAGTTTGGTCACTAGATGGCAGCTTTGAAAAATACAATGATCCAGTATTACACAGATTTTATTGTTGATTGTTGAAAAGAGGAGTGCATTTCTGGCTAAGTGCCTGCCCCCTTCTGTCAGCTGTATTGCTTATGGTCTTGTATTGTGCTTGAATTGGGGAGGGATGGAATCCTACTACTTCTTTATTTTCATTAATTTCCATCCCTTCTATACCAGAGCTTTTTTCCCCCCTGCCGGAGCTTTTTAGGTGTATATTATAAATGGAATTGCCACTGTGCTATCCTGCTATGAGTTGTGGCGTATTTATACATGACATTGCCACTGTGTCACCCTACTTTTAGTTCTGAGGTAATTATACATGGAATTGCAACTCTTTATATATTTATATTTTCACTGATGATGTGTCAGTAAAATAGGAGTAGGAGTGGTTTTTCTTGGGGGTGTGCCCACCAAAATAGGCATGGTCTAAAAAAATGTGCCCTCTCTCTATGAGTGTGGCTTATTACACACACACAGGCTTATTACACACACACACACACAGCATCCCTTCACCTTTTTTGTTTCCATATTAAGTACTGGTTTGCATAATATTATAATTATTGTAGCCTTTGAAGACGTTACTTGAAGCATATTAAGCCATTCATGTTGACAACAGCCTACTTGGTGAATGTACACAACCAAAACACTTTGCCAACACCAGTAACGTGATTTTGGCTTTTCAGACAAGACTTGGTGGGAGATTGGATGATTAAGGATCTGTGGCTATTTATGGCAACATATGATATTTCATTTTGGGCTGTAGGGCCAAACTTTAATTTTCTTGCCTCCTGGGTTACCAAATAGAGCAAAAATCAAGGGGGGTTCACCTTGAAATGATCTTTAAGTATGTGATAGAATGGCTAATTCCGAGCAACATTTCAAGGAGTGTTCATTTTTTCTTTTTAATAGATTTCTTCTTTTTCTTCTGACTCTTTCAAGCTTTCAGAAGGGAGTCACTGACCCAATGTAAAAAACAAATGATCTATTGTTATCGCTTTTTTTTTATTACTCATCTTTCTATTCAGGCCCTCTCCTGCTCATATTCCAGTCTCTTATTCAAATTAATGCATGGATGCTGGGGTAACTTGGACCCTAGCAACTAGACTGCTGGAATTGCAATCTGGAGAGCTGCTGAATACAGTCCTAAATAACTCTAGGGGACTAGGGGTGGTAAAAACATGACAATTACAGGGTCGGACTGGGGGACCTAGGGCCCCCCTCCGGCGCTCCAGAATGCTGTGCTGCACGTATGCGCGCTGCACCGTGTGTGCTTATGTGCATCTCCGCCAAGTACGCATGTATGCACAAAAATTTTTTGCCGCGACCGACCAACAAAGGTTAGTTGCGGCATTAAGAAGAGATTCTGGGTGTGGATCTGGGCCGGCGGGCCCACAAGAGCTGGCGGCCCACCAGGTTTTTTTCCCGGTGTCCCGCCGGCCCAGTCCGACCCTGTACAGATCCCTCTTTGAGACCCCTGGTAAAGTGTTGCCAGAGGGAAATGTTTCAGCTTTTCTAAGCTACAAAATAAATGCTTGGGCCAGGAAGTGAGGTAGCAGAAGGGTTTATATGGGCAGAATTAGCTCTGTTTGGCTGACCCTGTCTGTCCAATAAGGCTGCTGAGTTGAGATAGTGAATGAATGAGAGATAAAGACTTGCTGGCTGTTCTGCTGGCCCAGTGCCATGGGAAATCATTCAAAAAGCACCAGTTAAGGGTCAGGGCACACAGGTCTGAATACAATAAATGCTGTTTTGCATAATATAGGGATCTGTATAAGAAATATGTTTTATTATCTTAGGTTAACTGTCTAATTGCTGCTAAAACTAAAAAAAATGGCTGGGAGAATTTATACTTCCTTTAGATGATATATTAACTCAAATTGCTAATTGCTAATATTGAATCATTCATTAATCTAAAACTATATAAAATAATGCAAGAGTGAGGTAAAAACTTTTTACATAAAATACACTTCTTTTGTTTAATGAGTGTTTTACTTGCTTTGTTAATGAGGCTTTTATACCTATAGACACACTTTATACCTATATATACACAAACTTGTGACGTAACTATAAATTGCTAATCCCTATTAATATGATAATAATTCCCCAACGGGGCACCTACAAGAGGTGTGAAATGAAGATTAGCAGAACCAAAGCAGAGCAAGTTATCTTGGAACTGATCTTACTCACGAGGAAGGGTTATACTCAGCTTTACTCCATTTTTAAAATGATGGGAGAAAAGACAAATTCATAAAAGTGTCTGTAAATTGACTTTCTTTTACTAAGACATAAAAAGTGTCGCTTGAGTTGGAATTTAGGCAGATTTCTGTTTGTGAATATGGAGAAAGGATTTTACACCAGTTTATCTAAAAGTTTGTGAATTCCCCCTTAGCGTTATCTCTTAACATATTTTTCAAATAAGAATAACTAATACTTTTTTATTTATTCTGTTACTTTTGTAAACAAATACATTTTTTTCAAGAGACAAACTGTATCCTGTAATTTTGTCCAAAATATTCCCAGTCCTTAGTAGTAGTAGTAGTAGTAGTAGTAATAATACATAGTAACTATGTATCCTTGTCACTGGGGGAGTAGTACAGTTCCTTGAGTCTATCAAATTTAGATCCCCATTCTTGGAGATAGTCGTAATTTAAGTCTTCATCAATACTGGAGTAGTCCAGGGAACTGAGGCTCCCAGTAGGAGAACCTTGGCCTTCAGTGGAGTAATTATGGAGCAGGTCAAGTGGATGGCTTTTCGTGTCATTATCAGCTGCCCAAATCATTTGGGGTGCGTATACCTGAAAGCTGGGAGCTCTAGTCTCTGTAGATGTTTCTAACTTATGAAAAGTTGCGTATGTAGATTTTCCCATGGGACTTTCCTCTGATCGTTGATGTGACCTTGTAAGTGCAAAGTCATTAGCAGAAGAGCAGAGCTGCTGGGCATTTTCTCGGAGTGGCCTTTTTGGTTTATGCTTATTGTATCCATTCTAAAAAAAAAAGCAAAGTGGGTATAACAGACATTTTTCAAAAGTCAGTGCACAAAGTCACAACACTCCATATCTCACCCCATTGGCTGAAGTACGGCTGGCCTTAACTTTGACTTGAACCAATAAAAATGAAGAATTGCTCTGACTGAAATTGGCTAAACTGCTCAGAAATACCTATTTTTGTACTCGGAGCAGGGTCTGCCTCAAATCACCAGTGCCTGCAGATCATTCTCAGTGCCAAACTCACCCTATTAATAGGTCTTATTAATAAATGCATGTCTTTGTGCTCATCTATTGAGGCTTTAAAGGACAAGGAAAGGCAAAAAATAAAATCCCATTTTTACCTTCTTTAATGAAAAAGAACTCTTTCTCCATACATATACTTTAATTAAAAAATATACTTTATATTAGAAAGTATATTAAAACATTTTTTATATGTATGCTTTAATTTAAAAATGTGTACCGTTTGTATAAGCAACCTGACTGTATTCAGTGAAATTCTCCCTTCATTTACTGCTGTGGATCGGAATTGTCAGACAGTCCCTAACTGCTGGGCTGGGAAACAATCATACTTATGAACAGCAGGGGGAGCCCCCGCCTTTCTTCCCAGCCATGCAGAACTCCAGCAGTTGCAGTCTGCGACTATGTAGAGATTAGTATTGGATTTTATTGTTTCCTTTACATCCCCTTTAATGTTTCCAACTCCAGCAGCAGGGACAGAGATCATGGAGCCAGATTTAAACAGATAAACTGGGATTCTATTTGGAGTATTATTTTGCTGCAGACACTGGTTCTGGAGAGTTGGAGAAAGTTTGTATTAAACAATACAAAAACTATAAAATCCACATTAGATTACATGACAACACAGGACCCAGTGCAGTCTGTATATTCTGATTATTAATCAGTTTTGCTGTATCGGCTTCTGGCAGATATTATTTGACTTATGCTGTTTTGATAATTTATGACGATCCCTAAGCAGCCCACTGAGCATGTGCAGAGTCTTGGTCTTGCAAAGACGTATAACAAAGTTACAAGATGACAGCCCCCTGTGGCCAACTTTGAAAGCATAAATCATTTGTTTGATTAGACTTGTGGTGCAGTAAGTTCATGTTTATGTTTAGTATACAAAATACACCATTTCTAGCCTTATTCTATTTTACACTTTCCTTGTCCTTTAAAGCATAGAGGTAAAGCATTTGCCAGCCTAATGGGACATCAGAGGGGTTTCTCTGCAGCATACTTGAAGCAATTACAGGTTGGACCCACAGCAGCGTAGGGGAAACACATAAACTCAGGTTACATTATTAGATCTTTTCAGAATGTGTAATTAGAGGCTGCTGTGGTATTCTGGAAGTTGTAGCTCAACCAAAGCAGCAATTCTGCACCTTCTTTCCCAGGCATCAGCGGAGTACTTCAACACAGAAGAGGCCCTAGTACAGTAAAAGATAAGTGCACAAGTAGTGACTGACTTTGCCCATCGTCCATGATATAATTAGGACCGCGGGTTGAGGTACTCGCCTCAAGCGGCAGCACCCCCCTGGTTACCAGAGGCAGCAAAAATAGGCAGCAAAAATGCTACTCCTGGTAACTAAGAGTTGAATTTCTGGTTCCCCCCCTACCCCTGTCCTGCAATGAAAAATTGAGCGCCATGGGGAAGGAGGGGGGCGGCAAATTGAAGGCCGCCTCAGGCGGCGAAATGGGCTGGATCGCCCCTGGATATAAACACCAGCTTCCTGGCAACTGTGACCTTGCCTTTATCTCTGTCCAATGTGCTTTTCTATATGACTTTAACAGACAGTGACGAGACACATTGAAATGAGCCAGTACTTACAATAATCTTTGTATTCTTGTGGACTGCTTCACCACTTGCTTTACTTGCTTTCTTCCAGCACTGGAAATAATAGAAAACAGACTACACTTTTTTTTAACACTGTCCCCTTTCAACTCAAATAATGTCACTTGAGCAGAGGCAATTGGAGGATTAAGGTTTATGGTCCACGTAGCCATATTCAGGCAGTTTGGCTGAAATTGCACAACTAAACCTTGATTATTTAAACAATAAGTGTAATATATTCCTTTAATGGCAGTGCAACATCCATGCAAGGGCATAGATATACAAAAACAATAAGCCCTGATCAGGTATTTGGTCTTCTCTAAAGTACAAACCTATTGGAGTGTGGTGCCCAAATATACTACGGCACCATAATGACAAAGGGACTCCAAAACAAATGGATAACAAATGAAGAATAAACAAACATCAAATGAAGCCTAAAGATGTTCTTGGTTTCATTGCTTCTAGTTCAGTGCCATGTATATGTTAGGGATAGTATAAGGAAGTTTGTGTATGTTTTCAATAAAACCCTTCTGCATGGAACAATTGTTAGCGATTAAAGGATAATACTACACCCCTTCTATGGTACTGTGCAGAAATAAGTGGGATTAATAGCCCCACCCTCATACCAACCCATGTCCAAAAAAGGAATCAAAATAGATCCTGGCATTTCCTGTACACATTGGGCCAAACATCCCCCCACCTGCCCTCTAAATAGTTACTGCTGATGGCATCTTACAGAGGTCCCTCTAGCCAGAATCCACAGATTGCCAGTTTGGCCTTGACTACAGGTTCCCAGACCAACCCCAGTATCTGATTGCAGAAAAGTTTCTATAAAAAGATAAACTATTCGTCAATGCTAATATTTACCTGGTTGTGCTCTACTCCACTCTCCTCACTGAAATGAATGACACTCTCCCTAATATCCTCCCAGCTCTCACGCTCGGGGGGTATATGATAAAGTCCACCTTTGCGTAACTTGGAGCTTCCCCACTGACTCCACACTGTGTAGGATACCAACAAAGCTGCAAAAAATATAATGAAAAAGAAACAAAAGGCTTAAAAACAAACACTCATCCAAATCAGAGTAGTAATGGGCGAATTAGCGGCGAATTCCCGCGATTCGCCGCCGGCGAATAAATCCGCGAAACGCCAGCGAAAATTCGCCTGCCGAAAATTCACTAAAAAAACGAGTCGCGCTTCGTTTTTGATGCAACGCGAGGAAAACGACGCGACGAAAACGACGAAATGCGCAAAAATGTGCTGTGGCTCGTTTCGCAAATTTTTTCGCCAATTCGTGAATTTCGCTGGAAATTCGCTAATTTTTCGGCGAAGCGAAACTGAGTAGATTCGCCCATCACTAGTTCAGAGGCCAAGGTCTAATCTTAAACCTGGCAATCTGATTCTTTTCTCCAAAATGTAACCACACACCAAAATTCCTTCAACCTCCTTTAAGGAAACAGGTGAAAATAAAAAGATTGTATAACTTCCTTACTAAGGAACTGCAATAACAATATGTTTACTCTTCCTCTACCATTTTAAGTACTGTAATGGTCTCATGCCAGGAGCAAAACTGATTTTGTGTAGCACTCCAGCAACAGTGGTGTAACTACCAGGGGTGCAAAGGGTGCAAATGCACCTGGGCCCTCACCCCCTTAGGGCCCAGCAGCGCAGAGCCACAATATTGGTTATGGCAGGTGGTTATCTAGGGGGAAATTTTACAGCACACATGCTATCAACACTCCAGCATGGGATTTATAGAGGTAAGGGCCTGACAGGGGGGCCCAGGTGCCCATCCTGTACCAGGGCCCACCAAGGAGAAGTTACGCCACTGTCCTGCATTTGTGTCTGTAGCATTGACAAATGCAATCCATAGTCACATTTCAGACTTGTTACATCTAAAGATTGTATCTATTGAATGTTTAATGGTATCGAACATTAAACAACAGTTGGCTTTTATTTGTGCCCTACCTATGAAGATGAGCAGACACATGCTGATGGCTAGAATAGATCCTGAGCTCAGGCCAATCATCCTGGCTGTATTAATCTGGATGCTTTCACATATTCTTCCTTTGTATCCATCTCTACACTGGCAAACATACTTCTGATGGGACTGAGCAACGCAAGTGCCTCCATTTCGGCAACTCCATCTCATACACGGGGATGGATAACATTGCTTCTGGCCAGTCATGTTATTAATAACTTCAACTTCATCTGATGGGCACCTAAAAGGAGAAAAGTATATCGGTGTAAAATAATTCTTCGTCTGTCTTTTATTAACATACTTCTACTGGCTTTTATTAGTATACTGTAATTCTGTATTCAATAAGTTGATCCTCTTATGATCCTCTTATGTAACATTTGGTAGTTTTTGGCAGAATAGCAAAACTTATCAGTTACATAAATAAAGGTTAGAGAACCAAATAAAGTTCCATCAGTAAGCATATAGTAATAGAGAGAAGACATCTCTAGTTTCATTCCCACAAGCAGTAATGTGAATCACAAGTAGGGAAATTCCTTCCACTTTCCAAATTTGCCCAAAGTTACCTCATGAGTAAAGTTTAGCTACGTTGCAACTTGTGTTTTCACGGTGATTTACGTTACAGCCAGTGGAGCGGAAATTAGGACACTGTAGTGAAGATTTACCATGGACCACAAGATGTCCCAGTGCCATTCCATAAGCTTCTAGTGCCACAGAGACCTTTAATCCATGAAACTATGTTCGTAAAGCCTAACAATTAAAGATAGGATACCTGCACTCATATTTTCTCCATAAATCAATGCAACTGAGTGGACTTTGACAGGGTTGACTCCTGCAGGCATCTGAAAGACATCCATGACTGACACCCTGAACGCTGACAGTTGAGCTGTACCCATTCTCTATTCCGTCCAAAGGAAGGTGGTGACCATTTAATCGAATATCACGGAGGCATCCTGCATGGAAATATTGCCAGTGCTTTATTTATTTCTTCAATTTTTGCCAGTATTTTGGAAGTTACTTCACATTTCAAAGACTATGCAACTTCTTCTTTAAAGTTTCTTTCTAACTATATTCTGAATGTTCCTTTTAATACAGTACAAAGCGTGCTGCTCACTTACATTCAGATTTCCATATATAATGTACTTGTGTCACCATAGTTGCATCACTCACCCTGGAAATCATTCCTTCCTTCTTCAAGAGAGCTGGTTCCCAGCAAGATGGATGAAGAATCTGCATCAAACAGCCGGCTTGTCCCCATAACAGATGTTACCTCATGATCTCCACCTCCCTTATTGATCATTAGAGTGAAGGAATTGTCATAACGCTTGAAGCTCAGAAGAGTCCAATGACCACGGTCTATTCTTAAACTTGGCAATCTAATTAAGTGCTCTCTTTCTCCAAAATTAAATCGCACAGCAAAATGACCTTCAACCACCTTCAAGGAAGCAGGGGGAAAAAAAGACTGTATAACTTCCTCACAAAGGGGCCAATTTACTAAAATTCTAATTTCAATTTTATTCACTAATCATATTTTTACTTAATTTTTTTTTTTAAATTTCTCTAAATCTCAAGATTTTTTTTTAAGGGATAAAAACAGTGAAAACCTCTAATACAAAACTGCGTCAAGAAGTCAATGGGAGTAGCACTCATCCAATTGGACCATTTTTAATCAATTTGGACTTTTAGAGGTTTTGGGATTTTTTTCACTAGTATTTGTTAGAAAAAAATCTAATTATTTGAGGTTTTAGATGATTTTGTATTTTTTTTTAATGCATTGTTCAGTGTTTTTTTTTCTTCCTTTCATACTGTTTATAATTGGATTTCATGGCAATCGTGGTTTTAAAAATTGTGGTTTCCAAAACCTATAAAATCGACTTTTACTACAGAGGCCTGTAAGGGTGCAAGGGAAATACAAATACATGTTCTTCTCCCATTTCAAATACTGTAATGGTCTCCCAGGAACCAAACTGACTCCGCTTACACTTACACTAACTCACAGCTCTCTGCACTCAATTCTTCTACCCAACATCAAATCTTTACTTTCCAACAACCAACCCAGACAGGCTGGGCTGGTGCATTGGCACTGCTGCAAGTTGATAGGAACATCTATAGAAGTACATTTTATCAAAGAGCTCTCAACTTTGCTTTTGCAATTTTAAATGAGGCTTAATGTTTCCTGGGCACTGCCAAGTTCCTTAGCTGCTATATATACCCAGGTTCCTCAGGTATTAAGCACATATAGGATAATAATGACACTCACCTCTAGCCTTAAGAAGGAAGATTTGTTCATTGATACTAAGCTTAGGATAGTGCAAGAGGCCATACGTGTGCGAACCATCAGCTGTACTGATAAACTGTGTAAGCTCAGCAAAACATGGAGCTGGTAATGAATCCAACTCTTTTCAAGGTTCCATTCCTGAAGAACTAGATGACAGAAAACATAGAAGCACCGTTTTACCTGATTAATAATAAATAGGAAACACTTTTAAGTAACACATTTATCTAAATTAATAAAGTTTTATGAAAGACCACATTCCTAAAGTGCCAGTATATGTAGCAAATTGGCCACAACCTTACCTATTACCTTGCAAAACTCATCATTTAAATATACAGGTATGGGACCTTTTACCCAAAATGCTTGGGATCTGAGGTTTTCCAGATAATCCAGATCTTTCTGTAATTAAGATATCCATACTTTAAATCTACTAAAAAAATATATTTATACATTTCATAAACCAAACAGGATTGTTTTGCCTACAATATAAAGCACTACACAATATGTTAGAGCTATAGAAATACATGTTAATAAGGTTTAATTATATCTTAATTGGGACTAAATACAAAGTTTGATTAGTATTATTAATATAGAGAAAAGGAAATGTTTGGAGATGGCTCCCTTTAAGTTTGAACTTTCTGGATAATTGGTTTCTGGAAAACAGAACCTATCCGAGGCAAAACAAGACCACAGTGGTGGAACAATAATCTAGAGGGGGGCTGGAAGGCATTTCTTTGCCCCTCTCTGCTGGTTGCACTTGCAAAGGCATGCTGATGTCAATTTAAAGGCAAGAGAAAGGAGGGGGAATTTTAATATTCTAGAGCAACGATCCCCAACCAGTAGCTCGTGAGCATCATGTTGCTCTCGAACCCCTTGGGTGTTGCTCCCAGTGTCCTCAAAGCTGGTGCTTATTTTTGATTTCCAGGCCTCAAAGCAAATTTCAATTGCATAAAAACTTAGTATAGTGGCAAGTAGACCCCACTGTAGGCTGCCAGTAAACATAGAGGCTACCAAATAGGCAATCACAGCCCTTTTTTGGCACTCCAATGACATTTTTCATGCTTCTGTTTCTCCCAAAATTTTTTACATTTGAATGTGGCTCACGGATAAAAAAAGGTTGGGCGTCCCTGTTATATATATATATATATATATATATATATATATATATGTTGATTCTAGAGCAGACACGCTATAGGTTCTTGAATTGTTGTTGGCACCTGTCTCACAGTTGTCACCATGATAACCTGGGTGGCAATCACATTTGACGGTGCTCAAATCACTTATGCAGAAGCCATGCCCTCCACATGGGGGAGATCCAGTCACCGTGCAGAGCCCATCAGTCATGGTGCATCCTGGGATACTGTTTAATGACTCCAGTGGCTGCTCCAAATCATAAAACTGGCAACAAACAAGCAAATATTATATTCAGCGTTTACCAACTGAACTCAGAAAGAGAAAAAAAGACATTACATCATGAGAATTAATATAAGTAATTAACATTAATCATATGCTGTAATATGAAATGTCATTATACAGAAAACCAATTAAAGAAAGACTCATTTTCAAGTGAGACTCATTTAGAATGATAAAACAGGAAGAAAATAAACCATATTGTACCGGGCAGTGGCTGTAATTGTTAGGTCATTAGTGGACTATACATATTTTATTCATTATGGGAAAGGAACATTTCCATCCCTTTTTATGAGGCAAACAACTAATAATTTGTATATATACCTTGCTGTCCACCTTTAGATTCCGAAGGCAGCCAATAAATCCAATGAACTGAAGTGCAGGATGGAGGGTTGGTAGAACATATTTCACGCCTCCAAGTTGCAGAGGTTGGTGAACATCAAGAAACCTGGGAATGGAATCAGGGAAACAGACCTGCTATGTAAATGAATTCATATTCAACTTAGCATGTATATGATTCTTTCTCTATATTGATCTATCTGAGAAGTTAGCTTAGAGCAAAATTACATATGTCTGGACCACAAACATCACAGGACCAACTGGGTAAAAGTATAAACACAAATTGTATTGTCTTATGACTATTATAACTGATTTTTTTCAGATACTTTTTTCAAAAAATTTATTTAAGGGGAACTATTGCAAAAAATTTAATTTTAATATAAGCTTCATCGTACTGAAATAAGAAACTTTTATAATATTCACCGTCCCTCTCCCAGCATCTGTTTCTCTTCATTATCTCTTCATGCAGCAGTTGGGTGTCAGATATTCATTGATATTCATCAAATATATTTTAGAAGAGGGGTTTCCTTTCCTAGCAGATGATTTAGGGCTCATTCAAATAACTGATTCTAGTACAAACAAAATCTAACAAAATAACTGACTTTTGCACAAATTCTGCATGTAGAGAGACATTTGTATATTTATTATATTTAGAAAATTTATTTCAGTGTGCTGGAGTCAGGCCCGGACTGGCAATATGTGGGTTAGGGCAAATGCCAGATGGGCTGCTATAAGGTGCCATAGAAAGTCAGTATTTAGTGGGCTGGTGGGGGCTGTTTGGGCCTCTATGTGAGCTGATTGGGCCTCTGTGTACCTGAAATGCCAGGGTCTATTTTGATTCTCAGTCCAGTCTTGGCTGGAGTTTATATTCAATTTTCATTTTCATGATGGTTCCCCTTTAACAGTATCCAACTTTTGGCCCTCTAGTGGTTGACGTGTAGCACTGAGGTCAGTGTGGAGGTTTGCAGGTTCCACATCCCAAATGTATGTAATTCTTCTCTTTCTCATAGGAGCCCCCAATTGTGAGTGGCTGTTATCCGTTGATTAGCCAAAATCAAATTAAAAACCAACCAGTGAGGAATATTTTGGTTTTGGGCCAAATTTGTTGAATTCACAGTACAATTTCTTTGTTCAAACAACTTACCAAATTCCAAACTTATGGAGTGATTATAATAGCACTTGTGGTGTATAATAATCCAGCCATATGGCTAGAGTGTCCATCAGCCAAATCAGGGGAATTTGGCAGTCAACAAGTAACAACGGCAAATTTTACAGTTTATCCAGACAATTGCCCATTGTGTCACCAGCTTAAGAGTTACAGTGTCTGAGTAGTGCAATATTCATACTCATGTTACAAGAACCCAATGGAAGCATGGTCATCAACGTCTTTGTGAATGACCAGAGACATTTCTATCTAACAGGAAAAGATACATTTCAGAATGAAAAAATAAAATGCCTAAGATTAAATCTGCACAGGAATGAATAGTTATTGCTCACCTCTTGCTTCCAGGAGTTTCTGCTGAAACTTCACAAGATGATCGATCATGGAGAGGCTGCCGAATGCCATCTGCTTCATTCGCAAGGGCATCTGAACAATGATCAAGGACCATCTTCACTTTCTGAGCCCAAATACAGAAATTATTAAACATGTAATTGTTGTTAATATGGCATCATTGTGATATAGTGCCAGTGTATCTTATTCACTCTTTCATCATATCACATCTAGACTACTGTAACTCTCTATTAATTGTCCTTCCCTCTCCAGTCCATAATCAGGCCCGGATTTGTGGAGAGGCCACCTAGGCCCGGGCCTAGGGCAGCAAGATTTTAAGGGGGTGGCATGCTGCCCAGCCACACCCACATTGGTTCAAAAACACTGGGGATGCACAGGAGATACTATAGTATTTTACATTTCCCATGCACCAATCCCCATTGCTCCAGTCTCAGCAACTGCTCCTCCATCCATGCACTCTGCAGGCTTCCACTACCTTTCAGAATAAAATTTAAACTAATGATATTCAAAGCACTTAATAACTCTGCCCCTCCCTACATCTCTGAACACATCTCTAAATACTCACACGACCGCTTACTACACTCCTCTACTGACCTGCTCCTTAACTCTTCTCTCATTACTGTCACGAATGCCGCCCGGAGCCGTTCCAGGAGCTCCTCCTGGAGTCGCTCCCAAAATGGCGGTGCCGTGGGAAGTGGCGCCTGCGCTATTACATCACAGCGCCGCATCACGTCGTCTGCACCCCTAATGGTGCCAAGTTCAAACATAAAAGGATGCCGGAGACCAGGGTTCAATGACCGAGTATAGGTTTTTGTTTTATACATTCTTGGGTATTCCATAATTCTTCTATATTGATTCCTGGACTTTTGACCCTTGCCGGAACTTGACCTTGCTATTCGCTGCCTGCCTCTTAACCCCTGCCTGGACTTAACCTTGAATTTTGCCTGTACCCTGCCTGCCCTGTACCTTGTATCTGGACTTTTACCCTTTAGCTTCCTCCTTGGTCCTGACTAACACCCACTGGGAGCCATTAGGCCCCACTGACAATTACCTCCTCACACGCATCGAAGACTTTGCAAGGGCTACACCCCACCTCTGAAATTCTCTCCCAAACTCTGTCCAACTTTTCCCCAACCTTTGTGCTTTCAAAATATCTCTTAAAACACACTTATTTAGAGAAGCCTACCTTCATTCTGTTTAGCTACCAACTGCAATACCATATGCTACATCACTCACCTGCTTATTTTTGATACCTTGTGAGACACCTTGTGTCTCATTCCCTTCCCCTTTAGATTGTAAGATCTTTTGCACAGGACCTTCTTTGCCATTTGTACTTGTATGTAACTCTGTATGTTAACTATATGTAATTCATGTGATTTCTTTGTATAAGCACATTTGTAAGGGGGTGTAAAGTGATGAGAGTATTATGTGTATGCAAAGTTATCTGTTTGAGTCACAAAATGTGCAGTATGTAAAATGTATGTGTGTTTAAAATGTGTTGTATGTAATGTGTATGAATGGCCACTAGATGGCAGTGGAGTTCCTAAGTTAATCTTTAAGTGTAATTTTCGCCCCGGCCACCAGAGGGAGCTCTAGCACACAGAAGGGTATAAAAGGAAGGCCCCACCCAAAGTGAGCAGTCTTGATGGGAGGTGTGACCAAACTAAGAACAGCTGTTTGGTGAGTGAGACATCATCGGTAGACAGGAGGAGTTAGAATAGGCTAAATCAAAGTGAGCGAGTACTGGGTACTCGAGATAGGTAGGATATTTAGTAAGGGCAGTTTGGGCCCCATCAAGGAGGGAAGTGGAGTTAGACTCCTACGGGCACTCCGTAAGTGAGGGAACCAGTGACAGCTTAGGGCTAGGTAGGAAGGACACTGAGGCTTCAGGCCAGGACTTGGATGGAAAAGGTCCTAACTTGGAAGAGTGGAGGGGTATCACCCAAAGGTATCGGGCCACTATTGGAGAGTGGGGGGATACGGGTGGAAGCATATACCGGACCACTAGATCCAAGATCCTTAAAGAGAAGGTGTGCCTACTGTTTAATGCTGGTTTCCCTCACTGCATGTACCATTGTATGTTTGAATGAGGACTGAAGTGCTGAACTGTATTTAAGAAGAGGCCTCTGGTGTGTCCTGAAATATTGTAACTGCATGTGTGGAAATAAGTCTGTGCTGGAGTGATGGTAAAGGTGTTTGATATGGAAGTATCCATAAGATTTTACATCATATAATAAAAGTTTATGTTTGGAAAGAAATTATTTTTATTTTTCTACAATTTTTTATGTGGAGATAAACATCATCGGGGTAATTTCCCCTTTAAATCTGGAAGCCCCGCCCACACATTCATTTTACAGTAATATGTTGGCGCTCTAAAAAATACTTAATAACAATAAAGTGTAGGTGTAAGATTTTTAGGAAATAAAGTCAAGAATTTGTAGCTGTAATTGAACTAAACATCTTACCATTCAGTCATGGGCATCCATCTTCATCCACATTGATTGTTTATAGAATAGGTGTTTATAAAGAATGAGTGTATAATAAGTAAATATGCTGGTAACTTACCTTCCCGTTGCTCTCAATTCTTATGTTATGCCATCGTTGGTCGGCCAAATTTTTTTTAGTGCTAAACTGAAGGAGCAGTGATCCAGAGCCATGGTTGATGAGCAACAAAGGAGACCCATTTTGAAGTTCTGTATTTAAAAAAATAGTTATATTGCTACAGGCAATAATGTACCTCCTGGTGTAAAATAAATGGCACTGAGTCACATGAGGAGAAGTAGAAGCCAAGTGATTTATATAGAGCCTAAAACTTGTGGTAGTGTCAGATATTTCAAATATTAAACATTTACTGTGGGTTACTGTTTATATATATATACAGGGCCGCCATTAGAAATCACGGGGCCCCGTACAACAACATTTTTGGGGGGCCCTGGCCCCGCCCACCCTAGTACCCAAGCCCCGCCCACCCTAGCACCCAAGCCCCACCCCTAATTCCTGCCCACTCCACATCAAAGTTAAAAGACCACACAGACACCAGCGCTAAAGACATAACCCCCCAAGGCTCCCTTATAAGTTAAAAAAATGTGGCGGCAGGCCCCCCCATTTAAAAAAACGTGTTTTAAAAAATTGGTGGTCCGGGCCCCCGACAAGTTAAAAAAAGAATTGGGGCCCCAAAAAAATATTAAAAAAAAAAATTGGTGGTCAGGCCCCCCCCCCGACAAGTTAAAAAAGAGTATTAAAATAAACATTGGTGATCAGAGGATTAAAGAAAAAAAAAACCCACATTGGTGTCAGTAGAATTGAACTCGTGACTTCAGGACTTCAGTTATAGCTGTTTTAGTGACTTCGGGTATTTTCGGCGCTTCAGGACTTCGCAAGCGTTCGGCACTTCCGCATTCTGCAAAGGACTTCAGTGGAGGTGAGCGCACGCTGCTGCGCTCGCAAGGGGGGCCCGGCTCTTTGAATATTGCAGCGCTGCCGGGCCCCCCTTCAGCTCCGGGCCCGGGACACTTGTCCCCCCTGTCCCCCCCTGATGGCGGCCCTGTATATATATATATATATATATATATATATATATATATATATCAGTAAGGTGAATTAGGTGCCTCACAGGCCTGGATCTGAAAACTTTAATGCTCCTCACAAATAAAATTAAAAAAATCTAATATATACATAGACCATGACCTGAAGTGAGTCAAGCATAAAATACATATGCAGAAAAGCACAATTTGCACAAGGATAATAAACTTCATATTCATAAATATAGTGTTGGTCAAGTTCTGTGCTTTTTATAGGAGAGTCCTGCATCGAGTCAATGCAATATGATTGAGACTCGGGCAGATTACGAATTATTTTCCCAGTGTATGGGTGTACCACGGTTACCCGATCCTCTGCAGTAGGGGGGCTACAGGTGGCCAAAGCAGGGGAACCAGTCCTAATGGTTAAAAATGCTCACTGTGATGTCACATCTAAGGTTTCTAGTGTCTTTCCTAAACAGATCAACATCGCAACAATTCTTTTTCTTTCTTCTGACAATTTCTTCTGACTGGATCATCTGACCAGCAGATGGCACTGTTGCTACGAAATTCATTATATTAACAGTACATATTTTTGCTAATATCTTGTAATTGTACCACAAATGATACTCATTGCTCAGAAGTGCCATTTTACAAATGCAGATTTGTATTATATAGAGGGAAAAAGATAGAAATGAATTTGAAACTTTACCCAAAGCAATGAAGTCCTCTGTTAGCCCGTACTTGCTGGGTGACATAGGACCATTAAATAGTAGAAGGCCGTTTCCTTTCTCAGTAATAAAATCCAAGGAAATTTGGCTCTCATAACAAAGAACCATAGGGGGAAACCAGGCATAACCATGTCCCATGAAGGTGTGTTTGGTTTGCTGGCATTCTGGTCCATGGAAAGGCAAGGGGCACTCACACCTATATAAGATAAAAATGTGATTAGAAGGATTAGATCCTCCTCCTGTTACAGATAAAAAATTACACAGCCTGCTCTCCAGGTAGTGGAAACCAGGTAGCTGACAGCTGCACAACCAGACAAGCTTTTTCTCTGGAGATGCTGGCAACCATGGTGGTCCTCTTGTCTTCCTTTCAAGTCAACGAGTAGCCACCCATAGCAAGCAGCAGCATTTTGATTGCAAACTCATACAGTGGTTATCACAAAAACATATATATCTTAAAGGGCAAGGAAAGTGTAAAATAGAATAAGGCTAGAAATGCTGTATTTTGTATCCTAAATAGTGATGGGCGAATTTATTCGCCAGGGGCGAATTCCCGCGATTCGCCGCTGGCGAATAAATTTGCGAATCGGCAGCGAAATTTCGCCTTGCGAAAATTCTCCAGAAAACGAGTCGCGCGAGTTTTTGACGCGCGTCTGGAAATTCGCGAATTTTTCGGCTAAGCGAATCTCGGGAGATTCGCCCATCACTAATCCTAAACATAAACATGAACTTACTGCACTACAAGCCTAATCAAACAAAGGATTTATGCTTTCAAAGTTGGCCACAGGGGGCTGTCATCTTGTAACTTTGTTATACATCTTTGCAAGACTAGACTACATACACATGCTCAGTGTGGTCTGGGCTTCTTAGGGATCGTCATAAATGATAAAAAAACAAATCTGCTTGAGTTCTGCATGGCTGGTAAGTAAGGCAGGGGCTCCCCTTGCTGTTCATAAGTATAATTGTTTCCCTGCCAGAAGTTAGGGACCGTCTGACAATTCCTATGCACAGCAGTAAATGAAGGGACAAATTCATTGCATACAGTCAGGTTTCTTATAAAAACAGTACACATTTTTTAATTTAAGTATATTGGAGATAGATTTCTTTTTCATTAAAGAAAGTAAAAATGGGATTTTAATTCTTTGCATTTCCTTGCCCTTTAAGGACCATGATGCCAAGCTCACACAAAGACAAGCCCCCTATGCCAATATCCAGCTTGAATCCCCAGTAATTGCAGCTAGTATGATACTCCCATCTCCACTGTCAGTTTCCCCTGGCCATAAGTATAAAACACCTTAGAGAAGCTTCAGTGAACGGCAGGGATTTCTACCGGTATCCAACTGACAAATGGCAAAACTCAAAACTCAATTCAACAAATGGCAAACTGCCAGAAATATAATTAATTATTATTATTTTTATTATTAACATGTATTTCTATAGCGCCAACTTATTTCGTAGCGCTGTAAAGTGAATGTGATTATACAACTAAATCACATGAGTTACATACATAGAACTAATTAATTTTTTAATGCATGGTAGCATTTTATCTTGTACATTCATTGCCACAAATATAACAAGAATTTACCTGTAGCCCAGGTCACCGTCAACACAGATGCCTCCATTTAGACAGGGGTTTCTTAAGTAGGAGGAGCAAGAGAGGTGCTGATGCTCTCGGGAAGGGCAGGAGCATTGTGCTTTAGTCAGTATGGTCACAGAACCAAAAGAGACACTTCCTGCTGTTATCACGGTGGGTGCTTGTTTGTATGAGCTTCTTACCAAACATCCAGACTTGTGACTGCACTTAGCATTTTCACATTCATATTCGCCAATCTGTGTCACCTGGACACCCAGTGTAGATTCTATCTGTGAAAAATAGAAGTCATCTGAAAATCCATCCAAAAGGGGAAAACTAGACAGTTAATGGTGGTGGCAGACAGAGAGATTAGTAGCCCAGCGTAGCGAGGTTGCCTCACTTTGGAGATTCGTGTTCTTGGAGATTCATGTTATGCGTGTTCAAGAAATCATGCCCTCACCATGTAGAATTACCAATATGTGTATGTGTGCGTGAGCCCACACCTTAAAGCAGGGGTGTCCAAACTTGGCCCTTCAGATGTTAAGGAACCACAAGTCCCACAATGCAATGAAGGAGTCTGGCAGCCACAGTCAGGCAAATGCAATGTGGGACTTGTAGTTCCTTAACAGCTGGAGGGCCAAGTTTGGACACCCCTGCCTTAAAGGAAACATTGAAAACGAGTAAGTGCCAAGTGTCAAAGGAGCCTTACAAACGATTGGGACTTTTGCTTCCTTTCAACATAAAAACACACTCACCTCCTCAAGGTCTAGACCAGTGATCCCAAACCAGTAGCTCGTGAGTAACATGTTGCTCTCCAACTCCTTGGATGTTGCTCCCAGTGGCCACGCACCAAGTGCTTATTTTTTTATCTTGAGGCAAGTTTTTGTTTTGCATAAAAACCATGTGTACTGCCATACAGAGCCTCCTGTAGGTTGACAGTTCACATAGGGGCTACCAAACGGCCAATCAAAGTTCTTATTTGGCACCCCAAGAACATTTTTCATGCTAGTGTTGCTCTCCAACTCCTTTTACATCTGAATGTTGCTCACGGGTTCAAAAGGTTGGGGATCCCTGGCCTAGGGCAATGGTTGCAAAACTGTGAGGTTGGTGTCCCTACTGGAGCCTGGAGCAGTGACAAGGAGATTAGAGGATCTCCCTGGAATGCCTTCCAGCTGGCAAGAATGAAAATCACTGGCGTCATGGCATTCGAATCGCTTTGTTTTCCACAGTTGCCCGAAGTCGCCTCACGAAGAAACTTTGGGCAACTTCAGAAAACTGAATTGATCCGTATGCCATCCCTCCGGAAGATTCTTGCTGGTGGGAAGGTATTTCGTTAGAGATTAGTCGTCTGCAGTAGAGGAGATTTGTCGCTGGGCGACTAATCTCCTCAAATCTTCACGTGTGCCACCACCCTAAAGATTTTGCTGTAGGGAGCACTTAGGGAACACATATAACACCTTCTCTCTAGATGAAGCCACAATTCCATTCAGTTTCTCTGCTTGATGACTGGTGTCCCCAGACACTGCAAACCAAATGTCAGTAGAGCCTGAAAGAGCCGGGTTGTTCAACACACTAAATATATGAATGTTGTCCGGCTCAGCTTGAAGGATTTCCGAAAGTAAATACTTCATCAGCTCATATTTACTGATTTTATCTGGTGGCCGCAGGACAAAGTCTTCCGCAGTGAAGTCTGGAAATACAGAATAAATAACATGGATGAATCAGGTTTGGGGCAGTTCCTGTATACTCCACAAAACCATTGTACACAACCTCTAACCCAGGAGTGCCCATACTTTACTAATGCAAGGTCTACTTTTTAGTGAAATGTTATGATCAACATCCATAAAACATTGCTATCATTCTGTTAGAAATAACATAAATAAAACATAAAAAAGAAAAAAAAATATTGATTTATAAGAAAATGTATATTCCTATATTTAACAAACAACAATTTCTTATGTAACCTTAAAGGGATCCTGTCATGGGAAAAAAATTTTTTTCAAAATGCATCATTTAATAGTGCTGTTCCAGAAGAATTCTGCACTGAAATCCATTTCTCCAAGAACAGATTTTTTTTATATTTCATTTTGAAATCTGACATGAGGCTAGACATATTGCCAATTTCCCAGCTGCCCCAAGTCATGTGCTGTGATAAACTTCAATCACTCTTTACTGCTGTACTGCAAGTTGGAGTGAAATCACCCCCTCCCTTTCCCCCACCCATCAGCCTAACAACAGAACAATGGGAAGGTAACCAGATAATAGCTCCCTAACACAAGATAACAGCTGCCTGGTAGATCTAAGAACAGCACTCAATAGTAAAACCCATGTCCCACTGCATACTATTCAGTTACATTGAGAAGGAAAAACAACAGCCTGCCAGAAAGCAGTTCCCTCCTAAAGTGCTGGCACAAGTCACATGACTTGGGGCAGCTGGGAAATTGACAAAATGTCTAGCCCCATGTCAGATTTCAAAACTGAATATAAAAAAATCTGTTTGCTCTTTTGAGAAATGGATTTCAGTCTACTGGAGCAGCACTATTAACTGATTCGTTTTAAAAAAAACATGTTTTCTCATGACAGTTTCCCTTTAACAAATATCTGAATGAAAATAATGAACAGGAGGGTGATTTAGGGGCACCGAATCAGTTCTTTTGAACTACTGCCTCTAGATTTTGGGAATATGGGGGCATGAAATCAAAAGTTGAAGAATGTAGATGCCTGCCATAGAATAATATACAGTACTGTGCGTAAATTCACAAGACAGGTCTCCTCACCTGATATTCTTAAAGATACAGCATTCAGAGCAGCTTCTTCTGTGATATCATGTACTACAATCTTTACAGTTGATATAACATCTGGCCAGATTCCATCGGACACTTTTATTCTTAGCTTGTAGACACCGGGCATGGCTCCCTCTTTCATGGTTAGCAGGCCTGTTGCTTCATTAAGGGAGAAGATTCTAGGATAGGAGGGAGAGTTATAGGAAGGGGATAAGAGCCATAGATCAAAATGTCACAAAGAGAATTTATGTTTACGTTGACCATATTACATTATGAAACCTAGGAGACTGATATGGCAAGTACTAAGTAAGGCAGAAGGTGCGGCAACCTGGAGCTCAAAGATGCAGCTAATTGAGTTCATCATAACTGCAGAATTATTTAACCTACTACCAGAAACATAATACATGGAATATTGGACAAGGAGGGGCCCTCAAGAACATGTCAGTGGGTGTCCCTGAGTCGTCCACATTAGACAGCAATAGCTAAGATTCAAGACAATGTGTGATGCGTCTTATAGTAACACCAAAAAGTGTTTAAAAGTACTGTAAATATAATGTAGTGTTCCATTGCACTGATAAAACTGGTGTGTTTGCTCAGAAACTCTACTATAGTTTATATAAACAAGCTGCTGTGAAGCCATGGGGGCAGCCATTCAAGCACAGGATACACAGTAGATAACAGATAAGTACTACTATAGTTTATATAAACAAGCTGCTCTGTAGCAAAGGGGGCAGCCATTCAAGCACAAGATACACGGTAGATAATAGATAAGTACTACTATAGTTTATATAAACAAGCTGCTGTGTAGCCATGGGG
>CM044442.1:120479709-120492908 GCA_024363595.1 Xenopus borealis | reverse complement strand
CGCAAGTTCGCGAATATGTTCGCGAACATTTTTTCCGCGGTTCGCGCCATCCCTAGTGAGTGATGGAGGGAGGGGACAGGAATGGAGGTGAGGGAGAGAGAGTGACAATAGAGGGGAGGGTGTCAAGAGGGGAAAAAGTTGCAGCTTAATAAATCAGCCCCTTAGATTTGCAAGATATTATCAGTGGCAAATGAAAATCTTTTGTTTAAATAATATGTAAATAAATCTGAATGGGTTGAAGGTTACCTTGATTTCCCTTCAATATAATACATTTTGTGCTCCCACTCGTCTAAGTCCGGAGCTGGAACTTTGCCAAGAGTGAGTGTTTGAAGGAAACCTACAAATAAATAAATAGATTTTCCTTAAATGAAATCAAAACCAAGCATATCCTCCAATGCCTTTATGATCAGAAATGGCTTTTCAATATAGTTTAGCTACACAATTCAATATGATAAAACTTTCCAAAAGGCCATACTGATATACAGGTATGGGATCTGTTATCCGAAAATCCGTTATCCAGAAACTCCAAATTAAAGAAAGGTTGTTTCCCACAGTCTCCATTATAATAGAATAATCCAAATATAAAAAAAAAAATATTTAATTTTTCTCTGTATTAAATAAACAGTACAGATCTATTATGCAGAATGCTCAGGACCTGGGGTTTTCCGGATAACGGATCTTTCCGTAATTTGCATTTTCATGCATTAAGTCTACTAGAAAATCATTAATTAAACCCAATAGGCTGGTTTTATAAGGTTTAATTATATCTTAGTTTGAACAATTACAACTTTATTATTACAGAGAAGAAGGAAATCTTTTGAAAAATTTGTATTATTTGGATGAAATTGAGCCTATGGGAGACAGGCATTCTGTAATTCAGAGCTTTCTGGATGATAGGTTTCCAGATGGGTTCCATAACTGTTTTTTGTACTTGATCCAAACTAAAATATAATTTATCCGTATTGGAAGCAAAACCAGGTTATTGGGTTTATTTAATGTTTACATGATTTTCTAGTAGACATAAGGTATAAAGACCCAAATTACAGAAAGATCCCTTATCCAGAAAAACTGCAAGTCCCAAGCATTCTTGATAAGAGGTCCCATACCTGTACCTGTAACAGTTTACAGTACAAACAAAGCCAAATGCAAGGATTTTTTTAAAAATACGATCTATTCATTTTTGCAAACTTTAAAAAACACTCAAAAAATAAAATAACTTGAATATTGAAAAAAAAAAAACCACATCCCTTTGCATAATTTCTCTTGAACGATGAGAGAAAAGCAATTGCAAACTTTAATAAACAGGCCGTCCAATGCTAATTAGGGCCCAGTTTATAAAGCACTGAAGTAGAAACTTTAACAATGAAAGGATTTTTTATTTTATTATTTTTTTTGCTGCTACAGGAAGAACTGAGATTGTTACCTTTGTAGCTGTAGACTGTACAGTCCAAGTGTCCTGAGGCATGAGGATGGTCATTTATGTCTCCAATCAGAATGGTCAGCGTGTTGGTGGAGGACAGAGGGGGATTCCCACTATCAGTTATTAAAATTGGTAGATAAAATACCTGGTGCACTTCCCTGTCAAAACTTTGAAGAACAGTAATCATTGCACTTCCATTGCGAAGATCCTGAAGACTGAAATCATGGCCATTAAACGGATCTTTCAGTAAAAAGAAAGAAAACGGTGCCCCGTTCACGGCCGTGTCATTGTCTCTTGCATGTAACAATGTTGACGTCTTGTTCATTTGTAAGATATGTGGGCTTTGTGTATTTTCCCAAATCATGGGATTATACTGGGCTTCAAACTCTGGTGCGTTGTCATTCACATCCTCAACGGTGATTAGGACACTAGTACTCCCAGTGAGCGCTGGCTCTCCTAGATCAGTGGCAAGTATCACCAACTTATGTTCAGCAGATGTTTCTCTATCTAAGTGGCTGGCCACTACAACCCAACCATCGCTGGCAACAGAGAAAAGACCTCCAGTGTCAGAAGAATTCAGAATGCGATAGGAAAACTTTCCATTCAGACCAGAATCTAAATCGATTGCCGATAACTGAACTATGGCGGTGCCGATGGAAACGTCCTCTGGAAGGGCTATGGCTCCAAAAAAAGCTGGGTAGAAAACAGGTGCATTATCATTTGAGTCTTCAACTTGAATGACACAGTAAGCAATGCTGTAGAAATCCATGTCTTCCACTTTTATGGTCAAGTTAAAGGACCGTTCATAGGTCCTTTCATAATCCATCTTTTTCCGCAGCCGGATGATACCACGCTTGTGAATTTTATCTGTCTCTATAAAGAACTTTCGGTCATCATCGCCTCCAATGATGCTAAATGTCATCATAGCATTTTCTCCTTCATCCAAGTCCCAGGCATAAAGGACTGCCACCTCGCTATTGATGGCTAAGTTTTCTGGAACCGTGGCTGTGTAAACATTTTGTGTAAAGACAGGAGCATGGTCATTAATATCTAAAACGAGTATGGTGGCAGTGCCTGTGCCTGTAAGCCCTCCTCCATCTTTTGCCTCAACAACAATCAAATATTTATCGTCTTTCTCCCTGTCAAGTGAGCCCAGGACAGTATAAATGGAACCAGTTGATGGGTGAATAGCGAACAAGTTGAGGTTGATCTCATTCTGTACATTTTGCACAATTCTGTATGTAAGGACTGCATTCCGTCCGGACTTTGGATCATCCAGATCAAATGCGGTCATCTCCATGACAGTAGTGTCTGCAGGAGAATTTTCTGGTATATTTCCCATGAAACAACCATCAGTCGTACATAAGAATGTTGGTACATTATCATTCACGTCTTTTACATCAATAATGACATCAGCGAATCCCGTCAGGCCTTCTCCACTTTCATCAGTAGCAAGGACAAGAAAACGCCACGTTGCTCGTTGCTCCCGGTCTAGTTTTTTCTGGACATATATTTTACCATGAATTTGGTCAATAATAAATTCACTGTTGGCACCTTGTCCATGCAAAGAGTATCGTAGAGCGCTCTGATCTGCTTCTTGGTCAGGATCAGATGCGGAAACCTGTTGTTCAATACCAGAAAGATAGTCATTAAAAATGCCACAGTTTAGGCCAGAAATGTATCTTGTACACAGGACTTACTATACCACTACTATGCCACAAAATTGTCTCCTGGAGTTCCATATTTTATGCTGCCCTCTGCTTTATTGTTTTCTGGATGCTAGTGGACACAACTGACTCCTGATTAGAACAATTGTCATGGTCACTGATATCCCCACTCAGGGACTACAAAAAGGTTCCAAGATGATTTGAAACTGCAAGTGACAACTTTGTTGGCATCCATTCTTACTGTCAAAGCTCTGCATTATCTTCAGAAGCCTAATACAGAAGTGATACATGTTACAGAATAACAAGTTTGCATGAAAAGAACTATAATGATAGAAAATAACTTGTTACCTGTAGCACAAATACTGGGAGATCAGTTAACTCTTCAAGAATGCTGCCATGGAATTCAGTCTGTGAGAAAACTGGAACTTCATCGTTCAAGTTAATGACATTAATAACAACAAGAGTATGGTTTTCCCACTTGCCATCAGAGGCCACCAGCCTCAGCTCGAAATGTGTGTCCTGTTCATAGTTTAGAGCTTGAGTGATAAAGATTGCTCCGATCTCTTGATCAACATCAAATATTCCCTTGGAATTTCCATTTGTAATCTGATATCTGAGTTTTGCATTTGCTCCTGTAATTCATGACAACTGGTTATCATTCTGTCATGGTCAAAATGTAACTGAAACAATATTATCAATGACTTTCCATTTATTTATACACAGCTTATGATGAGGGGTGGGTTACTGCTGTTTGCTTCCTTCTCTGGCAGTTATATTTAAGTGTAAATGGCTTTCCAGAGGAATGGTATACTAACAAAATGGCCAATAATGGTCATATAATGGTCACTGCAGTCAACAGAGAATGCCTTAAACTGACTATACAAGAGCTGATATAAGCTACAGAATTGGCCCCCTTTAGAGTGGGCAGCATATTGGGTAATATATAAGGGGCCTTATTGGACAGTTTAGAAAATAAATTCATGGTCCCTTCCTGAGGGGTCTGCATAGAGCCTATGATTTGTGATCAAATCGTTGGAGCAAGAACCAAATAATTGGATCATCCTAACATCTCAAGTTCTCATGCATAATTAAAGGAAGGTATTTTTTGTAAGTTTCCTTTTATTCATATATATACCCATATATTTGCTTTGCCACAGAAGTAACATGTAAGAAATAACAAGTTGTTAATCATCAGTGTAATTATAGCCAACACTGTTTTGGGAAGCAGAACCTGGCCATGTCTAGTTAGCACAGTTGCCACCTTTTCTTGAAAAAAATACCGGCCTTCCTATATATTTATCTGTTTTTCCTATTAATAACATTGGGATCAACCATCAAAAATACCGGCCAGGTGGCAACCGTACTAACACTCCACCACTCAGTTAATGACTTTTGACTCTTGCCATGAGCCAGGCTTAACGGGGAGATAAAGTGGGGCTACTAGTGCAGGGAGTTCTTTTATACTTTTCTGAAACAAGAAAATTCTTGTATATTAAAACAACGTGTGGTCAATGATGTGTTTGTCTCACCTCATGGTATAAATAGCCATGATTATATATAACACAAATTGAACATTTCTAATTTTCTATTGAAGTGGATGGTGTTCAGGTGTGGCATGTTGTGCCAAATGCTTCAGTAAACATATGATGTACAACAAACATGAGGAGCCCATCAATGAAGGTTTTCATGATACCCTTATACGGAAAGGACTAAAAGGTAGATGTATTGTATTGTATAACTTTATTTGTAAATTGCTGTTGACCTGCAGTGCTGTACAGTGCATAAAAGTACAATATATATAAGTATACATGGGGGAGACAAATCACATAATAAATATATAAAGAATCATTGGACAAAGAGCTCTGTGGTAAGAGACATAGTGGGAAGGAGGTCCCTGCCCTGTAGAGCTTACAGTCTAAGCCTGAGATGTGCTTTATCCAGCCGGTAAATAATGGTCCTTGGTGCCAATGTTACTAATAGGCAAAATCATAGAACTACAGAATGTCTGATATTTTTTTCCCAGAACAGGTGGCAACTATAGTTATATCTCAGTGTTTTCACTAGAAAGGGTGGATGGTGAAAGCTGGAGGATGAGCAGAGCTGTGATTGTACCCAGACACAAAGAACTATGGTGGAATGTAGGAAAGGGTCAGGAGAGAAATTGTTGGTTCTGGGGCAGAACAGGAGGGGGGGGGGCAGAGAAACCTTTGCACCAGGACACATGGGTCTCCATTTAGACCAATAGAATAACTCATTTCTTGATTCATCAAGCTTCATTCATATAATTCATAGTTCTGCAATCCCTGAAATAAACTGCACATTATTAGGAAAGGAATCCTTTCTTCAAAGAACTTACAATTAAAGTATATGTACCTTCATCTTCATCACAAGCGTTTACAGTTATAACCACATAGCCCACATCCTTATCTTCTTCCACACTGGTCTCATATCTCTGCGCTGGGAACATTGGAGCGTTGTCATTGACATCACTTACAAATATCCTTATGTAGGCTGTATCTGGGGAGAAGACAGAGCAATCATTTATTACAGGTACAAATCTGAGGCCTATGCCGACTTAGGGGTTCTTAAAGGGCACTAGTGATGGCAATTTGCGAATCGGCGAAAAATTCATGAAACGAGTCGCGGCACGTCATTTTCGACGCATGGTTTGTTTGTTTTTTACGCCAGGTGAATTTTCACTAGCGTTTCGTGAATTGCGGGAATTCGCAGCAAATTCGCGCTTGTCGAATAAATTCGCCCATCACTAAAGGGCACCCATTGCCAAAATATATTATCCCCAACCAAAGGTGCAGGCTAATATAGCCCACACTCCAGTTGGGGTTAACTATTTTTTTTTTTTACATTTCTGACGTCACGCATATCTGCATAATGATCAAATTGTGGCATTCACTCACTATGCACATACGAGTACCCCAACATGGCTGCTCAAAGTGGGTGCTCCTTCCTCGTGCGGGTGTTCTCATGCTGGCAGGGAGCATTTAAAAAAAAAAAATTACCGTTGCCACACCTTTGTTTGGGGATTTTATATTTTGGCGACAAAGCAGTAAAAAACAGTTCTATCTGACCTAGGGTCGCCACCTTTTCTTGAAAAAAATACCGGCCTTCCTATATATTTATCTTTTTCTTATTAATATGGGATCAACCACTTAAAATACTGTCCAGGACGGTAAAATACTGGCCCGGTGGCAACCGTAATCTGACCCCTCCTGAGAAAACCCGCACTAATATTATTGTATGGTTGGTTCTACATACCAGATTCATCCAAGGCCAAGTGCCATTCTATTCTTATAGACACTGCTGGTCATTTCATATGAGTCCAGCCACCGTAAACATACTTTACAAACATACCTGAATTGGGTTGGCCTTGCATCTCTGGCCTTGCTGATTCGGAGGAGTCCCGAGACTGGACTTCAATTAAGTAAGATGCCTGCTTCTCTCTATCAAATGTTGACCTTGTATAGATAACCCCACTCTCTGAATCAACTGAAAAACACTTGTGGTCTTCGATTCCGTCACTCAATATGACATATGTAACCTGTACAGAGCACAGATAAGAGAAAACAAAGCCACAAAGTTATTGTGCTGGCCATTTAGACCACATGCAGAACACCACAAGTAAGTGCATGTTTCTATTTGCACAGTAACATACAAACCTTTCCATGGAGACCAGAGTCTAAATCAATGGCTGAAATCTGTGCAACTGAGGTACCAATTTCCGCCCCTTCAGGCAAGGTCACATCATACGCAGATGACGTGAAGAATGGAACATTGTCATTGACATCTGCAACAGCAAAACATTTAAGAATAATTAGAGACCAATTCTATATACAGGTTCCTGCAGGCCATTTGTATAAACACCACAGTTATCTGGAAACCTGCTATCCAGAAAGCTTCAAATTACAGGAAGACCATTTCCCATAAATTTATGGGGAAAATATTTTTATCAAATAATTTTAAAATTGATTACCTTTTTCTGTGTAGTAATAAAACAGTAGCTTGTACTTGATCCCAACTAAGATATAATTAATCCTTATCAGAGAGATGAAACAATCCTTACTGGTTTTATTTAATTTTTAAATAATTTTTTAGTAGACTTTAGTCTGCTAAAAATTTAGCTCCAAATTACGGGAAGGCCATTTCCCATACATTTATGGGGAAATTTTAATCAAATAATTCACATTTTTTAAAACGGGTTTCCTTTTTCTCTGTAATAATTAAACAGTAGCTTGTACTTGATCCCAACTAAGGGGCATGTTTACTAACATTGGAGATAAATATCTGGAGTAGGGATGGGCAAATTTATTCGCCTGCCGCCAATTTGCAGCGAATTCCCTCGATTCGCCGCCGGCAAAAATTTGCCTGACCAAAAAAAAAAAACAAGATGCGCGCCTAAAACGAGACACATGCCGTTTCGCGAATTTTTCGGCGAAGCGAATCTGCCTAGATTCGCCCATCATTAATCTGGAGAGATTTCTGGAGATGTTGCCCATAGCAACCAATCAGCAATTAGATTTACAGCCACCTAAATATCAGAAAACAAAAGATCTGATTGGTTGCTATGGGTAACATCTCCAGAAATCTCTCCAGATTTTTATCTCCAATGTTAGTAAACATGCCCCTAATATATAATTTATCCTTATCGGAGACTAAACAATCCTTATTGGTTTTATTTAATTTTGAGATTATTCTGGATAACAGGTCTCATACCTATATCATATTTATGGTTCACTCCATTAGAGTTCCCTTACCTGTAACATTGACATAGACAATAGTAAAAGATGCTAACGGTACTGGCGCCACATTCTGGGCCCTTATTTTTAAAGTGAAGAACTGGGTTGCCTCATAGTCAAGAGGTTCAGACACCATTACTGAAGCTGAACCATCTGACCTGTTGGTTTTAAGATAGAAGCGAATTGGATTGTTAGTCTCCGGTACAAGGCCATCCTCCAAATTGTACGTAACTCTCGGGTCACCGCGTAGAGAAACAGCCTTGACAGTCTGCAGTGGAGAAACCGTTTTACAATTATTTACTAGGACTGCACAATCTATAAACCTCCTCAATAATATAATCCACAATCACTTTTGAAGGAAGAATTAGCAATAAAGAGCTGGGTGGATCTGAAAAACATACATTTTCAGAAGGATAGACAATTTCTAGAAAAACAGGTGCACACCGGGAACCTTTAAACATTAAAAATATGACTTTATTTAATTAATTTTAAAAACTTACAGGCCAACCTTTCGGTCTCCAAGATCTTTATCAAGACCCCTATGTATATAGTGATTACGTTTTGAGCAGTGCCATGAGGCAGACAGGTCAGGCTACAGTTTTCTTAATATCAACATTTATTCATTTAAATATTCTAACACCAACTTTTTCATCATCAAGATGATGGTCTAGGTTACATGGACATCTCTTCTACAATGATCACATTGACGGAAATTGAATATGGTTAAATGCTGAACCCTGAACTTGCATATTCACAGTTCAGGACAGTGACCAAAAGGCCACAGTCACATACACAATATATCAGCACGGTACATACCACAATCTTGGTATCACGTGTCACATTCTCAGGCACAGACACCCAGTATCTGGATTGCTCCCACTGCGGAGGTTGATTGAGTACATTAGTGACGGTAACTGTGAGCTCCACAATGCTACTCCGATTCCCCCCATCTGTGGCTTCAATGTGCCGAGTAATAAGTGAGGTCTGACACACAGAGAGGTAGAAATAAGAGACATTAGATGTTGTTTACATTACAATATATTGACCCACAGCAACCAATCATATGCTTGTATTCTTTATTCTAAAACAGTGGTCCCCAACCAGTGGCTCATGGACAACATGTTGCTCCCAGGGGCCTCAAAGCAGGTGCTTATTTATTCCAGGCTTGGAGACAAGTTTTAGTTTCTACCAATAGTCAATGCTACCAATAGTCAATCACGGCCCGTACATTGAATCCCCAGGCACTTTTTTTCATGCTGCCCTACTCTTTTTACATGTGAATGCAGCTCACGGCTAAAACAGGTTTCTAACATTATAAACCTAATCAAAAACAACTGCCCATTGGTTTTAACTTGCTGCAGTGGTGCTTCTTGCTGTTCCTACTCAGTTATCATCTATTTATTGTTATTGGCTGACATTTAGGCATTAGAGCAATGCAATTGGTCAGCACTCATCAAACTACTTACGGCGTAGAGTTGTTCACTTCAACTGGCTTTTGCAATGGAAATTGGAGTCACAGTACCATCCATGAATATCATTTAAAAAGCCTTTATTGGCTCATGGCTCAGATGTCAGACAACAAATGAAGTTTTAGGCCCAAGCACAGCCTTTTTTCAAATGCTTAACTACCAACTGCAATCCCACATACAGTACTACATCTCTCACCCACTACCTTCTGATCTTACCCACTCCCACACCTTGTGTCTAAATGTAGTCATACACGGAGAGATCCACTTGTTTGGCGATGTCTCTCTCTGATATGCCCGCCTTGAGGTGGGCGATATTAGGCTCATCCGATCGTGGGCCCTAGGGCCCAACGATTAGATCCTAACGATGGGTAATGGGCAGTCAGATCACTGGACCGCATCAGAGAAATGATGCGCCCACATTTTTAGTCCCGTCCGATCAACATCTGGCTGACTTTCGGCCAGATATTGATCGGGGAAGCCTGTCGTAGGGCCCCATACACAGGCCAATAAGGATCATGGGACCGACTTGGTCTGTCAGCAGCTTTTATTGGCCCGTTTATTGCCACCTTTACTCACTTTGCTTTAGATTGTAAGCTCTTTTGCACAGGGCCTTGTCAGCTTTTGTACCAGTTTTGGTTGTGATGTATGTAACTCCACATGTTCTACGGATGTAATTCATGTGATTTAGTTTTATAAACACATTTACGTTACAGAGCTGCACTATATGTTGGTGCTCAATACATATTAATAATAGTAAAAGTTAAGTAACTTTATACTGTTGTATACAGCACCACCTATAGACATTTTACTAAATCACAGGAACCAATCTAAAAATGCATTTACAAATTATTTTTTTTATTTATTTTTTGGATTGGTTCTTGTGATTTAGCAATGTGTTCATCAGTAACTTGATAAAAGGCCGTGCTTGCGCTTGAAACATCATCGTTTTTTGCCTGTGAGCCATCACACCAATAAATGCTTTATAAATGGTATTCGTGGATGTAGCTGTGACTCCAATTTACATTTAGGCATAAGGTCATGCCAAAAAAAAAAAAACAAATATATACAGTATATATATATATATATATATATAATACACAAAGGCCATGAATATCTTGTAAATTATATCCTTATAAACAGTGAGTTCTGATGTCATTTCTGTCACATGACTCACTGAAACTTGTGTATTATAATAAATAAAGTACTCCCAGTTGCAAACTATGAGAATATTAGAAGTTACCTGGGAGTTCCATGACCTGTATAAAAACACTTGGCCTTCGGCATCGTGTTTTTATATGGTCATGAAATTCCTCGGTAACTTATAATATCCTTATATTTTACAAGAGGGGGTACTTTATTCACTATATATATTATAATGCAATAGAGGGACTATGGGAGGTGATGAGGATTTGCATGAGAGAGTAAGAATTCCCACATTCAACACATTCTGACCAGTTGACAAAGATAACTTATTTGTTCATTGTGTCACTTTATTCAAATGGGGAATAAATTGAACTGCTGGATTATTAGACTAAGACCGTTGACCCTAAACTTGTACAGGTATGGGACCTGTTATCCAGAATGTTCAGGACTTGGGGCTTTCTGGATAAGGCATCTTTCTGTAATCTGGTTCTCCATACCTTCAGTCTACAACAAATTATTTACCCAATAGCATTGTTTTCCTACCAAAAATTATTAATTATACCTTAGTTTGGATCAAGTAGAAGGTATTGTTTAGTTATTACAGAGAAAAGGGAAATATTTTTTATTTGGTTTCCCAATAACACGCTAACATATACATTATGTACTTGAATTAAATCCTGTTTATTTGCATTTGTGTTTATATACTTTGCATTGACAGTTTACCTTGGAGATGGGGTGATTCACATACACCCATCCTGTGCTGGGGTTTATCTTAAAATATTCTGGTTGCTGCTGAACGATAGAGTAAGTAATGGCAGCATTGACTCCTTGGTCATCATCCAGTGCAGCTGCACGAAGGAAACTTGTTCCAACTGGCGTGTCTTCCCGTAGGAAATCTGGAACAGTACAAAGAATGAATTGACACCTTCAAACAGGCAATCGGTGGGTTCTGGCAAATACCAGAGGGGCTGCTATAATGTGCCATAGAAAGTCAGTATTTAGTGGACTAGTGGGGGCTGTTTGGACCTCTGTTTGGGCTGATTGGACCTCTGTGTACCTGAAATGGCAGGGCCTATTGTGACTCTTAGTCTTGGCCTGCCTTCAAATGAAAATCAAATGTTTGTTTTTAATATTCAACCTGCACCTGGCTGAGAAAAGCCAGTCACTGATTGGTTGCTATGGGTTACTGCCCATATGCCAAATTGTCCAGTGTTTATAAACCCACTGGGGTTGATTTAGGGGCAATTCCAGTCATTATGCTGAAGTGGAATATTGAGATCCCCCATATAAGATATCTGCCCTTTGCTGCCAATGAAGAGCCTCGAATGCCATGCCTAATGACTCCAGAGATAGGACACGTGGCCTACAGTACATTTATTAGCCAAATACTAATTGGAAAGGGCATTAACAGTGGCGGAACTACCGGACTGCGGGGGTCAGTGTTTCCCATGCACCAGAATCCTCCACAATGTCTACTTCTGGAGGGGGTGGTGCATGACCTACACTCAGGCCCCGCGCTGGGTAGTTACATTACTGGCAGTGGCGTAACTACCAGGGGTGCAGGGGGTGCAATTGCACCAGGGTCCACTCCCTCTCGGGGCCCACTGGAGAGGCTAGGAAAACTCCAACTCATGGGGGAGAGCCCAATAGGGGGGCCTGGGTGCCAATCCTGCACCAGGGCCCACCAGTGAGTAGTTACGCCACTGATTACTGGGCATTAAAATGCTATGATAAATCACTGCTTCTGGCTAGAAGCGACCTTGGGTAATGTTCATGTTACATATAACAAAGATGAGCTTCTAAATTCAGATGAAATAATTAAACTGCTTGACATTTCAAATCTGGCCATTTTTCAAGAAAATTCTGAAACTTTTTGTTCCCATGCCAACTAGGCATATCATTTTATCTCCATCTGCCTCGTAAGCCAAACTAATTTTGAGTCAAATAAAGGCCACGCTGGACATAAAGGACGTACTGGATCTTTTCATACAGAAATAAGCAGAACTCTGTCTCGGCTTATTGTTTCATTACCTCCACAGTAAAGATCATATAATGACATTTCACATTAATTTTAAACAAGGAATAGGAATACACTGCACATAATTCTCTCCTCTTGTATCCTGCTTTAGAAATCTTTTTAGAATGCCATAATGCAATTTTAGACACAGTAGCAAATGGCAAGTCCTATGGCCTAGTTGCAATGTTTTCTTGTAAAGGTGGTAACAAAGATATTTGTAGCCAGGTTCATATATTCAAAACCAGTTTCAAACTCATAAACATTAACCAGGTTTATTGGCTCAAATAGCTTGGCCTGCAAATTGTGAAAGGTTAGAATCCTTAACCGCAGAGAAATACCCCACTCACATTGGTAGCGACTGTTCTCAAACTTTGGGTTGTTATCATTGATGTCAGCTATATGAATGGTAATTTGGCAGATACCAATTAAAGGTTCTTGTGCCTGATCGGTGGCAGTCACAGAAATGGTGTATTCCCTCTGCTTCTCTCGGTCAAAGCTTTGCAGTGTAGTGATCAAACCTAAAAATAGAAGAAGTGGTTTAATTCAAGCAGGTGAAGTTCTGCTGAAATTAGTAGCCTACAACAGCAATTAATAAGTCCATACTTCCAGTCCCTCATACCGGACTCTTTTCTTATGTGTCCATACAAATCACTGTGACCATTGGGATTAAATGAAGAAATAAGCTATGCTTGCTTTTATTAACATATGTCTAGTCCGATTTTGTAAT
The DNA here is from genome assembly GCA_024363595.1 of Xenopus borealis. Taxonomy (NCBI): domain Eukaryota; kingdom Metazoa; phylum Chordata; class Amphibia; order Anura; family Pipidae; genus Xenopus; species Xenopus borealis. The sequence goes on along the minus strand of CM044442.1, from coordinate 120,479,714 downwards.
AAGGG